>JAAGVU020000025.1:12026728-12063526 GCA_011763525.2 Mormyrus iriodes
TCAAAATGACCAATCTCACTATTATTGTGACTATTATTAAAAATAGATCTAAACAGGTATCGGTACTCGGTATCAGTAAGTACTGAGAAATAAGTACTTGGTACTTGTACTCACTCTAAAAAAACTGGTATCGGTGCATCCCTATTGCTAGTTATAAACACATATTCACTATTTGCAGAAGCAGGTCCCTTGGTTCATCGATGTACTGCTTTGAAACACCATCTCTGCTTTGCAAATGCTGCACTGTAGCATGGTTCCAGTTTTTCATAATCGACTTTGCAGACTAATGGTTTGAAGATAAATGGATGGTCTGTTGTTTACACAGCCATTGTTCTGGTGGAACTGAGGGATAAACTTTTGGGCTTATGCAGATCTGTGCCTTCATTCTTGTTCTTAATGGTGCTTAATTTGCATCTTCTACTTCACTATATCTCTTAAAGATTTTTTACTAACATGGGCGTAAGGAACAAGTGATAGAGCTCATTTATGACAACCCAGATATATCTACAAAGCAAAACACAAAGGCCCACAAAGGCCTGTACAGAAGGTTCAGGTTTACACAGGGAATCACATCATGGCAAATGACAAGCAATAACACAGAATTATGGAAGACTTACAAAATTCCATATATAGTAAAGGGGCCACAGGCTGGACTCCTGCATGTAGATGGTCTACATAACAAGATGATGTCAGAGATGATGTCAGAGATGAATAAGAACAAAGTTTACGAGAGGTTAGATCAGAGAAGAATGCAGAAGGCATGAATACACAACACTGAACCTCTGCTGCTAATCAACCTCCTCAGTCTCTATTAAAAACATGATAATAATAACTCCCCTAGAGAAGCCGTTGATGCCTATGAAATATCGTGGCTTGACAGAAATCAAATGTGAGAGCAAAAACATAAGAAAGGCTGCATGTTTTATGTTACGTTTCCCCTTTTATTTAAAAAGATTTGTGCTAAAACTCACTATGTACTTAAAGAATACCATTAATACCCTTCAATATTATGTAGTTTTTCCTTTCTTAGCTATATACACGCTGTTTTTTCTCCCTTCCTTTGGTTTTCATTTTTAATACATGCATAACCATTTGTCCCAGTTTGGAATATATGCTTATTAAGCTTGAAAAAAGTTAGAATCAGTCAGATTGTTAAATCATTCATTCATTCATTCATTCCACCTCTGAGTATTTTTTATTTTTTATCAGGAATAGAACAAAACATATAATTATTTCCTTTATTAGCTCCAAGGACTTATATAAGGCTGCTCAATTAGATTTTTTAAAGTTGGATATAAATTTTGTAGATCCTAGATAAGAATGTTTATTTTCTTTGTCACTGTGCAATATAACTTTGTAAGCATGCAAACGCAATAAAATACTTGGTTTCAGTATAGCATTTTAGTAAATGACATCCCGTGCATTAACCAGTGGATTCTGATTTATTCCCGAGCTATGTGGGAGCTGTGCAGGACTGACTCTCACAGCCAAAAACCTCAGTGTTAGCATTTTTCATTATTTGAAGAGGATGCATGAAAGTTTATACAATATTTATTATGCAATGCAGTAAGTATTAGGATATTCAGATGAATTATTTCCAATGAAAAAATATGATAGAAATAAAACCATATTGTTGTTTGGGCCCTATTAGATGAGCGAGAAGCAGTCCAGAAGAAGACCTTTACTAAATGGGTGAATTCAATCCTTTCACGAGTAAACTGCCGGATCTCGGACCTGTACCATGATCTGCGGGATGGGCGCATGCTGATCAAGCTGCTGGAGGTGCTCTCTGGGGAGTATCTGGCAAGTGTCTATGCTTTTTTCCCCGCTGTCTCGACCTGCGCTTCTGCCATCATGCTGCACCTCTTGTTTCTCATTACACCGGTCCCTTCATCAGCCAAAGCCAACTAAAGGCCGCATGCGGATACACTGCCTGGAGAACGTGGACAAAGCGCTGCAGTTTCTCAAGGAGCAGAGGGTGCACCTGGAGAACATGGGCTCCCACGACATTGTCGACGGCAACCACCGTCTCATCCTGGGCCTGATCTGGACGATTATCCTGCGTTTCCAGGTCAGCCAGCTGAGCTTGTACTGAAACTGCTTCTAGGCAGATTGTTATTGCTATAGCCCCTGGAACAATATTATCTCATACAAGCACCATGTTATGGGTATTTTTAGATTCATTCCTAGAGGTTGGGGGACCGTGTTTATTTTTATACCATCATTTGACTGAGTTGTTTATTTTTAGCCCTTTTCTGTAGTGTGCTTGCATTATTTAAACTTCTAGAAATTCAAGGGTGAAAATGCCCTCTTTTCCTTTGGTTCTCACATGAAACAGTATATTTAGGCATGTGCAATTTATTCTAACTTTAGTCTCTGTTGCTTTCAGCTCCCTGCATCAAAAATCCTACCCTCTAATTAATGGTGAACATACTATGGCTTGTTAATTTAAATATGTCGAACAGGTCTCAGGGGATTGTCCCACTTATGTCCGTCTTACATCAGGTGTGATCCTTTTTGATGTCATTATCCAAACCCGTGAAATTGATTTGTTCACAGATTCAGGACATTGTAGTGCAGGCAGATCACAAGGAAACACGCTCAGCAAAAGATGCTCTGTTGTTGTGGTGCCAGATGAAGACAGCAGGGTGAGTTCGATTAAATTATTATCTTTTTAATAGAGACTGGGGAGGTTGATTAGCAGCAGAGGTTCAGTGTTGTTGGCTATAAATAGACACAGAAAAATGCTGGTTAGCCTGTATATTTATTCAACCTTTTTTTCACAGATACCCGAATGTCAACATCACCAACTTCACAACCAGCTGGAAAGATGGAATGGCATTTAATGCCCTAATTCACAAGCATAGGTAAGATGCAAAAGGCAGTATATGCCTGCATATATACAGCAGGTATTTCATTATTCTTCATCTCTCATTTGCTTTCTTCCCTGTTCCTTGTGCTTCCAATGTTCAGGCCAGACATAGTGGACTATCCCAGACTCAAGGTGTCCAACCCCATTCACAACCTCCAGCAAGCCTTTAATGTGGCAGAGCAGAAACTGGGCATCACTAAGCTTCTCGACCCAGAAGGTAGGCAACATTCTCAGTAGATTACCTGGAGTGCTGATGTCATGAGCATATCAGATACAAGTCCAAACAATTTTTCCTGCGATTGTCCTTTTTGCCTGACTTCCTCACAGATGTATTTACTGAGAATCCTGATGAGAAGTCCATCATTACCTATGTTGTGGCCTTCTACCATTATTTCTCCAAGATGAAAGCACTGGCAGTGGAAGGCAAGAGGGCAGGGAAGGTAAACGATATCAGTTACATTTGAATAAATAAATGCATTTGAAAAAAATATGTCCATTTCGGAATCTTTTATTAAAAAAAACATTTCACCTGCTAGTATGAGCTTTGAGGTTAATCAAGACCTTTGCAAACAGAACTACATATTGCCTACATATTGCCTTGAATTTTCTTGCAGGTTCTTGACAGTGCAATTGAGACAGAGAAAATGATTCACAAGTATGAAGGTCTAACATCTGATCTTCTCACATGGATTGAGCAAACTATAATTGCTCTGAATAACCGCAAGCTTGCCAACTCTTTGACTGGGGTCCAACAGCAACTGCAAGCATTCAATTCATATCGCACAGTGGAAAAACCCCCAAAGTAAGTGCATCTGGCCTGGGCAGTTCATACAGTTATATTCACCTCCGAATATAAATTCTGCTTATTTTAATATTTCAGATTAACTTACATGGCTGTGCAGCCATTTGATGTTTAAACCATGTGGAATTCTATCTGTCCTGAACAATTGGTACAATGAAATGTAAACCTTTACAAGGTTACAAAGAGAACTCTAACATTTTTAATGTATGCACTGAAAGTATGCATCCCTCCATGTTCTTAAGTTCCTCAGCAAAAAATTAAAGACGGGAATGATTGAAAAGGACCATGCTGAGAGTTGGGTTACATTCATAGTTTTTTGGTTATACACAAAAATGATGGGTAATAGGTTTCCACAGACTTCTGCTCCCATTTCACACTTCAGTAGCACACTGCATGTCCACACTGCATGTCCATTCACAAGCAGATAGCGATTGTTATCTTCACCTTCAGAAAAAAACAGATGACATGCTCATCCAGCCAGGGAAAAAATTATGAGACCAAAGCACATTTTTTTCACTCATTTCTCAATTTATGGGTGTGCATCTGTGAATAATACATATTATATATTTGTTGAAAACTTCTTCCTTGCTTTATGAGATTTCAGTCCTGCTTCTAGGAGCCTGTTATGAACTGTTCTAGCAGTGCACTTCACACCTGCACTTAATGTTTCCCATTCCTTTTGAAGATCACTTGATGTCTTCCTATGATTCATGAGAAACTGTCGGATAAGTTAACGGCCATCTCTGGCATTAGCAAGTCAGGCAGGCAGTTCCTGGTCATTCCCAGTGTCTCCTGCTTCACATTATTCTTGCGTGCTGCTGTCTTAGAAACTATGAACCTGGAAGCAACCTGCTGCTCAGCATAGCCTCTGCCAGCAGAACCACGATTAAACCGGGATTTTAAAATGCAGATTTGGCTAAAAATATAGAGCGGTCTCTTAAATTTTTCTGCCGCTATATATCCTGAGCTTGCTGATGGCTTGTCATAAGTTTTCCAGTTAACAGGGCTTTTTTATTACTTTACATTTTTAATAAAGTTCTTCCCTACATGCTCTGTGAAAGAGCTGGCTGTTGGTTAAATATACAGCTAAATTTTTGTTTAGAAAAAATCCAAGCCTTGTAAAGGTAAAGCATTAGATTCAACCCACAGGCTGTAACACAGCAAAGCTTGCACAATAGGTTATAGCCTTTCTGACTTGAAATCTCTAGGTTCCAGGAGAAAGGCAACTTGGAGGTCCTGCTGTTCACCATCCAAAGTCGCATGAGGGCCAACAACCAGAGAGTGTATACACCTCGAGAAGGAGCACTGGTGGCTGACATTAACCGGGTAATGGTCCGATGCAATCGTCCTGTGATCTTTTGCAATATGTGAATGCTATTGTCTTCTCATATATGGTTGGTAACCCTATCATGTTTCCATTGATATGTTCATGTAGGCATGGGAACGTTTGGAGCGAGCCGAGAATGAACGGGAACGGGTTCTGAGGGAAGAACTTATCCGGCAAGAGAAATTGGAGCAGATGGCAAGGCGGTTTGACAGGAAGGCAGCCATGAGGGAGACGTGGCTGATTGAGAACCAGAGGCTAGTGGCACAGGTAACGATTTACATCTCTATGTATATGCTATATGGCAGAGGTATAGCCTAGAGTCCTATAGTCTAAGTGCAGGGTTCCCCTGTTATTTTTTCCTGAGGGGGAAACATTCCCTCAGCGACACAAAGCCAAGGTTTAATGCGGGGGGGGGGTTAAATTGTTTTTTGTCCAGACTGGAACCCACCTCCTGAGCATCCCTGGTCTAGTGCACTAGTGACACTCACACATGTAGTCAAATAACAATATGTAAATTTACACATAACTTAAACACGTATTTGTTCAAAATTAGCTTGGAGGATATTATATTTTTATGCCTCATAACATCTGCTCTGTAACATGCGTCATTCTACTTCCAAGGACAACTTTGGGTATGACCTACCAGCTGTGGAGGCAGCAAAGAAGAAGCATGATGCAATTGAGACTGACATTAAAGCATATAAAGAACGGGTGCAGGGGCTGGTGGCCATGTCCCGGGCCCTAGAGTCTGCGAACTACCACGATGCCAAGCGCATTGATGCACGCAAGGACAACATCCTGCGACTTTGGGACTACCTGCAGGAGCTTCTGAATGCTAGGCGGGGCCGTCTAGAGAAAAATCTCACCTTACAGAAGATATTTCAGGAGATGCTCTACATCATTAATTGGATGGATGAGATAAAGGTATAAAACGGCATTGTTGCTTTTATGGTTACATTATCAGCATTGGTAAATATTGGCTTTGGTAAATATTATTTTTTTTTGGTCCCGAGATGTCAAGTGGGTATTGATTATTTTTGTATATCCTAACTGCATAAGTAGTTCCGGCAGCCTAATACAATTCTATATGAATGCGTTTTAATGTTTTATTAAATATGTTAAAATAAAAACCAATATGACTTTTTACTCATAAATAAGCAGACATTCTTATAAGCATAATTTTCTCGGGTTATCAAAATGCAAATGTCTGTGTGTTGACGGTTTCTATGGTAACTTAGCTGACCTGCTGCTTCCAGGGAGTAGCCTGACCAGATGTTCTATCCTTATAGGGACTATAGTTTTAAGAGCGCAATGGAGCATTATTAAATGTAAATCGAAATAATTTTCTTCTGAAAAATTAACTGGGACTAGTTTATTCTATTATTATTTTCAGTTCGTTAGCTGAAGTATAAGCAGGATAAACCGCTTCAAGGTGTGTGGTTAAATGAAAATAATCACACTCCAGCGTGGTTAGCATTACACCTAGTTGTCGTCGATTATTTTCATATATCCACAAACCTCGTCTTGGTTTATCCATTGCATGTCATGCTTAGAAGCACCTGATTCAGAGGTAGGACCTTACTTTGCTCAGCATTTTTTTCATGGTTTATGCCTAGGCTCGCCTCCTCTCGCCAGATTTCGGTAAGCATTTGCTTGAGGTGGAGGACCTTCTGCAGAAGCATGCACTAGTGGAAGCTGATATTGCCATGCAGGCTGAGAGAGTGAGTTCTGCCAGTGCAGCAGCACTCAAGTTTGCCAATGGGGATAGTAAGTAGAAGGCATCTTGAATCCCAAAATATAATATATAATATATAACTGCACTAAATACTGCACTTGTATGCAATAATTTATGCATCTATATCACTCCTGTCCCCCAGGCTATAAGCCATGTGACCCACAGGTAATCCGAGACCGGGTACAACATTTGGACTTGTGCTATGAAGAACTTTGTGCTCTTGCGGCCCAGCGCAAAGCTCGTCTACATCAATCCAGACGTCTGTGGAACTTCTTTTGGGAAATGGCTGAGCTTGAGAGTTGGATCAAAGAGAAGGAGCATATCTTCTCTTCAATGGATTATGGCAAGGACCTTACAAGTGTGCTGGTGCTCCAGAGTAAACATAGTGCCTTTGAGGATGAACTGGGAGCTAGACGTGCCCACCTACAGCAGGTCATGGATGAGGGAGACAAGATGGTCCAGGCTAGACACTTTGGGACGCCTGGAATCCAACAACGTATGGCCGATGTGCACAGACAATGGCAGCAGCTAGTAGACTTGGCTGCATTCCGGAAAAGAAACCTGCAGGACACACAGAAATTCTTCCAAATCCAAGGTGATGCAGACGACCTCAAGTCATGTCTACTAGACGGCCGAAGGCAGATGATGAGTAGTGATTTAGGTCATGATGAGTATACCACCCAGAGGCTGTTTCGAAAACACCGAAACCTACAGGATGAGTTGGCAAAGATTGCTGCTAGTATTGATACACTTCTAAAGCAGGCTAACAGCCTTCCAGAGGAACTACGCAACACACCAGATATCCAGAGACGACTGACGGATATCCGGGACCTGTACATGGAGCTCCTTTCACTGTCCGATCTACGCAAGAAAAAGCTGGAAGACGCCATGGCTCTGTACACCATCTTCAGTGAGTCAGATGCTTGTGAACTTTGGATGAGCCAAAAGGAGACATGGTTAGTGGGACTGGAGACCCCAGAGAAACTGGAAGATCTTGAAGTTGTGCAGAACAGGTTTGTTAAATAGTTGCATAATAATAGTTAAGAGTTTGATTTTTGTTAGTAAATATTGAAAATGGGCTTCCCTTTAATTCTTTATCACATAAGTATAGAAATTTACGATTGTTTGTATTAATGCATGTTAGATGACTTTGTTATCCACAAATATGTAATTCGACAGATTGAGTATCCTTGCTCAAGAGATGGGCAATGTCCAGTCACGTGTAGATGATGTAAATAATGCTGCCAAGCAACTGGAAGACAGCAGACACCCCAGCATGAAGGAGGTAAAAGATTGCCAGACGCATCTCAATAAGAGGTGAGAATAGAAACCTTTTCTGTTTGTTGTGGACAGTCTTTATGAAATATATTTCAACTCAATAACGCTGAGATTGCTTTGCACCTTTTCTCAGGTGGGAGGCCTTCAAAGCAATGGTGGAGGACAAGAAACACAAAGTGGACTCTGCTCTCAGCCTTCACAACTACGGACTAGAATGTGATGAGACAGAAGCCTGGATCAAAGACAAGACACGTGTCATTGAGTCCACACAGGACCTCGGCAATGACCTTGCTGCGGTGATGACCATCCAAAGGAAGCTGTATGGGATGGAAAGGGACTTAGCAGCCATTGAGGACAAGCTTTCCTTCCTGCAGGATGAGGCCAACCAGCTAGCCAAGGACCACCCTGAGAATGCAGATGACATTTTGGGCAGACTGCAAACATTGGGCCGAGCTTGGGATGAGCTGAAGGCCACGCTGAAGGCCCGGGAAGAGTCCCTGGGTGAAGTTAGCAAACTCCAGACCTTCCTGCAGGATTTGGATGACTTCCAGTCTTGGCTGTTTAAGACTCAGAAGGCAGTAGCATCAGACGAAATGCCAACCACACTTCCAGAGGCAGAGCAGCTATTGAATTTACATGCAGCTGTACAATCTGATATGTACAATCACGAGGAAGACTACCACTGTTTAAAAGACACGGGTGTAGTGGTGACACAGGATAAGACAGATCCACAGTACCAGCAGCTGGAGCAGAGGCTGAAGGGCTTGGATACTGGCTGGGGAGAGCTACATAAAATATGGGATAGTCGCAAGAACTTCCTGGAACAGGGCTTGGGTTTTCAGCAGTTTATGAGGGATGCCAAGCAAGCTGAGGCCATCCTTAACAACCAGGTACACATTCACGGACATTTTGAAACCATTGGCTGTGGTCTTGCACTTATGTTGTTGCAGTCATATGATTATATAGCCCTTGTAGATGTAAGTAGACTAGTTAGCGGCTCATGAGAAAAACTGGGAAACTACTGAACACACCCTAATTTAGGCTTACATGCAAAGATGAAATTTGGGTTGTAAACATGAAGAACATTATTATTCTTTAACGGAGCATGTTTTAATTATTTGAAGTTGATTATTTGAATGTTAGTATTAATTTGTGCCTGTTATTAACCCACTTTATAACACCGCTTTACCTTGCCATACATTGTCACCAGGAGTACACGCTGGCCCATGCAGAGCATCCAGACACCCTTGATGGAGCAGAGCAAGTTCTTCGAAAGCATGAGGACTTTGTTACCACAATGGATGCCAACAGAGAAAAGCTCTTGAACACTTTGGAAGGTGGACAGAAATTAGTGGACAGTGGCAACCTCTATTCTGAGAGAATCAAAAACAAGATGGACTCTATTGAGGACAGGTTGGTCTATATTTTTGTAATAAGTTACTTTGTGATTTGATATTTCTGAATTTTTCGAGCTCTTTTGATCGTGATTTTGAGATGTGAGATTTAAAATTAAAGTAACACATAAGGATCACCATTAGTCTTTTGACAAATTGCAGTGATTTTTATATGAGTACAAGCTGCTTATATTATATATTATGTATATATTACTGTGAAGAAATCTTAGGCAGTCAAGTCAAAAAAAAGTTTAAAGCTGTTTATCTGGGTAGTAAGTGTATATTTGCACAGATAAAAACACAATTCAGCATTAGAATATGTGAGAATGAACAGTAATGCAATAAAAATATAGAAATTCTTCTTGTTAGATGGCTAGAAGGTTCCCAAATCACACCTCAGTGGCACCCCAGCCATTCCATTCATTAAATTTCACTGCTAGCGCACTTAAAGAATAAACTTAAATAGCTAATTTATTTGATGAGGTATTGATTATACAAATATGGTATACTAATGATCAAGTCAACAAAAGCATGGGTGCATTGCTTAGTTACTGCAAGTACTGGAAAGATTTTGAAATGACTAAATTAGCAGACTTTGACAGACATAATGTTATAATTATTATTAATTATTGGTATGTGTGTGTGTGTGTTGAAAAAAATTAAAAAATATAAATATAGACTATATATAGTACTTGTTTACCTATGTTTATTGTATGGGTACAGTTTTCTCTGCAACCTTAAATGGCTCGGAATGACAGAATTTTCCTGTCAGAATACAATAACTTGTTTTAATGTGAAATAGACATTTTATTATTTGTTATTGTTATTATAACATTATCTAATTGCACCAAGCCAGGTATTATTAGGGGTAGGTGCTTAGCATTAATTTGACAATGCTGTCAGATGCCTCTGCTTTTTCCATTTGAGCTCTCTGGTCCCATTGTGCTACTAGACAGATGCTCTTTTGATAGATATTGATCTGAAAGTGCTCTTAGATAAGCAGCTTGGCGTGTCTAAGGGGAGTTATGTTTGCTAATAGTGTAATCCTTTACCGTGCAGTGCTAGTGATATGAGTGCTGCTAGTGCACATCTTCATTTTAGACATACACACCGATATGGTCACAGTGTGTGGCATTAGTATTGGCTCTAATATGTGTACTTAAACTCTGCAGATACAACACAAACCAGAGTAAAGCGAGGGAGGTGTCTGAGAAGCTGAAGGATAATCGTGATCTTCAGCACTTCCTGCAAAACACTCAGGATGTAAGTTTTGTTTTATATCATCAAAGTTATTTTGTGAGGTCTTTTTGTTGTATCTCAGTTAACCAGCGGAGTACCAATTTTAAATCTCTGCGTTTGTTTTTCTACTATCTTTCGCACTTTCTCGGATACTGCAGCTCACGCTGTGGATAAATGAGAAGATGCTGACCGCTCAGGATGCGTCGTACGACGAAGCGAGGAACCTCCACAGCAAATGGCAGAAACACCAGGCCTTTATGGCGGAACTGGCGTCCAACAAGGATTGGTTAGACAAAATTGACCAGGTGGGAGAGAAAGAAATGGGGAGAAAAGTACCAGAGGGGAATAGCCTGTTAGGAGCCCTGTAACAGTGTGTGGTGCTTAGTTTGAAATCAGCTCAATGTTTTACTTCCTTACAGATTGATTTATATTTTAAGCTTTGACTTATGTTGTCATCCTACTTCATTGTGTTAAGAACCCCGCACTGCAATGGTTTTATAGAAATCTGTATACATTGTGCAAAAATGATACCAATTCTCCCATGTGCATGTCTAGGAGGGGCATGAACTGATGCGGGCAAAACCAGAATTTGAACCTGTGGTGAAGGAGCGTCTCTCACAACTGCACGAGCTATGGAACAAACTGGAATCCACTACACAGGAAAAGGCCCGACTCCTTTTTGACGCCAACCGATCCGAGCTTTTCGACCAGAGCCTGTCTGACCTTAAGAACTGGTTGACATTCCTGCAGCAGCAGCTGCAGGGCGATGAGGAGGTTAAGGATTTGATCAGTGCCAACATCTTACTCAAGAAGCACCAGGTGTGTAATTATGTCTTTCAAAATTATGCCCGGAACAGTGTAGGGGAAGTTATTTACAGAAGTAATCCATTAAAGATGGAGGAGGAAAGTTCAGGTCCAGAAAATACAAATCCAAAGTACAAAAATCTGCCAGTTGAGTACTCTGTGACTGTGACTCTTTATACTCAACTGGTTGGTTGAAACAAAACCTTGGTCTGGATTTGTACTTTCTGGATCTGTACTTTCCACCTCTGTCTTTAATGGATTACTTGTGTGAGTATCTTCCCCAACACTGGCCCAGAAGCATCCCAGTAATATGTGATCACCTTAGGGACAAAAAGGCAAAATCTTTTCAACTATATATTGTACTAAAGAAATAAATCAAGACATAAAAACAAACCAGGGTCTGTCTCTCTTAGTGCTTCTCTCTGATGGAATTTGATCTCCTCAGACGACAGAGAACCAGATAAGGGACAGAGGGCGTGAGCTGGAGGAGCTACAGGAAGCAGTGCAGAGCATGAGAGAGGATCGTCCTGAGATGGAAGTGGAGCTACAGACTCTGCAGCAGCAGTTCCAGCATGTCCTCACCCCACTGGCACAGCGGCGGGGAAAGCTGGAGGCTTCCAAGGCTGTCCACCAGTTCTTCCGGGACTTAGCTGATGAGATTGTAAGAGCTCAGTTGCCTTTTTTGCCTTGAAAATGTAAACCATATCTTCATGTCATAAAAGAGCATTGTAATTCTTATGGTGTTTCTCTTGACAGCTATGGGTGGAAGAGAGGTTGCCGCTAGCAATGTCAGAAGAACATGGAAACAATCTCCAGTCGGTCCAGTTGCTTCTCAAGAAAAACCAGGTTAGCTAAACCGCCATGACAGTATTGAACAACTATCCATCCATACATTTTTTTAAACTTATTGTCCTAGTTAGGGTTGCAGGCGGTCCAGAGCTTACCCCGGACGCTACGGGCACAAGGCAGGGAACAACCCAGGATGGGATGCCAACCCATCGCAGGGCACACTCACACAGCATTCACTCACACATGCACACCTATGGTAACACACCTATGGTAACTCCAGTTCACCTTAATACGGTTTTTGGAGTGTGGGGGGAAGCCGGAGTACCCGGAGGAAACCTTATGACGACACGGGGAGAACATGCAAACTCCACACACATGGAACCCTGGCAGAGATTTAAACCCAGGTCCCAGCTGACAGTGCTAATCACTGCACCACCATGCCATCCCATCAAAGAACTACCTGTGTATTTTTTTCACTGAATTGGTATTTTATCTATAATCATTATTAATCAGAAATGAAGCAATTCAGTTCTGAACTCCTCACCTCCCTCCCCGACTCTTTATCCCAGACCTTACAGAAGGAGGTTGATGGCCACCAACCACGGATCGATGAGATTCTGGAACGTGGTACGCGCATGATGGCAGCAGAGAGCCCAAAGCCTGTGAGGATTGAGGAGCAAATGAAGGAGCTGCAGGATGTGTGGAGACGACTGCGGGAGGAGACCAGTAAACGCAGAGATCGGCTGAACGGCTCCAGGTTGGCACAGCAGTACTATAATGATGCAGATGAAGCAGAGGCCTGGATTGGAGAGCAGGAACTCTACATGATTGCTGATGAGATGGCTAAGGTGACTGGTGCATTAACTAAACCTTCCCTTTCTCTGAATATAATAATAGTATAAATATACATAGTATAATAGTATAAATAATAGCATAAATGAATAGATATGCATTAGAGATAAAGCTGTATGAAAATTTAATATCATGATTATAGTGACCAAAGTGATCATTGTTATCGGTATTATCACGGTTTGTTAAAATGTGATGAAGACGTTCAAAAAGAATTGATATACAAACTGAAATCATTTCACCAAGTTTTATATTCAAAACCGCAAATAAAATTATCAGCATTATACACTTTTGTTTGAATCAACAATAAAATAATAACATAGCCAATACCTTATGTAAACACATGAAACCAATATCAAATGCGCATGAACAATAAATAAAAATCTCCAGAGCGCAGTCACTGCCTTCCGCCATGTTTTCACTGACTCAGAACAAACCCACATTGCATGCTACATCTGGGGGACTGTCGCTAACTGTGGTTGATGCTGGACAGTATTTAGCGTGAGTTTTCCAAAGCACAGTAATCAACCACAGTTCTAATAATTAAAATTTGAAACGGTAATATTAATCATTGGGGATTTTACTGTGGTTTGCTGTGAAACCGGTAACTGTTTCATCCTAATATGCATTAATATTTTTATATATTATAGGGTACAAATATTGTTTGGCTGGTTTCAGTTTTTAAATTCTACATTGTTCATGAAACTGTGAGTCAATTTACTATTAAGGGAAGTACGTCACACGAAGTGTTTTTAGCTGTGCGGATTCCTTCCATTTTATTCTAGGATGAACAGAATGCCATGTTATTGTTGAAGAGGCATTTGATCCTGAAGCAGAATGTGGACAACTATGCAGACTCTGTCCAGCAACTGGCTGACCGGGCCCAGAAGATGTTGGCTGAGGACCATCCTGATGGGTGTGTAATGTCTTTATGTATCATCTTTGTTTCATCTGTCTATTATCAGTTACAGCTTGTCCAATCAGGGTTACAACAGTATATAACCTGTTCTGGTGAGTATAGGCATAAGGCAGTGGGTAATCGCCTATAATAATGTCTCTCTTAAACTTCTTTCAGGGAGGCTATTATTCGACGGCAAGGTCAAGTGGATAAGCAGTATGCCAGCCTAAAGGACTTAGCTGAGGAACGCAGGAAAAAACTAGACCACACCTATCACCACTTCCAGTTGTGCCGTGAGGTAGAGGACCTGGAGCAATGGATTGCAGAGCGTGACGTGGTGGCATCGTCACAGGAGATGGGCCAGGATTTGGACCATGTTACGGTACGCAAACAGATTCTATGCAGAAATGCAAAATCGATTATCTTCTATCCTTCTCACTCCTAAATTCTGAGTAGCATATTGTTTTGCTTTGTTTTGTTGTTTTTTCATGAAATTAGATCTTGCGTGATAAGTTCCGGGAATTTGCCCGTGAAACCGGGACCCTTGGCCAGGAGCGAGTGGATGCTTTCAATCAGATAATCGATGTGCTGATTGAAGCCGGTCACAGTGAAGCCGCTACCATGGCGGAGTGGAAAGACAGTGTAAACGAGAGCTGGGCAGACTTGCTGGAACTTATCGACACCCGTGCCCAGCTTCTCACTGCCTCGTATGACCTGCTGAAGTGAGTCAGATGAAGGAAAATATCCTTTTGCTATGTATTTGTTCTTTCATGCAGCTAACGGATAGTGGTGAGGCTGAATAGCTGTACAGATTCGCAATGAAGACCTCATGATGGAGTGTATGAATAGGGCTGGGTGATATATCGATAAAATATTGTATCACAATTACGAACATTCATATCGTCATCAATTTGAGTGCGAATGAGTATCATGATATAGCCTAAACACCTGTTTTATTGCATAATTAACACTTATAATGCACTCTTTTTACACATATTCCATCAAGGTATGAGTCTTTTGTTGGTGTGATTTATCATTGTACCTGCACATTCATAAAATTAGTAAAACAATTTGGTCATCATAACTCGAGAAAAACTCAAAACCACCTGTCACATTTTACTGTATTCTACATGTGAATTTTATAATATTGTGATAAATGCTGATATTGAGAAAGTCTCTGAAAATATCATGATATCATTTTTAGGACGTATCGCCCAGCCCTATTTACGAACTTGACTCTTTTACTCTTCTCTTTTGCATTTCAGGTACTTCTATGATGGAAAGGAACTTGTGGCCCAGATCCGAGAAAAGCAAACTCAGTTGCCTGACGATGTGGGTGAGGATTTCAGCAAGGCTGAGTCCTTCCATCGCATGCACGCGGCCTTTGAGAGGGATATCAGTACACTCGGAAAGCAGGTATAGATATGCGACAGTACCCTACTTGGGCAAATGTGCTTGGAACTTTATATATCACTTTTATCATTTGTCTTATTGTATAAAATTTCATTGCTTTGTTTTGTAGGTCTTTGACTAGAGTAATATTACAGGCAGTCCCCAGGTTACAAATGAGATCCATTCCCTAAGTCTGTCTTTAAGTTTGTAGTTGAGTCGGGAAAACAATAATGCAGTACATAATAATAATAATTATACTGTAATAATACATGTAACTACGTATGGTACTATATTATACCTCAAGCCAATGAACCACTGCAGCCACGCAATTTTTTCACAAGCTTCACAGAGTAATAAGTGCATTCATTATTGCGAACCATTACATTTAACACAAAGTTTTCATAAACAGTGATCCCTCGCTATATTGCGCTTCGACATTCGTGGCTTCACTGTATCGCGGATTTTATATGTAAGCATAGCTAAATATAAATCATGGATCTTTCGCCGTTTCACGGATTTCTGCGGACGGTGGGACTTCTTATTTCTGGTACATGCTTCCTCCGTTGGTTTGCCCTGTTGATTTCACCAACGATTTACGTACTAAATAAAACTCCTCAGTGATATACGATACGTATATTTGTGCGTAGTATATAAACAGTGTGTTTACATGCATAATTACATACAAAACAAATCTTACCTAATATCTAAGAGAATATAAAGGGCTTAAAATATACAAAAATAACCATATAAACATATGGTTTTTACTTCGCGGATTTTCACCGTTCGCGGAGGGTTCTGGAACACAACCCCCGCAATAGACGAGGGATCACTGTAATAGGCTTTATGGCTGTCCTTTTGTAAGTACGAGTTGCCCATAATTTGGATGTTCTTATCCTGGGGACTGTCTGTACCTTCTGTATATGTTTATTGTGTCAAGTATGACAATGTTTGAACAAATGGACTAAGCTTCAGACCTTTGCCATCTCAGATTCACTCTCTCTTTCTGTGGCTCTGTAGGTCCAGCAGTTCCAGGAGACAGCGACCCGGCTACATGCCCAATATGCAGGGGAACAGGCCACTGCCATCCAGAACACAGAGCGAGAGGTGGTGGAAGCCTGGAAGAACCTGCTTGATGCCTGTGATGGGCGGAGGTCCCACCTGGTCGACACAGCAGACAAGTTCCGTTTCTTCACTACGGTGAGGGACCTGCTGGCCTGGATGGAGAGCATTATCCAGCAGATTGAGACTCAAGAGAAACCCAGGTAATGCTAGAAGTCAAGATGAAACAGACAGGTAAAACCAGAGGAAGTGAGGAATTAGATTTTGTGATTATGTGATTGGTACCTGCTTTCTTGTTAGGGATGTCTCCTCAGTGGAACTACTGATGAAATATCACCAGGGCATCCGCTCAGAGATCGACACCAGAAACCCCAAATTTAACTCATGTGTCGAACTGGGACGTGCCCTCCTGGCACGCCAACATCGTGACTCTGCTGAGGTGAGATTTTTGAAGGTGATGGGTCAACTCCAAGCCGCTTTAAATATGAATTGTCTGAATCTGGGTGGGGCTTAATTATGATGATCTATTTGCACAGATCAAAGATAAACTGGATCAGCTACTAGAAAAGCATAAAGAGATGATGACAAAGTGGGATGAGAGATGGGACTGGCTCAGACTCTGTGAGTTCAACCTGGCTTTTACATGCTTCTTTATAGTTTCACTCCCCCAATTTGAAACTTTGAGTCTGTAGAACTCAATAATATACACTTAGTGGCCAGCTCAGTAGCTACACCTGCATGCTAATGCAAACAGCCTGCTCCTCTAAACAGTGAATCTTGTGGTTGCAACTGAATACAGCAGGCAGACTGGGTCAAGGGGTTCACTTACTGTCCAGCTAAGCATTAGAGTAGCTAAGAAATCTGATCTAAGCAATTTCCAATGTAGTATGATTGTTGGCGCCATACATGGTGGTTCCACCCACCGGGGATTTTCATACACTACAGTGTCTAGAGTTTACAGAGAACGGTGTGATGAGCGAAAAAGTCATGGCATTTAATGTGGCTGAAAACAATTTGTTTATGAGAGAGGTCACAGGAGGTTGGCCAGACTCATTAAAGCTAACAGGAAGGACACAAATGCAAAAATAACAGTTGAGTGCTGAAAGGCTTCTCTGAACGCACGCCTGGTCCACCCTTGAAGTAGTTCTGGAGGCAATGGTGAGCCCTACACAGTATTGGCTCGGCGTGCCTAATAAAATGGCCAATGAGTGTTTAATGTTTCGTAAAGGTTCTGTACTCTTCCCCAGTGCTAGAAGTTTGCCAGTTTGCACGAGACGCTTCTGTGGCGGAGGCTTGGTTGATTGCACAGGAGCCATACGTGGTGAGCAAGGAGGTTGGCCAGACAGTTGACGAGGTGGAGAAGTTATTGAAGAGACATGAGGCCTTTGAGAAGTCCTCCTCTACCTGGGAGGAGCGTTTCGCCGCACTGGAACGTCTCACCACGGTCTGTGTGTGTTTTGTGTATGCGAGTGTGATGTTTGTTCCTCATTTCAGCCGTTCACAGCTGTGTGATCTACAGTTGTGTTGTGACCTCCAAACTGTGCTATCTTTTGTGTACATAAATTTTGGACTGCATCCCTTGGCTGCCTGTGTGTCTTAAAATATAACTGTCTTTTCCTGTGTAAGGTACCCTCACTGTTCTATATTTGTCCACACATCAAATCTAGTGACTTTGGCCATCTGTGCATGATCTTCTGATGTTCTCTGTGTAGTTCCCTGATTGTCTATCTATGTGCATGCTTATTCATGAGATCTGTCGGCTGTCTCAAGCTGTGTGGTATACTCGCTATTTGGGTGTGTGTGAGCATGATCTCTTGACTGATTTTGTTCTGCATTCTCAGCTGGAGCTGCTGGAGCTTCGGAATCAGCAGCAGGAAATGCAGGCCCAGCTGAAGGACAGCAGGTCAGCAACAAAGGAACAAGTCCCCATTAATGAACACTCGATTCATGCACTTTACCCTTTCTCCTCTTGATGGTACTTTGTTTGGAGAAGAATTAGTTATATGTAATAGCAGAGGTGGATAGTTCAGGTCCAGAAAGTAAAAATCCACACCAATATTTTATTTCACCCAACCAGTTCAACTCAATTTATTTTTATATAGTGCCTTTCACAGCAGAGTCGCCCCAAGGTGCTTAACATGGGTGTGTGTGGAGTTGAGTACTGTGACTATGACTCTTTATACTCAACTACTTGGTTGAATGAAACCTTGGTCTGGATTTTTACTTTCTAGACCTGAACTATCCAGCTGTGCAGCAGTGAGTTTGCAGTTTGTAGTACTGGCACCACAGTTTAATGGCTAAAATGTTAAATGAGTAAAATGAGGTTTTGACTGCATTATATACTATGCAATAGAAGATGAGATTCTCAGGTATTTCCTGATTAGATTCACACTCTAAACTTTGACCTTCCTCCTAGAAGAGAAGATACAGGGTTTGTGGAGGAGTCCTCCCTGATGGATACTATGGAGGAGCCGTCTTTGGTCAGTCCTGTGTTGCTTTTGGTGTTTTCGTATGAACCTTGTTACAATGCATTATGTAATAATGCCACATTATTATAATGGAGGGCAGTGTGTGGCTCAGTGGGCTGAGCCTCTGTGCCTATAATCCAAAAGTCACTGGTTTGAGCCCTTGTACAAGACCCTTAACTCTCAGCTCCCTGGGTGCTACTATGGATGGCTGTCCTTCACCTACAGAGAACAAGTTGGGGGAGGTATAAAAAGAATTTCCCTATAGGGATCAAGCTATTATTATTATTATGTAATAACTTGACACAATTAAACAAATTTTGCTTCATTATGTAAAACATTTGCCTGCATTTTGGAGTAAATTATTACATATTGCAGTGGTTATTACAAAATGTGGGAGTTGCACTTTTTAATGATGAAAATGTAATACTGTGCATTTTGTAATAAACAACTTCAACTTCATTGACACTTTCTACATAATGTGTTGTAACAGACCTTCATCAGTACTGTAAGCAAAGTGGTAACCCTTACATAATGTTTAGTGCAAAAAGATCCTGCAGGCTCTGTTGAGTTCATTTATAAATTTTCAATTTTGAAGATTGACTGAATAAGCTGATTCATAATACTTGTTTTTCCAAAGCACATAACTTTATATTCTGTCCAAAAATGGCTGTAATTATTCATTTGTGCTCCGCTCAGGGTATCAACAACAGTAACTTAGACCATGACTATAATATTATAATGATTTTATGCAAACTATGATGGATTTCTTTGTGGGGGAAATCAGAAATGTTTCCACCAAAGTATTGATATAATTCGTCTAGTTGATCTAATATACATAATATACTTACTTTATGTATATTATGCACTAATGACTTTTTTTTTCAATTATACATTATACAAGATTCAAATTAAACTTTGTAAAGTTTATAAAAGTTAAATTCAGTGTTATGTGAAATGCACAATTATATCCATTATTACTAACCACAGACCAGTGTGGGGGCACAACAGCTTTGTCAATTAATTCAAATTAAAATAAAATTAAAAAATTGGCTAAATGACAGAATTAGGCCTTTTTTGTAGCCAATTCTTTGCTTAAATGTAGTTGTATTTATGACAACGATAAAAAAAATCCGGATTTTGTGAAGACAAACTTTATAATCGGGTGGTATTTGTGTACATTTTCACTTTGTTTGTGTATGTTACCAGTCTGCCCCAGCAGGGGTAGAACCCAGCTCTGGCCAGTTGGACGGATCTGCTGGAGAGCCGGCAGGCGCAGTGGTTTCGGAGGTTGATGAGAGCAGCCCTGGGGAAGAACTTCAGAAGCTGACCAAGGAGACCCAGCAGGCAGCCACACTCCCCACAGGACCACCAAGAAGCCAGGCGGTGCTTTTGGAGGGGACCCTGGGGCGCAAACATGAGCTTGAGGCCACTGGAAAGAGAGCTTCCAACAGGTCTGGCTTCAGGCTCACTGGGGATTAGATATTAGTGCTGTTTTCTTATTAATATTGCTATTATCTTATTAATATAGGGATGGGCTGAACCATTTTTTTCAGTTTCGATCTGATTCCGATACACAACTGCCGATACTGATACAGATTCCAATATAAGAGCTCTTTTTACTTTAATATTTTAATATAATAAATATATATTTCTACTTTATTTTATATTGTTCTATATTATTAAGAGTGTATGCCAAAAAAACTTTATTTAGGCTGCCAGAAATATAAATCACTGGTTCTTGTTTTAAGCGTTTTTGAGGCATTTGCAGTTCAATTTGAATATTTTCCAAGAGAGTATATGCAAATGCTTAAAATACCCCACAATTTCTCTCCCACTGACAACAGCGTCACTTACACTTCGCTGCGATCGCAGCCCCTCATGTATCACAAGCTGCAGCGAGTGCGCGAAACAGCCCAGGCCAGCGACTCCCAAATCATCCATTGCTTTTGCGTATTACTTGCGTTCTCTCGCACAATTGCGTGCGCTTTGTTTAGTGGGATTTTCCACTAAATGCTACTTCCACCTCTCAGGACTTTGTTTTTACAAAGATTGCAAATCCATAGCTGCACCACTAGTTGCTGTTAAAAGTGTAAAAAACTGCAATCCAGATCATCACCCTATCTGATTTTCTCCTGGTACGGAGCTGGAAGGGAGCAAAAATGTGAACTGTCTTTCAGGGAGCTCAGAGGGAGCAAAACATGGACTGTCTGTGGGTCCCCGAGGACCGGATAGGGAAACACTGCTCAATCTTGTTGTGCTGTTGTGTACAATGACAATGAAGAATTGAATCTTTAGTCAGTGTTTAAAGGCCAGAGGATGTAGGGGATGGTCTTGAAATAAATATTATGGTAAAGCTTTTGAACTGGAAGTAGTATTTCTGAAATTTCCTTTCCATTGCTGGAATTTTAAAATGGTACAAATGTCAATCAAAATAAAACAACTGCTAATTGCAGAGGTGGAAAGTTCAGGCCCAGAATGTGGCCAGTATTGTGTATAAATTCAGACCAAGATTTTGTTTCAACCAACCAGTTGACTACTCTGTGACAATAACTCTTTATATTCAACTGGCTGCTTGAAACAAAATCTTGATCTCGATTCGTACTCTCTGGACCTGAACTTTCCACCCCTGGTTATTTGTATTCATAATTGATGAACTGTTTACTAGATAGTGGCAGTTAGTTGTCATTGTTTAATGTATAAAATGTATTTTGCAGCTATTGAAGTTATTTATCTCTGTCAAAGGGCAACAGAAATTCTGGGGAATTTCATGCTACTGATGGCAGACTAGAAGTAACAGATGAGTAGAGGTGTTTTTATGTGTGTTTTTCAATCTTCTAGGTCCTGGAACAACTTGTACTGTGTGCTAAAGCCGGGGCAGTTGTCAGTCTACAAGGATGCTAAGAGCTTTGGCATTGGTGTCACCTACCATGGAGAAGAACCTCTGACTCTCAGCAATGCCAGCTGCGAAGTTCTGACCAGTTACAAGAAGAAGAAACTGGTATTGAAGCTGCGGTAAGAATCCAACATGAGAACTACGAAGCGGCTGAGATTTCCATTGGTTGTTTGCAAATTTTCACGCTGTTTTTCCCTGTTACAGTTTAGTAGACGGGAGTGAGTATCTGTTCCAGTGCAAAGATGAGGTGAGTGCTCATACAGACAAGCATTTTTCTGTCTAGTCGGGGTATATATTTAAATACACCCTCTCCTCGTTTAGCGACTGCCTCAGTTAGCAACCATTTGCAAATACGACTGTAATAAAGAATTCATTTCAGAACAACATGCACATTTACAACCAAATTTTTTGTACGCCTGACAAGAACGCGTACTGGAGTAAGAGTAACACTAGCATAGCTGTACAAGAACTTTACCTGAATGAGACGGCGGCAGCCAGTGATCTTCTCAGTGCGAAGCACAGTCGCAGTCACGTCTAGGCTAATGCGAGTTTCACTTGCCAACCATTTCGCTTAGCAACCAGGTCGTTGGATGGAATTCAGTCGCTAAACAAAGAATGGGTGTACAGGGTAAATCAGGGTACTGATTTAAATGTACATTATTTTTAGCAAGTGAGGATGAATACCCGCAAAAACATAAACATTTCAATTTTGCTGTCGTGATCGACAGCTACTTAAAACGTGGACTTTGCTGGTTCTTGATGTTCTTGCAGGAAGAACTCCTGAGTTGGACCCAGGCAATAGAAGAAGCAGTGAAGCCTCAGGAAGAGGATGAGGACTCAGGGCCATCAGAGGTGCGGACGGGTAGCCTGCCCCCTCTTTCGTCCACCGCACTCCAGGAAACCAGCTCTGCCAAAAAGGACAAGGAGAAGAGATTTAGCCTGTTCACCAAAAAGAAATGAGATGAGAGATGTTCATACGAAGGCCTGGTTACCCAAGGAAGACATCTGGATATCTGGGCAGCAAAAGACTAAAAAGCTGTTCATCACCAGGTTATTCTTTTCCCCATTTTGTCCCCCCTTTAGTCATGGTAACAATTATAAAGCTTTATGAATACGAAAATGGCGGTAATTGGGAATGAATAGCACACTGTTCTTGTCTGCACTGAGGTATGCCTGATGCTGTGGTCCAGCTGATACTTCCTTTTTTATTTACCTGCAGTAATTGACTTTGTAACCAAAAATATACATAATTAACCAAAGAATGTTTATAGATTTTTTTTTTGTTTTATTTTGCTTATATTTTATTTTGGCATGTTTCAAATTGTTTATAATATGTATTAGAAATTTAGGATATTTTGTTTTGTTTATTTTCCTTATTCATATGAAAAAAAATGGTTGTGAATTATAATACTGTGCAGCTGGCATCAGAATATTACTTTTATTACCGCCTGGGAGCTGGCTGAGATTTAATTTTGTATATGCTCTTTTAATTAGATGATACAGTTTTGCTGATGGAATGGCCCCGAAGCTGTGTTGTACTGTATACCATAACCATAAACATGTAGGCTAATTGCTTTATGCAGATGGCTGGGCTATTCACACTACCAAAATTGAGAATCACACTGTGATACTGAGATGATGCTGTTTTAAATTTGCATCATGAAAGATACCAAATAAGTTAAATTACTAAAACCAAATAAGCACATCAATGGCAATTGAAATAAATCCATAACGGGATCATCCTTTTTTAAGGCATTAAAGACAGCACTCTTATTGTTTGGGAAAAAATTACAAGTGTATTCTGTCAAATATGGTGCTATTTTTGACACTAAGAAGGTCAAAAACCTGTTTCCATAGTGACATCTCTTTGGTTTTCGGTTCACCCTTTGCTTCAAAGCACCCACCCAGACCTCTCTGTTATCACCTATGACCGAGAAATTAAACAGTACGCAAAGCAATCTGGATGTGAAGGTAAGCTTGTAAAAGAGCTGTAAAAGGGAGAGATGGATGGATGGATGTGCAACACTTTGTGTATCTAGTATTTATTTTCCAAAATGTGATTTTACTTGCTTGCACAATGAAATATTGTTTCTATGCTGAGAGAAACCATGCAGTGCAAATTTTGCTTTTAGTCAGATTGAAATATATACAAATATATATAATGAAATGCATTTTTATTAGTTCTGTTGTATTTATAATTATTTACAAGCTAAAGTATAGCCGATTTATTTTTCAATTGTATAGGGCAGTTGTATCCACATTTCTTCACTATGGTCACCTTACTTCACTGGCACAAAATGTTATCACCACAAATGTCTGTAAGCACAGAGTCAAGCCTTTAGATTGTTTTCCTTGGCATGCATAAACATGAGCACATACTTGTTGCCTTTAGCCATTTTATTTGCATCTCTTTTCTTTGCATAAGCTAATGACATTTTTATTAGTATTTTATACTCCATAACTAGCAACATTACTGTAATGTTGCAAATCTGGTCTGGCATTTTGAGAACTGAACCTGAAAAAGGAACAATAAAATGATCACTTGGGAGTAACTTTTGTTTTACTGTTCACCTGGAGGGAAGAGCTGCCTTGTGTTTGAAATAGGCCTTTGGTGTAAACCTTTTACTTTTGTTATACTTAAATTAACTTGAGGCACATGCAAAAACAAAGCAAACAAAAAAACAGGTTCAAAAGTTTCCCTTGTTACCTGAAGTACGGGTTCCATATATTCACTTTTCTGTTCTTCATTCCTCAGTTACTGGACCACAAGTCGAAACCAATGATCATGAGTTATATCACTCATCACTAGTATAATTCAGGTTAATAATCATTTATTTTTAAAAACTGTAATGTAACAATGTTTTATTAATTGGTGCACTGTTTTGCGTTAACTGCAAATCACAGTTGGATAAGTGCAACATAAAACACATGAGGAGATGAATACATATATAAGCTGAGGGTACTTAGGTATTTTAAATTCAGTGAAATTAGGGGAACTCCCTGGCTTTGACTGCCTCCAGTTGCCCACAAAAACATCCAGGCCAAATACTTACAAAAATGTGTGTAAAGAGCAATCAGTTACAAAAGCAATAAACGCTTATTATTTGAAGACTACCTAAGGAACTGGCAAAGATGAGATATTTAAACAGGGAAAAAATCATTTGAATACTTTATTAATACATTTAGAACTTAACATTTGAGGGAGGCAGAACCGCTAATTTATAAAGTGAAGAAAAATTAAATATTATGCACATTTAAGCAGCTTATATAAAAACAATATTCACATACTGAATTCTAAAATGACCTGAATTACTTTATGTGCAAGCATCATATGCAAACTGCTGACATAAATCATGCAATTACATAATTATGACTAGTAATGGCTACCTCAGTTGAGGAATGATTGTAAAAATGAAATAATTGGCATCCTTTACAATCAGCTGGCCCAAGATCAGATTATAATTCATTTTAGTCATATATGATAGCCATTGCATTCAGTTACTAACACGTGGAATGAAAGGCACCTAATTAATTAAAAAATTCAGCTTTTCAGGGACAGCATCGCTGATGTCTCAGTCACATGAAGGAAACATGCTGGCACACGGCTGTTACAACGCAGCCTGATTATTTTCATACACTCACCTACAGGTATTCTATATTTTTGTATTAAATTAAGAAGGTCTACCATTTCAGATAAGACTAGTTCACAAACATTTAGAACATATCACACAATTTTTTAAGACAATGGCAATTGAATTTAAACTAAAATATGAGACAAAAAAGGATATTGCTTATGAGGTTGTAAAGATATACAGAAAGTGGTCAAGAATTTTAAATAAGGCCTGTACAAGTAAATGAACAATGAATAAACAAGTGAAATCAGGTCTGTTACACTCTTTCACAGTGAGCTTGTCCAGTAATGGCTTCATAATGGAACAATGCTATGACTGTATTGCTAATACAGTATAGCCATGTAAATCAAGCAGAAATAAGCAAAAGCACTTCTGATCTACAACATAGATGTACCAAATAATGAAAATGATCCAGCTGCAATTAAGAATGGAAGCCGACCACATAGTACTGAAAATTGTACAACTGTCTAAATCTGAAACAATTTAAAAGCTAATGTTACATTATTAGAATTGACAATACTCCATATTGCAGACTATTCATTTTGGAAATAAGAGCAAGAAAGAACCACTTAATTGCACATCATCATTCTAATATCCATCCATCCCTCTTCTAACCACTTACCCTGGTCAGAGTCATGGGAATCATTGTAATATTTTACTTGAAATAAAAAATGATTCACAAATGACATGATTGGAAACATGTTTTAAGTTCCATTCCATTTTAGAAGTTAAGGAAACCCTGGACATAAAATGACCCTGAATTTTCTGTGTTATTTACAATAAGGCAACATTTGGCGGGAGAGAGTCTCTTCAGGACCTGACACCATACCACATAAGCCTCTCTCTTTGTCCAAGATAAAAGTGTTTATGAGCATGATGGATGATAGATAAAATGGGGAGAATAACTGGTACTGGAAGAAAAGACAGAATACACTGTTCTTCACTCTATTTGATGAGTTTGTTGGCTCTCTGGTTTGCATCATCAATACGTGCCTTATTAATCTCAGCCTGGGAAAAAAAAAAAACAGTAAATTGTAATATTCCATGACCTAACATGGCAATTTTCTTTGCATGAAGTAAAGATCACAGTTGGCAGCCCAACCTTGTCGGTAATGCGGTCGATCTGTTTGTTCTGTTTATCGATCTCCGTGCCCATGTCGATGGCCAAAGACTTCAGGTTATCGATGATATTTCCCACCTGACCCAAGTTCTCCTCCATCTCATCCTCCCGAGCATCATCCGTTATCCTATGACAAAACACCAAAGATAACATCTCAGAATTACATCATGACTAGACTCAGAGTGTACAGAGTGCTGTCTCAAATATTCCTCCGTTCATTACAGGTATTACTTCTGAGCTGTGACCTACCTCTTGATGTACGGCCCCGAGGCTGCTGCAGAGGTAGGCATGCCATTGTGGAAGCTGGGGGGCTGGCTAGACACAACTGTAGGATTCCCCCCGGCCACTGCATCCGCACCAGGGCCGCCGGCATTGTCGATGCCTACGCCCCATGTCTGCCTGTATCGTCCATCGTGTTCAATTGATGTCACTCTGAGAAACAAACACGTAGTTTTACATTCTGATGGAGAGGCTTTTCCATTGTTTTATAATTGCTATCCTTTCATATCTCATAAATCCACTAAGCCTAATGTTTTCTATAACAATCTATAACCAGATTGCTACAGATTCCATAGAGATTCTCAATTTACCACTGATCATGTAAAAATAATCTGCATGTATGTAATCAAGTTAACATCAGTTAAACTATCTATGAAAAAGGGCATGATTTTGAACATTGGGAGGTTGAGGTCTCCATTTTGTGATTGTTGGGGGGAGGGGGGTATTGGCTGACTTTAATTATTAATGTACACGCATAATCTAGTACATTACAGTACCGAAAATATGGCATTCATTTAAAAGTTACGAGACACTGTGAAGACTCAATCATCCAAAATATAAAAATTCTTTTTCGGATCCAAGTTAAAGAAATCCTGTAAGATAGATCAGACCAGCTTACACTGAATATTTAGATGCTGTGACAGCGTGTAAAAAATTATCTGTGATGATGGTTACGAGGTCAGTAACCAAGACAGCTATCTTGTCTCAAACCAGAAAATATGTCATCATAACATTAGAAGTGATAAATGGCTAACAGATAATTGAGCCAAAATCAAGTAAGGACAAATATGAGCATACCTATCGCAAGGGCACACACACAAGCCACAGCACTTGGACAGGTCAGTCAGATTCTTCTCAGCCTCGTGCATATCCTGGTTGATTTGGTCCATGCCTTGTTCTACCTTCTTCAGTTGCTCTAACAAAAAGGCAGAAGAGAAAGACAGACTACTGAGCCCAGTGGTTATTTTGGGGGAAGCAACGGGTATTGTGCAAAATGAACCACTCACCACCCTGTTCATCCAGCATGGTCATGGTGTTCACCCCTGTCTCTCGGCTCTGCATATGGAGGCATGGGCAAAAGTCAATCAACGATCACAAAACCATCAGCACAAAATTCACATGGAAGAAATGCATTATGTGACCTCAGCATAGGCAAAAGGGAGTCTGGTAAAATCTGATTCTAACAATCTGTAATGGATACAATTTCATATAATCCATTTTAGGGGCGCCATCTTTGGTCGGCTGCCTGGAGTGAAATTTTCAGTTCGAGACTACTCTGCACAAGCATTAACATGTATGTAAGAGTTTCATTATCTTGAAAATAGTCTGTAGGCTCTTTTGGTGTAGCTAAATTTAAGTTTATAATGGAATAATACAGATTTTCTGTAATATTTCTTGTGTTAGCGTCACGCCAGATGCGTTTGAGTCGGCAACCCTGCCATTTCTCACCTCTTCTGCCAATCGCAGCATTCTTCTTGTACTCTCCAGTGACTGAAAAAAGAAGTACATAATTAAGTCAAGGTGCCTATTTCAGAACTGTCACAGCATTCTCAAACACAAAGATGCATGCACATGCACAAGACTCACTGCACAATTTTAGAACACAATGAGGAGTTTAAGTGATGGATTATAGGCATAATCTAAAAATATATCTATATACAAGTGTGATTATGGCTTAAAGGATATTCAATGACAAAAACTGCAAATTAAGCATTTTTTCTGGAAAAGGCTTTAACATTCCTATTCGAAATGCCTACACAACTTTTGCTGCCAACTATTTGGAAAACAACCTGAATTCATCTGGTTGGTTGCCCTGTTTGAATTATTACAGCAAAATGGAATGCGGTCCGTACTAGAGTGATCCTATAATTACCACTACGGAATGAATGAAGTTATGAACAAGCAGTCAGACTTTTGAGCCTGATGGAAACTCTGGCACTTTTACACTGCTGCCTTTGATAAATGGCAAAATGTGATTTTGTGTTGCCCCTCATTACCATTATAAAACAAATACTACCGATTAATCTAAAGCATAAGAGGGGCTGTAAAAGTCCATTGCTGCAAGTATAGTGACTTGTAAGGCTAACATACAAAAGGGTTGAAATAATCGTTAACATTCTGGTTAGAGAAAACAGCCAAAGCTTGGATATGAGGCTGGTAAGTACAAAGGAATTAGATGGTTGGAATTGTGCCTAGAAATTTGCATATGCATAGTCACAATGGTGATACTGGTGACATCATGTTTCCTCTTCTTTGCACTACATTTAAGTCAGGCTCTGAGCAGCAAGACACAAGTGGGACCTCACCTCAGCTGCTTCAGATTATATCAAAAAATGGTCAACTATTGTTAAGGCATTGTTAAGTTCTTAGACCTAATACAAGAAGTACATGTAGATGAGGAATATAGCAAATTGTTTTCTGAGCATATGAAGATGATGAGTGCTGAGAATGGGAAGTACAGCATTCTACTTCACCAGCAGGGGGAGGTTTGTTTAACAGTAAAACTGTTTACCCCGTGTCACGCCAGAGTGCTGAAGTGTTGCCATTTAGCAGCTGAGGGTCCTGGAACACCTTTTTCCAGCATACTTTCACACCCATAGCTGGCAAACGACTGCCAGTCAGTACATGCTTCTCATCCCACCCATAGGTACAGAGGAAGAAGGAGAGAGGAAGGTATAAAAGGGCAGAGGCAGACAGTTTGAGCAAAAGATGGGTCTGACAGAAGTCAGCAAAGCAGCTTAGCGTATTTTAGGCATTATTTCCACAAGGGCTTTACAAAGGCATGGATCTACATTACTGTTTCAGTTATGCCTTTGAGATTGAAATAAAGTAGCACACCCTCAAAGAAAGCATTACCTCATCTGTCACCTGGTTGGCCCTCATAGTGATCTCTTCCGCTGTCATGTCTGCCATGTTGTTGCTACTGATCTTGTTAAGGCCTTTCTCCAAATCCAACCAGTTCAATATTTTGTGGCCTGTAGAAGCAAGGAAAAAAAATTAGTAGTGAAATTTCCTGGAAACTGTCTTGATGAATGTTAATTCCCAACTTCAAGATTTCATATATACCAGACAGAACATAAAGTGCATTATAACAAAGAAGAAGCAAAAAAGAAAACAAAAAAAAAAAAACTTTCTCAACTTTGTGGTATGTTTATCACACACTTCTGCACAAGGAAGTAACAGCAAGGAAAAAATGATCATGTGACCAGTTACTTCTTATTGCGTAGGCTGATGCACCGTTGCTTAAATACAAAAGATACAAAACAACATATCTGCAAAAAGGATAAAATTATAAAGTCCCCAAATATCAGTTAATGAAACCAAGAGAATGTGTTCACTTAACACTGCATTCCCTTAATAAATTAAAACATTTGATTTAGAGAGTTTTAAACTACTCAATGTCCATCCATAACTAAAAAATGTACATTTATGTAACTAAATAAAAATGTCAAAATAAATACTTGACAGCAAAACTAAACCTCCAAGTCATCATATGAACTGTTGCATGGACTAAGCAAAGGTTCTCTGGCACCCCGGCATTAACACGATGTTGTTCATTATCTTTTATTTCTATGAGCATTACATATGGGGTGGGTGTAAAAGTGATCAGTGAGATGAACTGTAACCCACAGGTTGCTTGTCAAGCCCCAGAAATGTCCCTAAATTTAGCAGTCAACATGAATAGTTACAGCAGGATATCCTGCTGTGTAAACAGGTAAAATGGTATATTGTTTGTATGTAATGTTCAGGCTTCCTTTAATGGAGCACCAGGCCAATCACTTGTGCTATAAAGAATCAATATATTTCTTCCGGTGTTCGGATCAACTGCTCAAGAAAGAGTCAGCACAAGAAATGCATACAATTATCTTTAGTATTTATGTTTTAATACAAACATTTAGTTACACTCCTGAACGTAACAATACAAGCAAAAAAAAACTCTAAGTCATAAAACGTAAGGTATTATTCTTGTACAGATTCATGTGTTTGTAGTGCTGCACTACCAAAAAGTCTCAATTATCACACCACAAACATCTCTAATATTAGCAACTCTTCTATAGCACAATCGCCCCCCGCCCAGCACATAAAAATCAGACTTTACAAAACCACCTTCAGAATTCCTGCGCCCTCATTGAGGAAATATAGATCCAGCTTTTCCTCACAAACCAGTTTTGCCAGATTGTCCCTCCCTCCCTCAGTGGATGTTAAATGCACTCTCATGGTAGACTCTCATGGTATAGATCCAATGCATTCAACTTACAACATACTGTATATCCTTATGTCCTAGAACACTTTGCATTATTAGATTACCTTTTTCACCTAAAAATGTTATTCTGACATACAGTTTCAGCAAATCTTAGACAACCAAAGAAATAAGTGTTAAACATACAAATAATTGAGTGGAAATGATCCAAGATATTGGCTTTATTTAAACTTACATTTCTACTGTGTAGATCTAATTATAATAATTATGTGGCTTTCATGAAACATGTTAATATTAATAAAATGTCAATACTGTTTTTTTACTTATTAGTGAAAGAGACGCGTTTTCTTAATCAAACTAGCTTCATCCAGGATTCTTTGTATGCACCATTTCTAATAGTGAATGTCAGGGTAACTAGATAAAGGCTTGTTTTAAATAACCCTTATTAGGTTACATTCATGTTTATATTCACATTATCAATCCATCCTCCAACCAATCACCCTGACGGTCACGGATCATATTCATATTAGTATTATATCAGAAATACTTCAATATTTTTCATCATTTTTTCTTGCAGCCGAGTGCGTCATTTGAACATAAAATTCAGCTGACCGAGAAACTAATTAACTAAAGCCTCATGATTATCACACTAGTGCAATACAGTACGTCTGTAGCTGAAGATACATATAGGCGCAAACAATTCTGGGTTTTGGTAAGCAGACAACTGTGTCGAGTAGGCTTTTTCATTTTTTTTGTAGTAAAATGTACTATTGTCGTTCTTCCTACCTCCATGCACCATTATACCCAGTAAACAGCGAGTATAACACCTTACCCCACCCAAATCGTAATTTATATAGTTAGATATGATTAGTTATTAACACGTTAGAAAACAACTGCGCGTTACAAAAAACACCGCTTGTTACTGTCCCCTCACCATAATACAGCGTTAAAATGCCAAAATTAAGTTACTGTTTTATCACCCTACCCTGGGAAATTCACTTCCTTTCTCTAGGGGTTGTTTTGCTAGATAGGGAGCTAACGAGTTAGTGTGCTAACAGCAAGTTACATACAGTTTCCTTTATGAGAATGGTAGAAAAATAGGCTACAAAAGGTTATTCTTCATAACTGACATCAAATTAATAAAAAGCACAGACATGTTAAAACGTACTCACACAGCAAGAGTGCACTTTAACAATGCGCGGAGGCTCCCAGCTGGCGGCGCGTGGGGCTGGTGAATTCCGTCGCTTAGCTGCAGATTGCGCATGCGTGATTAAACAGCTGGACAACCCTGCGTCGCTTCGGGGCGTCGTTCTGCACCTCCTGCTTGTGCGCGCAGATAGGATGCAAGAAATACAGAAATATATTTATAATATCCGTCTATCTGCACTGGGGCTGCACCCTCAAGGGACTGCCAATTGTACCCTACCTGTAGGTAAATGTACCTTTTACGGTACAGAATTGGACACTGAGGAACATTTTTGTACCATTGGCGGTAAATTATTGGTGTTTGTACCGCGGGGAACAAAACTGTACCAGGGCTGTATCCTTTTTTTCTGACTGCATGCGCAACTTAAAGTACTAAATATATTGATATTTAAGAATACAGTTAACATTTGTCACCATTACACACAATACATTCATAGAGTGATTCTCTATGAAGACATACTCTAGAATATGTAGAATACCCCTTGTTAAACATTTCGATCTGAATTTAAGATTTATTTTAATAACATGCATACTCCCTCTATTTTACATTTTCTGCATAATTTAGAATAAATACCAATTTGTCATTTAGAAAAAGATGTTAAATGAGCCAGAAGACATTAGTAGTGATAAGCTTATGACTGAATAGTAGTGCGTGCATTATCCTATGTTGATGCGGAGTAAATTGCCTCAAAACCATATATAAGTATAATTATATTCAAATTAGCCTACTACTGGTTTTCGTAACAGAAGTTCCAAATGTATTGTGTGGTAAGTGGCTAAAAATTTAACCTAAGTTCATAAATAAGTTCATAAATTAAAAAAGTCATAAATAAAAAATGTGCACATTAAAATCTGAACGGTAAAAACAGACTGCGGAAAAAATACCATCAAAGTCCCTGTATCATGGGTTTATTTCGGCGGAAGTACAGCGAATGCATTAATACAATACCAGATATCAACTAAACACCATTGCGGCAGCTCTCCGCGCCATCTAGAGGACACTACTGTTTAATTTAAACCTTGTCAATTGCTGATGTATTAGTGTAAAAAGCTGGGTTTGTCAGGAAAGACACAAAATATGAAATGTATGACAACATCTAATATTGTGTTAGCATGGTGTTGTGGTATGCAGTAGGCTACCATCGATTGTCGTGGGTTTCTTTATATATTTTGGTGATTTGCATTGATGTCTCTTTGCCTTGTGTATAGGCCAGGGTGCCAAGAGGTCTGGACTCTGTGCTACGCAGGCCTGGGCACATGCTTGGGGTATGTTAGCCCATCACATAGAACCATACACTACCCGCAATTTAGAGACCTATGTTCTTTAAACCCAGGACTACTGGTTCTTTTTCAAAGGCCATTTTGAAACAATTTGATTGACAATGAACCAATTCAGAATGTAAAAAACTGGCTTTTCAAATAAAATATGTTTAAGATAATGCTTTATAATTATGTTGTTAGTGAATCCTAATTGCATAATTAAAATGTTATTTTATATCCATCCATGGGTGTGTAACCTATTTCGGGCATCAAAGAACACAGGAGCAGTCTAGATAGAACGACCACCCATTACAGGGTGCACACATGCACACACACGCACACACACACCAACCCAGGGGTTGTGAGGAAACCACCATGCAACCATTTTATAGATTTTTGTCAGTTGCAAGACCAAAAATCCTATATCTATATCCCCTGCATATATGAACCCACCAAATGACTACCCAATTGCCAAATTTATCTAAAATCAACTGTACAAACTACATGAAGGAGTGTAAATATGCAAAAATCTCTATTATTTCTTTGCAGTTGACAACTGCACTTAATCATTGCAAACTGACTACTTTTATGTCTAATGCCATATATAGCTTGCATACAATTAAAACGGATTCAAAACTTAATTCTAGAACAGCTACAGTATGTTCTACCCACCTACGCAAGTTATATTTAAATTAGGCTTTTAACAGTCTTCAGCAAACCCGGTTAACAATCCACTAACCAATCGCGGAACAGCTATACCGCCTATCAAGCCTGCAGACCTTTCTATGTGCGTTTTGAAAATAGTGAGTAACACCACACCTACGGTCCCAACTAAGTAGTCGAAACCTAAATGCGTTCACCAGCTCAGTATTATTTATTTAATACCTACACAAATCATAAAACAAGCTGCTTACAATTACTAGTAGCGCACTAATAGCACGCGATTGGTCAGATGAAAATTCAGGGTCTGTAGATCCCGCCTACTTTAGGCAAGAAGGACCAATGAGCTCTCAGATAATTTAGCGATTCAGGCTGTGCTATAGGTACTGCGTGATTTCTTCTGTAGGGCTTGGCGTCACGCGTACAACATATAATAAGAGCAGGAAGGAAACGGTAAACATAAGCATGGATTAACTCAGGTACGCCTCTTTTAGTCTTAACCGCTTGCATGCAGGCATGTTAGGCATTCGGACAAAAATTGTTCTTTCCCGATAAGGGAAATTGACCCAGAGGGCATACGCTAACTATTAAACTTAGCTGGTTGCAGATGCTCTATGAGTTACAAGGTAGACAGTATAGGTTGGTAGGCAGTAATAGTTTATTTAGTTTGGGAACAATGCGTTATCATATGGATATTCCCTGGAGCGTAAATAGCTATTTTATTAGTTTTGATCAAAGTCGCATTGAACGTGTAATCATATATGATTATATACAGCATACCTATCAAATAGCAAGAGTAAACGAGCATAGTCATAGATGCGGGAACAATATCTTTCCACTTGTGTCATATACAATGTTGCATTTTACCAGGACTGCGGTTTTTAAAGCTACAGTACAATGCATGCTTTCGCAAGGTGGCGCTGAAGACTTCTTTCTGAACGCGTTACATACACATCCTGGCATTTGTCCTTAACCACTGACCTTTCAGACGGGGACTACACGAAGTTAACTGATGTTTAATATCCAACATGACTAACCATTGATGACATTGACCAAGAAGCTATGTCGAGCGCAGCTGTATGTACATTACTGTGTTCTTTTCTCAGATACAGGGGAATCCAATAATCAAATATTTCTTTGATTGTGCTTATGCATTTTTTTCTTTATATTGACTAACTAAATACCCATCAGCCCTAGAACAGCAATACCATCCTCAACATTGACCATATATCTGAAAGATCAAAGATGAACGATTCTACAGCCAGTTTTGAAGCTATGATCCATCACCTGTGCAACTGGCTTTTTGCAAGACCAGTCCTGAAAATCTCATTTTGTCCAAAGCTACTAACCCTGTTTTGCAGGGTAAGTTATTAGCTGTTTCTATTGTTACAAACTGAAGTAGTGATTTTACTCACCTATTGATTTTGTGCTTGTAGGTTGACCTTTGTTATAAATTTCCAGCTGTACTTGTTTGCAGGGACCCTCGTCTTTCTGGAGAGAAATGTCTGTCTAAAAAATAAGTTTAAACATACAACAAAAGAATGGCTGCAAAGGATAGTTTTGCACATTTGTATGTAATATATGTCATATTACTTTTCCAAGCTAATTGTGGTTGCAGAATTTGGCTCCTAGGTTCTTTTTTTTAATGTATACTTTTAATCCCAGTTAAGTTAGTTGCATATAAAACATGACCCAGCTTTTTAAGTGAGAATTCCAAGAACACCAAATACCAGTTATGGGTTGGGTACAGTGTGACTTGGCACAAAGGGCATGAAACACTTTTGTCTCTGAGTCATGTGGCCATTCTGGCTGTAATCTGACCCAGCCCCAGGCCCTAGTGATACAGCAGTATTTGTTGATCAGATGAGCAGTATTTCAGGTTGTATCAATGGGTTGCCCACATGCCCTTAGGCTGGGAAGCTATGTGGAATGTTGGCACGATACTTTTTCTCTGAATCTTCTCAGACGTCCTTGCTGGCTTGGTTGGCAAGCAGAGGAATCAGTAATAAGTATTGCTGTGTGATTTGTAGTTCTCATGGATATTGTACTGTTGCTTGTTTCTTTAGCATTTTTTTTCTTCTCAAATGACATTCAAAGAAATTTAGGCTAATTATCAAGGGCACAACAACATGAACTTACCTAGGACAGCTATACTGCACTCAGAAGTCCTGTTATTTAACTAGTAAGAAAAACCTGAAGCAGTTTGTGCCTAGTAACAGCGTAACATTTCCATAATGACAGCGATCTTCTTGATTGTTGCAGGTATAACTTTTATCTTGATTTGACGTTATGGTTAAATACAGCAGCAGGTCATGCTGTGGAAAGATGCTGGGGTCATGCACAGTTCAGGGTTTATTTTATGACGCAGAGCAAAGAGGTCTTTGAGGTTTTTGGCTTGTTTACAGGACTTACACCCCGCTCTTTTTAGTGGGCTTGAATTAGCTGGGTGTCCACTGTGAGCTGTCCTCTGACATATGGCCCCAGGATAGTGTCTGGATGGAATCAGGCCTGGGGAGCTGGGGAAAGTGAGGCTACATTTGATCAGTTGAGTACAGGGGCTCAACTTACACGGCCTCTTCTTCTGCTTAAATACTTTATATATGCTGCTGTTAAGTTTAGTTGTTTTTGACCAGGAAAGAAT
>JAAGVU020000025.1:12063592-12082673 GCA_011763525.2 Mormyrus iriodes
TATGAGTAGGACAATTACTATGAGAAATCCAACTTTAAATAGTCATTTTATTGTAGGAAACAAAAACAAAAAATGTATACATATATTTCTGCCGCCCCATAAAAATTCTTATGAACAAAATGGAATTGAAGCATGTTTCCATTTGTATTTATTAAGTTGATCTGAATGTTTAGGAACTCTTAAGCGATCATCCATGACTTCCGCTTTCACTGGGGTATAAATATGAGACGACACAAAGGCCAAATTCCCTTAGTCATCCATCACCATGGCTAAGAATCTTAATACACAAATTAAATGAGACAACAGTGCACTGATTTTCATAAATCAGGCAACAGCCATAAAAACATATATGCAAACGCCTGAAAATGCCCATATTCACCATGAGGGCATTCAGCTGCGGGTCCTTCTTCAGACACCACCTAACCAAACTCTGTAATCGACTTCTGCATTCTTAATCTCTTTTTTGAGTTTTCCATCCCACAATGTCAAGATTCAGAGAACCTCTGAAGATGGAATGTTCCTGACTTGCACCTGAACACTTTTGTATAGAGAGCCAGGAATAAATTATGGCTATATCGTCCGTTGGGAATCACCTGTGTTCCTCACTCATCGTATATGAATGTACTAATGTGGACAATCTATGGCCAGGAGTTGAGGTAATCTGTGATGTGGAAAGCCATGGGGTCCTCACTTAGTCTCAGCTTTTCTCCCAGCAGGGAAGGCTAGACGTTCTAGGGTTTGAACTGGATCTCCTGCAGAGTAATCATATCACCCAGTTACTCCATGGAGGATGGCTGACGCTGCTCCCTGACCCAAAGCTTTATTCTCCTGTATGTTACTTTGGACAGAAGCATCTGCAAGTGATAATGTCAAAGAAGAGAATCCTCACTGTGTCTAAATGTGTGTAGGTTTTGTAAAACAGGTACAAGAATAGTATCTTCCACACCTATGTGTATTTGGTGTACAAACTGCATTAGATCTTGTAAGTCCTTCATGAGTATTCAGAGATACTGAAGGTCTTAAATATATTAATAATATGGGTTAGTTCTACTGATAAGTAATTAGGATTAGGACCTGGAGTGGTTAACAAAAACAAGACTTAAGTGTAAAACCCGCTAAAAAAAAGTAGGTTTAATATGTCTGCTCACTTATGGTCCCATCAAGGTCAGCCAGTGATGTTCCTCACACGTTTCCATTCATTCTTCATGCTGGTATCATCAAGCTCACATTTTCTCTGTATAGCCCCTCTTCCCTTTTCTGGTCATCCTCCTCAGATTGATTGACCTTATCTCTTCCTTGTCTCCCATTAGGAAAGCCTTATAGCTATTCCAAAGTTTGCTTATTCTGATTTATTTAAAGGGACCATTGATCATTTTATTTTGGGGTCTACTAGAATAGATTTATATATGGCAATGTTCCAAAACCATTTTATTTTTCTCATAATGTACATCTCTATTCACTATGTCTATAACACTGTCTGAAAGGGTCGGTTAGAGCTTTAAACCCCACTCCAGATTAACCAAATTTGCTCTGATTGGTCAGCTTGCCCTACATGTTCTGCCCCTATTTTGCGAACTGCAGACAGATCCTTGTGGGTAGGCGGCCAATAAGGATTGTATTATGAGGTGACATCACCGTGTCATGGAAGTTAGGACTGGAATTCCAACAAAGTGTTTCAGGCAGATTAGAGAAGAGTGGTTTCTGTGGTGAGAGTTACACCCTTTGGTGTGTACTTTGGGCCTTAACACTCTGTAGACCATTTAGATACAAATAAAGCTATATAACACTAAAGTAAAGGGATAAACTGGAAAAGCATAATAGGGCACATTTAAGTTACTAAGATAATATTCATAAAGTGTATTCATCAGAAACATATTTGAAAGACACCAGCTTTTGTGTTCTGAAATACATAGAGGCTTCGTGCTAAGGCAGTCTCAAGAGTGCAAGTTACACCCAGAAGGCCTGGGTTTCAGTTGCTTCTATTTCTGTGAAGCCCAGTCACTGGCCGTAAAGCTGAACTCTCAAGGACAGTGACAGTGAAAGGCATCATGTGAAAGCAATGAGATCCAAGTGACTGGAGTCGTAAGGGGGAAAGTGGAGATTTCAAAACCAGTAGTTTGTTATATTGAAGGAATAGTTTTAAACATATGAAAATATTAGTAGCTAGAAGAAAAGAATGTATAACAGAATTTACTAACCTATTTATGTAATACATTTTAGATAAATGAAGCTGATTGTAACTTTAAAATGCTCACAAGAGAATTATTGTATTTTCTAGATAATGTTTTAAATATATTATCTGTTTCACTAAGCAAAAATGTGTGTCATGGTATAAGCGTGGTTTATTACAGCCGTCACATTGTATATTACAGAAATAATATCATGTTTTTAAACTTTTGTTTCTATCTTGTGTTTTTCTGCCTTTAGTAATAGCGTGATGTCCAATCAGCAGGTCCAGAATGGGCAGGGAAAGGACGTGCATCCTCTGTCATATTGTCTACAACTCAAAGCAGGTAAGAGGCCATGTCTTTCTTATTTGGGATATGTGAAGTGTATTATGGGAGGCATCACTCTGCCTTCAGGGTTTCTGCTGAGAGCTTGAATTGAGTCATTCTGGATGTTTGTCCATCGATCCCAACAGGAGATGGATGAACACATGAGGAGCATGTTGCACCACCGTGAGCTTGAGAGCCTGAAGGGACGGTGAGCATCTGTCTGGTATACCTTCCATATACGCTGTCAGAAAAAAAGTACCAATTTGTACCTTTGAGGGTACATTTGCTTGTAACTGGAGCTGTACCCTCGAGGGTCTGTCAGTTCTCCCCTAGCTGTAGGTAAATGTATCTTTAAGGTACAGAAATGGACACTGAGGAACATTTTTGTACCATTGGAGGTACATTATTGTTTGTACCTTGGGGAATAAAACTTAACTTGGGCTGTATCCTTTTTTTTTCTGACAGTGCAGGCGCAAAAATATACACATTATGTACATTTTATGTCAGTCTTTGAGGTCATTTCCAAATGAGTCCCATTTTAATGGAATTAATGAGGTCTCAACTGGTCCAGGCTGAACCGATGAAGATTGATAATAGTTTTTGTTTTTTTATTTTTATAGTTAATGATGATGATTCTACATTCACCATTGTGAATAAAGCGCAAGGGCTTGTTCCATCATTCCATCTTGCACCCCTGTGAGACTCACACACATACATATACATACATATACAGGTGAGAGTGAAGCCTGGGGTCAGGCCACAGGGTCAGCCACCTGGTCACCCTGGGATAGTTTTCTGGGTTAAGGGCCCAATGCTATTACGATTACTCTGCCGTCCACAGAATTCAAAATGGTGACCTTCTGATCATGAGTCGTAACCTGCAGAGCTACACAGTGACATTAAAAAGTGACTGAATTAGAAAATATAGCAGAAAAAATGGCATCCACACGATACCCCTTTTATGTGAATCAGAGGGTAACTTTCAAAAAAACATCCCCACAAAAATGGCGGCACCCTGTTGGCACACAGTGTTTTAATGTAGTTTATAATATTACAGTTTGCTTTTATTATCTGCTGCAACATGTAAGCACAAAAAGTTGACCCTTTACCCTCGGCATAATGATAGTCTGCTTTAGGACTTTTCGGTCAATAAGGAGTTATTATTGTACCAAACTGATTTAACTTTTCCAACTCATAACTATGTCGTGCATAGTTTGTGAAGGGCTAATTTATCAGTCAAGTCACATTTAGAGCTGTATCTGTTTATTAATCCGTAAAAGCATACCAGTCTCGCTTTGCGGCCTGTATTTCTGCGCAGTATTGCCGCTCTCTGTAAATGTGAGGCATTCTGAAATGGAGGCACATGTGTCCTGTCCTGTCCCCCATTACATATGAACTGAGGCAGCTGCCCCAGCTGGGGCTTAAATATAGGAACAGCAAGTAAAACCCATCAAGTGGAATAATGGAAACTGTTTCAAGTTACTGGTGGTATAGATCTATGACATACTGTGCGTGTGTGAGATAAGACTAGAGGCAGAGGGGACAAACTCCTGTGGAACTCTTTGAAGTCGTAGTGATACAAGAGCTGAAATTCCTAAAGTCGAACCGATAATATCAAGTATGTTTCTAAGTACGCTTAGAATGGACCAATCACAGCAAGAACTCATCACGAGGTAGTCAGCCATACTGCAGTGCACAGCTCAAAAACAGCCCTGACTCCTATTTAAGGCATAACCTTAAAAAGTTTTTAAATATAACTGAACAGAAGACTATAAAAGGGAAAAGGCAGAAAAAAACATGTAAAGATAACCCCACTAGGCTTATTTTATTTATCTGACACAGATTAGAAGGTGACACAGACCAGTAAGGTCTCTATCAGTGTTCCGGAATGTCATTCTTAAAAGGGGGAGGAGCAGCTTGTTGGGGCTTCAGTTACAGCCGATTTAGGATTGGTCAGAATGGCATGTAGCACTGCAGCCCAAGGGAGGGAATGGGTGCCTGGGTCAGCACCATGCCTCTAGCTAAATGTGCATGCTGGGTCTTTTCTGGCCACAGAGCAGCCCACACCACCATGAGGGCGCACTAGGCTATAGCCCCCTGCAGGAGGGTGCTCCAGTCTCCCTCTGTATCCCAGTGCAGCTGTCGTTGGGTTGACATGCTCCCAACAGGCCCTTTGGCACCTCCTGCTCTGACCGAGCTCTGAAAACAAGCAGAAGGACTACAACAGTTCAGGAAGATTCAGTCTCTGAAAGTACAGTCATCCTATATATATTTCAAGGGTTTTTCTGAAGAACTAAAGAAAAATAAGTAATTTGCCTCCTGAACTTTGAAGATTGTAGTAAGACTTTCAACTTCTCACTATTTCTTTGGCATTAAACATTTTTTGTAGCGTCACGTGTGGATTCAACTTCTCCGGAAGACCAGCACAACTTGACTTAACCTGACCCAGTGCTACCAGTAGCCAAGCCATGCCAGTTGGGAGCATTAACCGGCCCCTGTCCGCCTCCGTCCCCAGGGACTGCAGCCACGAGTGTCGGGTCTGTAGAGTGGCGGTGGTGGGCCTGACAGAGTACGCTAGTCACATCTCGAGCCCCCTGCACAAGCAGCGTGTGCAGGCATGGCGCCATGAGGAGACGGGAGCAGACTTGGAAGAGGAGTACTTCGATGAGGACTTGGTGCACCTCATCAAGAAACGAAACGAGCTTAATCGGTGAGAGCCTGATCTCTGAACAATTATCTGTTATAGCACGAGCAGTATTTGACTTTATCGTACAAGCAATATTTGATTATTTGATTTAACTTCTGTTTTACAGTTTATCGCTTAAATTTTGATAAGTAAATGTACTTTCATGAGTCATGGTCCATTATAACAATGGTCACATTTATGATTTGAGCTTGAAAAATTTAAGTGCTTTTTTTATAAGAACTGCTGAAAATGTAACCCTTATTCATAATTCTGTTGATTACGAGTTTAGAGTTTTTGATCGGTCAGCAAATGTATAAAGTTCTAATCTCGCCTTGTAGCTTAAAAAACATTTTATCTCAGGCATGAGATGACAGAAATACAAAGGACACAAAGGCAAAGAAGAGATTACACACTCCACAAAGAACTTGCTGATAATGTTGTAAACTTAATCACTGCATTGCCGGTTACCATTGGTTGATCATCTCTTTCATGAGATTCTGTGCACAGTGTTCTAATTTAATCCATTCGAAAACAAGGCACTGACCTGGGTCATATATCAGTGACAGTCATGGCCTAAAACAGCCATGCATTCAGCTCTCTCCTTTTACGAGGGCGGACACATTTCTGGTTTTCAGCTTCAATGACACGGAAACACTGCTTTTACCAGTAAAGTATGCACAGTCAGAAACTATACTAAATGTTACTCCGGAATCTCTAGTATAAATTCAGTGCAAAAGCATATGGTTGTACTCTGGTGTCTTGCAATAAATGCAGTTTTTGTGGTATATTTATATCTTACTCTGTCGTTATGGTAACTTATGGAACTGACCTACAGTGAAGAAATAGCAGTCATCTATGATATTCTGGTGAAAAAGATTCAGACTGATTTAAAAGTAGCTCGTGTGAATCGCGGTAAGAAAAAATGACTTCTGCTTTCTTCTTTTTGTTTTTTACAAATGTTAATGAATAGCACTGGTGCCATGTTAAATTCTTGAGTATAATGTTTCCAAGGCTAGAGTCTTAGTCTTCTCTGTATTACGAGCACATGAGAAATTCAGTGCTGGAGAGAGTGATCAGTGTGTAGGGCAAAGTAAATAACAGGTTTACTTTGGGTTTTGCATTGTGCGAGTGAGCCGGACAACTGAGTTAGTACAATCACGCAAAGATAAAAGTATGAGGCGTGGTTAATCCAATCAGCAGCTGATGTCCAGTTGCTGCCGGTTACAGTTTAAATTGTATCTAACTGAAACTTCTAAGGTCATCGGTTTATTCAACAACAATTCGCAGAACTGGATCTGCTCTTACACTGATAATGTTATAGCAGTTAGCCTGTTAAATATAGGTGGAATAAATTAATTGGGAAATTCCCGACTGTATTTATTTGCTATTTATAGTGCTGCTTGCTTTACTTAATACGCCACCGGTCTTTAGCAGTCCAGATAGAATATAGTTTCAAAATGAAAAACAGTTGCTTTGTGAATATTATTCACTTGAATTACCCAAGCCTCGTACATTATAATTGTAAAATTGCTTTTCTGTATGTATTCTCAGTATAACATATTGCTTTTTAACATTGCATTTGTATGCTACATTGCTGTAATAGGATTGAGGAGGAGGAAGCAAGAAAGCAGACCAAAAAGGACGAAAAGCAACTAAAGGAGCTGAAACATGATATGGACCAGCGGCGGGTCCAGCAAAAGGGTGGGCTACAGCACTGGGGCTACCCCAGATACCCTCAGCTCTCTAAAGGCTTCAGTATGCCCTGTTGGCACGGAAAAGGAGGTGAAAAGAGCTCTGCAAGGGTGCTGCAAGACCGGGTGTGGTCCTCTAGCCATCAGAGCCGGAGTGCCACCTGGCATGCTGAGGGGCCTCCTGACCTTGAGAAGTGGCGCTCTGTTGATCAAGCAGTAGGAAGCTTAGGGAGTGGAGAAGGATGGGGAGCCGGAAGGCGGGGATATGTGGGATTCCCCCACCAACAGAGACACCATCTCTCTTTGCCAAGCAGCGGTTTCAGCAGCAACCTAAGCCGGCATGGCAGGTTCTACTGGGACCACATGAAAGAACCTTTTCACAGACAGGCAGACTTCAAAAGTGACAGTCTTCCCCTGTTGGATGCCATTAACTTCAGGAAGGGACATGGTACCCACATGCAAGATCAGGAAGATTGGTCTGAAGGGCATCCTAGCCACATGGCTGGGAATCCGAATATTGAAGGGTCTTCTGGAGACAAAAGCAAGGGAAGGACCTCTAATCTCAAAGAGAAAATAAATCGCTGGGCACCCTACCCTCCTGCCAAATACAATGAGATTATGCCCTGGAAGGAAGCCAGTGACTGTATGTCTGAAGACTATCCCACAATAACACCTGGGCTGGTAAAGAACACAAAATCAAATTCTGATTTACTACAATTCAACACGCACTCAGTCCATATGTCAGGGAGGGAATTAGGAGGAAAGTATGGCAGTTCCTCAGCTCCTCAGAATGACCACGGTGAAGATCAAGAGCATTCAGAGAGCAGTAGCCTGGCTTTTTCCTCTTCTTCTACATTTAGAGAAGCAACATCTGGAACCTTTTCCAAATCCAAATCCAGTTCCCACCATAGACCCTCCACTTGTGACTGTACTGAATTGAAATCTCACAAAAGCAACCTAAACACTCTGAAGAATCATGAGCCAAACTCACAAGACCAGAGACTCACTGAACTGATGGGCAAAGCAAAGGCTTTTTTAAAGGAGAATTCAGATCCTGTTAATGCATCAACAGCAGATGTCAGTATGGAGACTGTACTGTTCATAGAGGAGAAACAGGGGCCAGAGAACATTGAATGTGAGGCTGGAGAAGAGAGAGAACAATTATTTAAGAAGAACAAGGATCTCAACAGTGCTGACTCCACAGAAGAATCCAGACATGCCTGTTCCTTGCAGTCCATACAGGTGAGCACTTCGACCTGTAACATTGCAGAACATTCTGTTCCTTCATTTCTTGACGAAGAAAACGAAGTGGATGTAAAGGAAGACGATGAAAATTATAAAGATGGACACCAGGAAGAAGACAACAGCAGAGAATTAGCAGAGCAGACAATGCATACGATGGATGAAGGATTTGGTTCAGACAATGAAGCTGCTAGGAGCAGTCATGTGCCACAACGCTCTGGCCTAGAGGTGCCTGATCTTAGCAAGCTAGGCCTTCCTGCCTCTCTGAAGCGAGACTTGACTCGACACATTGGCTCTAAGCATAAGACAGGGACCCATGAGCCCAACCTGAATATCGCCCGCCGTATCCGCAGCCTCAGCGGGATTCGGAAGGGTGAAGTTGAGAAGGACTCTGGCCTGAAGCCGACCCTTCGGCAAATCATCAGCAGCTGTGGGTCCCGGAGGAACGTGAACTGGGACCAGGTGTATCTTGAGGTGTGCAGAAAGAGGCAGGAGCAGGGAAGAGGGATGCCAAGGTGAGACTGGTTTGGGTTTAATACTGAGCACAGGAGATTATCAAAATGTCCACTTAACCTTAAGACAAGATTACTTAGATTAATGCATGGCTCTTACTGTGGATTTTTTTTTAAGGAATCATGCTTTTATATATTATAACAATAAATATATTGCTCATATTTAACTTCATTAATTTATTCGATATCCTGCAGAAATGGTAATTTTAAGGCATGGCCAGAACAATTAATTACAATAAGTGTAGAAGCGTGCATCATCTTGGTGTATCTGGTGCTGATTTTTTTTTAAACCCTCGTGTAGGTTTGGGATAGAGATGGTGACGCAGGTTCAGTATGAAGAAGACCTCCCCTTTGTGGAAGAATTTGACTGGAAGTCTGACTCTGCCTTCAATGGGGGTACCCAACGCAAACGCAGTTTTTCGGAGAGCAGCTTGGTGACGGATCGCACCACCACCAGGTTGTCACTGTTCACAAGAGCCTCGCGTGGCACAGACACACCAGAGACGCACCTACCTGTACCATATTCTGGCGGAGCTGGCAGTGGTGCATCAGCAGCATCCAGGCAAGCTTGTGTGAAAGAGGAAGAGGACATGAGAGAGGGCTGCATACCAACCGGGGACCTTGCAAGGCCGCAGAAAGTCACCCAGGGCCTTGAATCGGTAGAGGGATATAGCAGTTGCACTTCTGGAGCAGAGATAAATGATATGCAGGGGGCTAGGAAAAAGCGTAGGGCAGCTGGGGTGAGTTACGTTATGCTAACGAATTTTAAATGTCTTTAAATAATTATTTCATTTATCGGAACATCTTCTGTAATACTAATGAAATCTCTGTTTTATTTATTAGGAGGTTCCATCCCCAGAAATTCCCAGCCTGGAACGTAAGAGCAAGCGGATGAAAATCAAATCTAAAAAAGGTTTGCTCATTGTTTCTTTTGTGTTTTAGATCGATTTATAGATGTATATACATTTTTGATCCTAGTCAGAAAATTCTGGTGCCACAGCAGCACGAAGAGCAATTGTGTAGCAGCCAATACTTAATAACTGACAATAAGGTAATAATTTACTGTAAGAATTTTTTAATGCGTAAATGGTACTTCTTACATTATTCACTGCTATATCAGCCAATAATGTAATAACTTATATTATACACAAAAGTTATTTGATTCAGAAATTCTATTACATTATTCACTTATTACATTATGAACTGTTATTACATTAAGGAATAATGAAAAAATTATTACGTTATTGGAAGTTGTTACACTATTGACTATTACGATGTGCATGAGTGCAACGACACCACAAAAACAGACCTTTTTTTTATCTTGGCCAGTGATTATTATGTAGGCACTGACTCAAAGCTGTCAGTAATGAGTGTGGCTGGTTGGGCAGAAGCATTATGCAGTGTTAGGTTGCTGGTACAAAGGGACCCCATAGTGGTTCTTGGCACATTGTAGTGGGACAAGCCAATAGCTTATGGATACAGTGCTGTGTAGGGGATGGGCGAGATTGGTCATGACCGATACCTTTACCATGAGCCTGGATGTCTTGGTGCACCTTTACCATCTCCTGGTTGCTCAGGGTCAGTGCTTTACAGAGCCAGCCCTTCTGACCAATTTATGTAACCGCCTTGCATCCCCTTCATAATGAGGCTTTTTCCTTAGACCTTTGTCCTTAGAGAGAGAAATATAGATGAGCAAAATACCCAGAGGTTTCTATATAGGTTGGGATGCTTTGACTGTCAAGGGGATCCACATGATTGCATCTACAGCATACAGTGAGCACAGTGGTGTGTGAAATACCTCCAGGTTGATAATATGGCCACAATCCCATGGCTAGCAGGTCAATGTTTTACATTAATACCCTTTAGCACTGATACAGTGATGTCCCCCCACTTATACAATCTGTTGACCAAAACGTGTCCTGCTTCTTTTTTGCTGCTTCGTCTGATATTCAGGAATCCAGATGTTTTACTGGGCATGTGCAAGTGAATTGGGGGGCTTACTTATTCGGCCACATGCAGTAAATAGAACAGTAGATAAATGCTCAGTAGTACAATGAAGATAAGTAACATTAACATTGCTATTCACATAAATTTGCAGGTTGCAAAATTATTCCGGTAACCTGTTCAGATGACTACAATGTGGACTGCTTTGTGGAGGAAATTGTTCTTGAATCTGGTAGTCAGGATTCTGATGTTGCAAAGCCTTCTACCAGATTCCAGGAGTTAGAATAGCTCTTGGCCAGGGTTGTTTGGTAATTCTGTACTTTTTTGCAACAGCGGCTCATGTATATCTGGTCGATAGATGGCAGTCCAGTCTTACTGATCTAATGGGCTGACTGTACAATCCACTGTATGACCTTCCTGTCCTGTGCTCCAGCATTCCATGCCTTCATATCATTAGTGATTAGCCCCCACTTCCCCCACAAGAAGGGATACTATCAGATCCGGCAGGCATGTGGACTTTGACCTTGCTGAATGTCTCCCTCATATTTTATTCAGACAGTTGCAGCTGAAATTCTTCTGGTTCACTGGAGGCTTTGAATTTTCTTGCATTTTGAGTGTCAAACCTTGCATAGAAGTTAATTATCACATCGGATAGCGACATCAGTAGTTGATGGAATCTGACACCTCTGTCCTTTGTAGCTAATGCTAGCTTGCATGCTGTTCCTCGGTTTCCCTTTGTGGCTGATTCCAACTTATATACATACTGTTGCATATTTGTTATGTTGTCATTCATATCTGTGCATTCATGGCAGTCAGCTTCACCTTGTATAACCAAGGGATGAGATTTTCTGCTAACTGTTTGTATCCTGAAGCAGGACTCCTCAGATAACGGGGGTTGAAGTCCTCCATGATAATAAAAGCAGCATCGGGATTCAGAGTCACCTGTTTAGTTATTGCTGTATAGCTTTGTGCTTAGTGTCTGTACACCAGGAGCAGTTGATAAGAAAATATATGCTGCCACCCCTTTGCTTGCCATTTTTTTCAGACATGAAGTTCTGTTTCTTGAACCAGACATGAAGTTCTGTTCCTTAAAGTATTTCTCTATTCTTTTTTGCCGTTGGTCGGTCAAGGGCCTCGTGTATTTGAGTATCTGTAGCCTGTACATGTGACCTGTGCACTGAGCTGTGCCTGTCTGCTGGTTGGTGCAGAGCGCTCCCAGGTGGACCAGCTCCTAGCCGTGTCTCTGCGAGAAGAGGAGCTGAGTAGCTCCCTTCAGGCGGTGGATTCCAGCTTGATCCAAGCGCGAGCTGCTCTGCAGGCCACGTACATGGAGGTACAGCGACTCCTTCTGGTCAAGCAGCAGGTGAGGAATGGCACAGGCCTTTGTCTCGTGCCCTGACGTTTGTCTTAGAAAGGTCCATTGGAAATGAGTTCACAGATTTTGTATGTTTGAACTTTACATGGTTAGGCATTATGAACTTTCACTGTTACTTGCTGTTGACTTTTAACTTTGTTTTAATCCCGTGTCTTCCAGGTTACCATGGAAATGAGCACATTGAGAACAAAACGCATTGAGATTCTTCAAGGGATGAAAGGTACCATTAAGCATTTCAACAAAGTAATTACGTAGTTATCTTTGGTTCCCAGTATACATAAAAATATTAAATATTAAAGTATATATATACACACACACACACACATATAAACCATCACATATATATGTTCTTATATATAATATGTGTGTATATATATATACACACACACACACACACATATATGACCTGAAGTAAAGATAAAGGGTATTTTGGATTTATCGGTCATTTAAATTAATGTAAAGAATTATTATACATAGTATGAATTAAAAATGGTGTAAACTACATCAGAGAGTGAGTTTGATATTTAGGGAAGGGGACACAACTTAATAATTTAAATACAAAGGTCTGTTTATTAGGGGGATGAATGAAGCCAAATTAAATATTGGGGGGTACAGCTGTCCCCCGGCCCCCCCCCCACCACATTCCTGCAGTCCAGTTGATGTGACCACCTCCCCCTCATCTGTGTGCACAGAGGGATATATTGACATTGCTGAACCAGGAGAAAAGGACACTGCGGAGGAACCTGCAGCGGCTGCTACACCCACTCTGGCAGCGTCCGCTCCGTCTGCCTCCGCGCTGTCGTCATCCCTTTCCCCGCTGACTAACACCCCAAGCGATTTCCCCAGAGCGCCCTCCCAAAATGTCCTGCCCCCTTTCTCGGAACACCCTGCCAGCAGCCCTTCACTGCCCTCTGCTGATGCCACTTCTCCCTCCGATGACCTACACGTGAAGCATGACCCTCCTTCCAAGACCAGGCCTCCTGACTGTGTCGGCAAGGTTCTCCCTGACCTACATCATACCCCTCAGGAGGCTCCCTGTAACTCCACAGATGCAGGTATGGATTCTCCTACCATCACGCACGTTTCTTTTGTCACGTGTTTAGCCTTTAATACAAAATCTACCTCTTCCACCCACAGACCAAAGCCTGTCCGGCCCAACCCGTGGCTTATTGGCAGGGAGTCGACAGGCCAGTTTTGACTCCCAGGAAAGTGTGAGTGTGTACTCAGAACACAGCCAGGATTACGTGAAGGGCAGCAGCTTCACGGGGTCTGTGCAGTATGTGTCCGGTAGTTACCTGAAGGAACCGGTGACACTGGTCAAGAAGTGTGGTGCTTTAGCCCCTGCTGAGGACAAAGATGACAAGACCATCCAGGCCACTGCACCAGCCAGCCACAGAGACTCCAGTCTTGTTGCCGAGGAATGCACAGAAATGTTAACAGAGAGTCACGGTGGCAGGGCAGGCCGGCCATGTACCACCCAGCTGGAAGTCCAGCCCTCACACTCCTCAACGCTTCTAGAGTCCAAGAATGGGAACCGCATCCGGAGGCTGAAGAAGAAGAAGATGCTACGGAAAGCCCTCAATGGCGCGCAGCTGGAGAACAGTGACACCGAGCAGGATGGAGAACCCGTGTGTCGTCCAGTTCGCAAGGTGAAATCCAGAAAGAAAGCTAAGGGATTGCCTGTCAGCACGTCTTCCATAGTCACAAAGGGTAAGGAGCAGGAAGCCGGCGTAGACGGGAATGTTTCATCACCATCAAGGTACAAGCAGTATAAGAAAGATGGGGACAGCATAGCTGATTCCTGCTTAAAAATGGTGGAACTTCCTCAAGCAAAATCCTCCAAAGTTATCTCACTTGACTCCTCTGACTCTGATGATGGGTCCACTATTCATACTCCAGCTTCAAGGAAGTCTTCATCAACATTAAATGCCCTGTCATCCCTACCAACAATGCCCAAGGCAGAAGCCCAAACATTGGCCTGTGATGAGGTCACCTCAACCAGCGAGTTGGATGTTATTTCTAGCTCCAAGACCTGCTCAAAGTAAGACTGCTACATTTAATTCCCTTTCATAATAGGTTAAAAAATGTAATTGGTATATAGAAGAGGAGAGACCACATTTTGGTTTCCGGATCAAAATAGTTTTTTACTACAGGTTTTTTGTGATTGCATTTTGCTGACGAATACAAATAACACGTCAGAAATTGGTGACACAATCAGATTGTTTTTAAAGATGTGTACTTTCAGTGAATGGATTTCGAGATCGTTGACACTTTTATAGCTAGCTATTTACTGGGTTCTTTAAAGGTAATATGTAATGGAACATTCTGTATTTCTGAAATAATTTTGTTTTTTTTCTTTCAGTAAAACACAGCAATGTCTGCCCTCTGTGAAAGAATTCAAGTTATGTTCAGGTAAGTTCCACTTACAGGAACTCTTTTTACTCTAATAATATAATTTTGAATCTATAATACAAACATCAAGCTAGCAATGATAATTTTATCGCCTATTGTTTCATTTGGTTTTGGTGTTGTGGAAACTAGCTGGCTCACATCTCTCAAGAACCTCTTGCAGTTTTAGCTGACACGGCGCAGTCTAACCTTGTGACAAGGCAGAATTAGAATGCCTCGGTTTCAATAGACAAATATAGGCTCTGGTGACCCAAAATTTCTTTTTATGGGCAAAGTATTCTTAGATATATCGGCATCTTACTTTTCACACCTTTAGTTCTTCCTGCGTGAACCATATTATACCCTTAGATGAAAAGGCGTAAAAAATTGACTCCCAAAAGAGCTGTGCACCTGTGCATTTTTTAATTATACCAAGACTTCATAAAGCTGGATATTAAAGTACCCTGGTATTAAAAACATAAAGGTGGGTCTGGGTTGTGCACATTAGAGATATGTCTCATGTTACATTGTTTAAAACTAGCATGGTTTTGTGTTGCAGATGTCTCTTTGGAGCCTGGAGATGAGGAGGAACCCACTGAGGGTCTGTTTGAAGGCCACCAAGCAGCCATCAGCTCCATGCAGATTCATAATGGTCTGCTGTACACATGTTCTGGAGATCGCACCGTCCGGGCATTCAACCTAGCGGTATGTCTGTGGCTGCAAGCTGCATGTTCCCCATCCAAGTTACAGGACAGCTCTTCTCGTTTTCGTTCAGTAGCACTGAATTATTTCATTTTCTTTATAGAACCGTAAATGTGTGGCTGTGTTTGAGGGCCACAGCACAAAGGTGAACTGTTTGCTAGTATTATCTGGACCAGGCCTACAACAGCACCTGTACACGGGTTCCAGTGACCAGACCATCCGCTGCTACAGCTTAAAAGTACCCTTTCTCTTTTATTTTGTAAATCTTTATTGATATTCCTAAATCTGAATGTGTGTATGTATACACGTTGCATAATTGTTTGTAAATGATATACTGTATATTTTTTTTTTTGCAGACTAGAGAGTGCCAGGATCAGTTTGTTCTATCAGACCGAGTGCTTTGTCTCCACAGTCGGTGGAAGACTCTGTACGCTGGCCTTGCCAATGGAACAGTGGTTAGTTTCAGCCTGAAGGTGAGCTGTCGCCAACTCTCAGGACATACACATCTGCATCGCCTTCCCGCCTACTGTGTAGGTTGCTGGGCTTGACACTGTAACACAGTTTCCGTGTCTTTTTAAGCATCCATCTTTGTGTTTCATGACCAGACGAAGCGACAGCTGGACATGTTCGAGTGCCACAGGCCCCGTGCGGTGAGCTGCCTGGCATCGGCGCAGGAGGGCGCACGGCGCGTCCTGCTTGTCGGCTCCTACGACTGCACCATAAGCGTGCGGGATGCCAAGAGTGGCCTGCTGCTTCGCACACTGGAGGGACACACCAAAACTGTGCTCTGCATGAAGGCAAGGGGTCCTCACACAGTCATAGCCAGAACATGAACAGGGGTCCACATTCCATCCTGCTCCTGTCCGCATATCTGCAGCTGCATACAAACAGTATTACACATGGATAAACATAGGAAATGTACTGTGTAGTGAGAAAATCATCACATAACTTCCATTTTATGTTTAATACACAGTTACAGTACCAGTCAAAAGTTTGGACACACTCACCCAAAGGAAGGTTTATTGCTACTATTCTCTGAATTTTAGAATAGTTCTAAAGCCATCAAAACTATAAAATAACATATATGAAATTATACACTGACCAAAAAAATAATTTGTTGGGTTGGGACTCAGAAAGTTGCTGGTTTAAATCTCTGGGTCGGCAGAGTGATCCCACCATTGGGCCCTTGAGCAAGGCCCTTAACCCCAATTGCTCCAGTAACTGGCTGACCCTACTGTCTCCTCTACGCCAGTTTCATGAGGAGGCCTCCTGGGATGCTTTTACAGCTGTCCTGAAGTAGTTCCCACATATATGCTGAGCACGTATTGGCTGCTTTTCCTTCACTCTCTAGTCAAACTCCATCCAAACCAAACCATCTGTACTGTTTTAGGTGAGGTGGCTAGAGCATGTGATGTAACACTATCACTCTCCTTTGTAGGCGGCTTGACGTGTCGAAACGTTTGACCGGTACTGTAGGTAATAATTGATCTATGAAAGGTGCTTGAACAATATTGCATCTTTCTAGCCTTAACCTATATAAGAAAACTGATCTCACCTGTCTTTAGGTGGTGAATGACTTGGTCTTCAGTGGTTCCAGTGACCAATCAGTTCATGCTTACAACATCCATGTAAGTCTGAAATAGTTACTTAATTTATATCGTAATTCTTCGTAAGTCACCATAATCCTCCTCCACATAACACAGAATTACTCTTGACTGAAGAATTTTTTTTTGTGTAGTCTTCTAATTTTGTTTTTTACCATAGGTTACTGATACATTCAGATGGTGAATGGAAAAATCATGTGTTTTGATATTATACTAAATATTGTCATCTCAAGAGATTTTTAAAAGAGAATCTTTCATATTTAACTAATACGTGTGTTTTTTTTTATTGAGGAACAGTTCCTATTCACAGTTTCACATAATTTTTCCATTTTTTTTAAAACAACCTACCAGTGCTATTTAGGCTTGGTTTACGTCAGTGTAAAGGGTTTACTTTAGACTTATAAAAGGTTGTTTTTATGTATAGAAGGTTCTGTAGGTTAGAGTAATACAAAGTTTGCTTCTCAACAATATAGCTTCCTGAAGGGTGTGTCTATGGGAGTTTTCTCTTAGATAGGCCTGTAAAGTTTTTTTTCATTTGTAATTTGACTTCTTCAGTTGTAGATGGTTCTAATAGCATTATGCAACATTAAATTATGATGCAGACTTTTTTGTGAAAAGCTGATGGGGATCAAAATCAGATCTAACCTTTGTTGCATCACTGGGTAATAAATCTGACTTCAGGTATTATCATCAAGCGTTGAACAATATTTAGTGCTATACAATTTCTTTTATTACACCTATATATTTTATTACAAAACTTCTGCTTTCTGGGTTACTTCTTTGTTTACTGTTGTGCATTTGTCTATCTTTGCATACAGACGGGAGAACTAGTGCGGATCTATAAGGGTCACAGTCATGCTGTTACTGCTATAGCTATCGTGGGAAAGGTGATGGTCACAGCTTGTCTGGACAAACTGGTGCGCGTCTACGAATTGCAGGTAAAACCAGCAAAACCTCACTTCTTACCTTTCCGGTAAAATTTCTAAATTCAAAATTTCTTAAAGCTTCCAATCACATATATGTACTGTGACTGTTTTTTTTCTATTTTATTTTAGTCGCACAACCAGCTACAAGTGTACGGTGGTCACAAGGACATGGTCATGTGCATGGCTTTGCACAAGGGCATGGTGAGAGATCACACAATGTGTGCCACACTCTCCTAGAAAGGGGAGAAGTATGACTACTGCTGATACACAATCATTATGTTAGGAAGTGCTTTACATTAGCTGTACTTTCATAATGCCTTTATAATGTGTTTATATAACATTCAGTGCATCTGATAAAAACAAACATTTAAAATCATATAATCATATATTCAGAGGTAGAAAGTTCAGACTCAGAAAGTACAAATACAGACCAGGATTTTGTTTCAATCAACCAGGTGATTATATAGAGTTATATTCAGAGAGTACTCAGTTGGTTGGTTGACACAAAATCTTGGTCTGTATTTGTACTTTCTGAACCTGAACTTTCTACTTGTGCATATAATGTTTGCTATTAATGTATATTGAAGCTCTTAAGTTATGTTAGGATGTTAAGGTATAGTTGCATGCTGCTTATGAATGTTCTATGAGTTATATGAATTTATTATGTATGTGCACTGAATGTTCTATGAATGCATTATGAAGGTGCAGTTGATGTCAAGTGTTACCTTGTGGTTATATAACAAAATAACACAACATTTGCCAAAAGTCTATTTTATGGTTTCAGTTTAACATAGATATTTTATTTAAACAATTTCTTAAAGGTAAAAGATTTAGCTACTAAGAATCACTTGGTCACTTTATAAGCACTATTGAAGACAACTGATACTGTCCACACCCTAGATCTACACTGGCTGCTATGATGGAAGTGTGCAGGCTGTCAGGCTCAACCTGATTAAGAACCATCGCTGCTGGGTAAGACTTGGGATTGCATGTGGAACAGAGGGGGCTTCCTACCCTAACCTGTTTATAAAATGAGACTCCACTGGAATTTCACCCATTTCAGTGTGACTTAATGAAAGCAGTTACTGTGTATGAGGTGGATGTAGATGTGTTGCATGTGTATGACTTAATCGCATCCTTACTTTTCTTTAGTGGCAGGGCTGCTCTGTGATATTTGGTGTAGTGGAGCATCTACAGCAGCACGTGCTCACTGACCACGTCAGTCCAAACTTCCATACGCTCAGGTGCCGCTGGAAGACCTGTGATGCGTTCTTCAGTGCACGTAATAACTCCAAGCAGGTACAGAAAACACCCACTTAATAGCCGAAAGGGGACCCTCTCGTAGTCTGGGCAAAACATGCAACCCCATGCATGTAAACATGCAAAACATGCAAGTTGTGAAAGAAGACCATCTTTGAACATGTGTATGTGTGTGTTCATCCATCCATCCATTTTCCAGAACCGCTTAGTCCATTTTGGGTCGCGGGGGGTCCGGAGCCTATCCCAGAGGCTGCGG
>JAAGVU020000025.1:12086282-12101298 GCA_011763525.2 Mormyrus iriodes
CTGGCTTGCCCACTGGGGGTTTGGGTGGGGATAATGTAAAGCGCTTTGAGACAATGTAATGTTGTGAAAATGCGCTATACAAATAAATCTGAATTGAACTAACTTGAATATTGAATTGAGCACACCATCTCTATCTTGATAAAAAGCCTGAAATGCTCGTAAAAGGACATTTTGTTTGAGTTAGGAAGCAAACACCAGGATGAAATATAATTTATTTTCTTACATAAGCCAAAAATTTGCTAAATATTTTACATGTAAACGTCCACTTAGAAGCTTATTTGACATGATTGTATTGTACAACTTGTTGTTGCGAAGAATGACAATGAAATTTAAAACATAACCAAACAGAGAGATCTACTATAGTGATTATAAGAACAAATAGTGGCTGGCAATGCCATTATAGAGCTCCACCGGCTGGCAACAGACATTCACAAACATGATTTATTTGACATTTGCACAAGTACAAGGACAGGTGCACTGGAATGCTTTTGCTCTTTGACCCCAACTTGCTCTCCATGGCTTGGGGGTCACAGTGCAGGGTCAGCCAGCGTGCACACATTGTGGATCCTATGGCTATCTTCAAACGTAAGCTCATCCGGACATATGGAAAAGGGTGAAAGATGACACATCAGATAATGTTACTTATTTCATTGCTCAGATGTCTAGGTTTGTGCTCCTTACACATGATTCTTAAATGTCCTTAAATATCTTTGTGCATTGGCATTGCATATCGTCAGTTTGAAATCAGTGGTCCTGCCATAAATTCCGTCTTTGTGAAGCTTATTGTACAGTTTTTGTTGATACTGCATCTGTTCTGCGGTAATTTTGTGTAGATTAACAAATATTTTGCTATGTGTCAATGACTCACACTTGTTGAATAATTGTAATGTCTCTGGGGAAAACCTGATTCCACTGATTTGTGAGTGTTGACCAATCAACCAACCTGTGACAGTGTCTAAGTCTTAGCTTCTTGGTGGTGGTATTTATTCTAAAGCAATGTGGAAGACCCCTCACCTCCTGCATATCTGTTTCAGCTGCTTCCCTCAGGCGGACAACTCGGAATGCTCATCATAAAAACAAAATGCTTCAAGAACAGCTTTTTCCCCAGTGCTATCAGATTCCTCAACAGTTCCCCCGCTTGTAATCAAACAAAGCAACCATTTAAGGATTCAAAGGTTTTATTTGTCACATACAAGGTATACAGAGAGTTTATACTGCATTCTAATGCCCCCACTCTCCCCTTGATATTTAGATCCCCCATCCAATATTCTTTGGACTCTGAGTACTCCCAGCCCCTTCTGGAAGACTGTCAGGAACTGTTTGTCTTCCTCACTTTCCTCCCCTGTGGCAACAGGCGCTGGCTGAGCAACATACTGTAATGCACCGACGTGAAAAGTCAAAGAGAAAGAACAGAAAGTAAGTGACTTGTAGGTTTCCATTTGACCACTTTGAGAGTACTAAGGTATCTCAAGGTAACTGTCCTGCCAATCTATATTTCCCTCTATGTCATAAACAACACTTATAAATCTATGATTTGTCTGAGAAGTCAAACCAAGTATCAGGTTCAATGACTCAAATGCAGTACAAACTCCCAGGTCAAATATATGACTGCTGATTGTAATGATTTCCGCTGTTGGTGAACATGGTGAATGTCTGTGGATTTGTCTGTGGCTTGTTTTGTTTTGGAGGATTCATGCTTCCAGAGATGAGTTTTCTTTGTGCATTATAGGCAAGCATTTTCTTGTTGTTCGTAAACTAGGGTGACCATATTTTGCTGAGCAAAAAAGAGGACACTGGAGGCAGGATGCAACGAGAGGCATCAAAGCAACCCAAAAATGCACGCAGAAACTATTCTGACTGTAGAAAGTGAATGTCAACATGAAACAAAGTGAAATACCAGGCGTTTCAGGCATTTTTAGGTCCTGAAAAAGAGGACAAGACCAGGAAAAAGAGAACGCATAGTCACTTTATTATAACAAAGACAAATCAGCAGTTGCTGGAAGATGGAAGTTTTTTTTTATTTTTATTTTATTGATCCCACACCGGGGAAATTTACTTCTTACAACAGCCTAAAAGAGAATAGCAATAGAGAAAGTCAAACCAAACAATACAACAATAAAATAGAAATAAATAAAGAAAATTATGAAAAATTTGGGCATACAATTGCACATACTGCACATGTAACATGGATAGTGGCATAGATGAATAATACATATACAAATATTGCACCAAGATAGGTATAAGTATACAAGCTACATATGTACTGTGGATATTGCACAGTGGGAGAACAATCATAGACAGTAGGGGAATTGCATGTGGGTAATTAATTGATTTTGAGTTGGTGTAGTGAGGGGTCTGTGGTGAAGTCAGCAGCTCTCTACCAGGAACACAAGCATCTGAAGCACAGGTATCCATAAGCCTCTTTTTCTCCTATGCTTAATAGGTGACAGGCGAAAAATAAAGGAAGAGGGGTAGAAGAAGGTAGGTCATTAGTAAATAGCTACAGTACAACTGTGTTTCTTGATTTTTGCTTTTCAAAAAACTTGGTCCACAGATATTAATAATCAGCAAAATGAAATTTTTCAAAAATTTCCTTTTCAAAATTTTTCCTTTGAGTGAGATAAAAATTAGTTTGCATGCACATGGTGTTTTCAGAGCAAAAACAAACAACTACGGTAGCTGCTAAGGGTACTCAGCACTGCGTGGGCAGATTCAACCCCGCTCTCTAACTCCCGAAATGAAAAACAGGCATCATCAGGGTGGTGCGGGAAGGTCAAATCCAGGTGGGGAAGATTTCGATGATTCCAAGGACCTCTGAATGACAGGGGCCCTAAAATATTTTGGAATATAATTGTATTGGTCTGGGTTGAGGGTTCAATATCTCTAATGGCACCACTGGTCAAAACAGTACAAGAAAAGAAAGGAGTGGAGATATGTATCTGAGTTGAAAACCCTGTTTCTGCCAGCTCAGCTTAAAAAGATCTTTAAATTGCACTGCAGTTTTCTATTCTACCATAACTGATCACAGCAAGATCCATATAAGTTTAGGCTATTCTTTCTACCTTCCTGGTGTATCTGACTTTTTTCTACTAGGTGATAATTTGTACTTTCTTTGCACTTTGTCTTTGTTTTGCACTATATGTTTGTATCCGTGCACTTAATTTACTTGTTGTATGCGAAGGAATTTTTCCCTGGGATCAGTAAAGTAGATCTTAAATTATCTGAAAAAGGCAAAAAAATTATATGAAATGATATATTGTGATGACCAATAACAGCCAAACAGCATTTTTACACAACACTATCTGCTTTAACCTTCATATGAACAAATAAAGCAATCACATTAGTAATTTCAATTAATAAAACTCGCTGTTTTGTTGGGAACTGTTTTGATGCCAGATGGGCTGAAGATGAGGCAGGGCAGGTGGTTGGTATTAGAAAGTGTTTACCAGAGTGTGTCCAAATCTGAAGCCAACTGTCCTAAAAAAGAATTCATAACAGCTTTGAAATGAGCTTGATTCTTTCTTTGAGCTCTGGACTGTGTGTCAGAACTGTTTTCTCCATCACAGAACAAGCAGAGTCAGCCGATTTAATTCTGAAACAAGTAATGAAGATCTCATATCAATGGAACTGCCCATCAAGGAACTGGAAGACTTTCATTATGAACTTGTAGAGATTTTTGGGAGCCTCTTTCACTCCACCAGTGAATGCACTACAGATGCCTTCATAATGCATTATAATGGTTAGTATCAGAATTAAGGATGCTTTGAAGGTATCTATAATGCGTTGTAAATTTTGCTTGTCTGGCTATTCAAAAATAAAGACAGCATATTTGGTTTCAGACACAATATCAGATTAACTTCAACTTTTGCTGACTTACAATGAAAGCTTGCACACGTGGCATTCTTCATCCTGTTTTGTACACAATTTCCAGTAGAACCACTTTTTAAGGAGCTAAATTCTGTCTGCAATACCATGAATGGCAAACCTACCCAAAATGTTAAATCTCACTTGTTATAGGTCTTCTCTAGAAGAACATTCTAAAACTCATTCATCTCTGCTGCCTTGGTAAAGATCAGCTGATTGTTGAACATAGGGATGCAGACATCAATGACAACATCCGTTCAGTGTCCACAGTGCCAGAACTTCCACAGATTGTAGAATTTTTTGTGGAATTTTTCACAGTCCCTCAAGACCATTTCAACAGTTTCAATCTAGGCTGAACATCAATCACTTGTGTAAGCGGTAAATAAAAAAAAAAATGGAAACCAAACTAGTGACCCAACACAATGGCATGACAATTTATTTTGCAAACTGAAGTAATATTTTATTTAATGTAGAATTTGCATTTTTACTTGTTGGAGCTGTAATTTCTCAGATCAATGCATATAAATTGCCACCATATTCTTTTGCTTTTCAGTGAAATATCCCACACTCACTGCTGATGAGTGAATTTAATTGTTTCAGTAAAATTTGTATGGCTGTGACTGTACTGTTGTCCATCTGGGTATTTTTTATATTTGTCTAGCAAAAACTGCAATAATAAAATGCTGCCAGTTAAATTCCCTTCCAACAGCGCTGCATCTGTGCTAATCTGCTTCTACCATACTTATCTATTTAGAAGGACCTCACCTCTCCCCACTCCAGGAACACAATTTAGTCTTTCAGTTAATGCTTTTGCCATACCTTTTTTCTTGCTGCAGCAATTAAAATGGACAAGAAGGCCATTTCATTCCACTTCATGCCAATTTACCTGTATTTTCACTGAGAAGAAAATTAATCAAGATCACTCTTAAAACTATTCATCTGTTTGAGGTATCTACCTAAATCTCCCTGGCAAATGCCTATTCTGTGGGCCCCTCCAACAATAAAGTGGGTCTTGTCACATATTTCCTGTGGGATACAGAGTAAGGGAAAGGTTAGCCATTCTGCCTTTCATTTTCATGAGAGGGGTAACAAATTTTGAAGAAGTGGGATTGTCTCATGTAGAATCATTTGTTTAAAACATAATAACGTATCTTAAACTAATAATGATTAGACTGTTTATATATATATATATAAATACACTCACACACACTCAAATAGATTTTATCTTATCTACACATATCCCATTCCCAATATATCATATTGGTTGATTGCATTGATAGAGGAAAAATACGTTATATTTTAGGTATACAACTAGGGTTATACAGTTTCTTTATTTTTACATATTAACAGTTACGCATATTAAAATCAGTTATATGCATCCAGTTAAGCACATTTGTAATGCATGCAAATTCCCACATTCACTTTCTCCAAAGAAAGCGTCACAGTGTTGCAGCATGACTTGAGATGGACGGTGTGAAGGAAACTTCTGGTAATGCTTCACCCCCCCAGTTACTTTCCACGCACTCTTATTATATTAAATGTGTTATATCTATTTCAGTCTGACCCAAATTCCATAAAAACCTTCCATCTAACTATTTATTTCTTCATAATTGCTTATTTATACTGCTTATATATACACTAGTGGCCAAAATTGTGGAAACACTTCCAATTTTTAGAGATTGCAGGACTTTATTCAACTGTCGCTCCAGTTACTTATTTAATCATCCAATGTATGATATTAATAAACATTCTTTGATTGTTTATAAACATTACTGCCAATATTCGTGTAGTAATTTTTAAAGCGTAATGCCAAAAATGCTAGGTGTTTCCACAATTTTGGCCACTAGTATATGTCTCGAGTTACCCTAAGGCATTTTTCATTCGAAATAGAATTTATTCAGCCAGTCTTTCTATGTCTTAGTAAAGAGCAGTTGAAATTTTCAGAAAGGATTCTATAGTTAAGCATGTGTCACAGGCACTGATTTTCTTGCAGCATCTTACAGGCTATTCATCCAGTGAATGAATTATCACAAAAGTTTTCCAATGTTTCCAATTGACTCAAATTCCTTTTCTGTGTCTAGCAAGAGTGTATTTTTTTTCTTTATTTATTTCTATTTCTTTGAAGCAGGATATTCAGTTCCTGATTTCCATCCATTTTAATGAACTGAAATATGAATGAACTTAATGTATTATACAACACATATAATACCTGGAGGGCAGGGACCGTTAACCTGTCCATACACGGACAAATGTGTCCTGGTCAAGACTCTTCTGTGTCTGTGACAAAATGCTTTGATTGAGAAAAAAAAAAACTATGTAGGCCCTGTTTTTAACTACCATGTTTGTGTGGAAAATTGCACTTTCATCCGAACGTCAGTCAGAATTCGCCATGGTGTTGACCCCAGCTGGAGAGTAATTCTAAGATCAGATTTCAACCAGGAACTGACAGAGCCCACCTTTCTTCTTCTCTTTATATTTGAGATGATTGAGTAGTAACAAGGTGAACACTTAACAAGATGTGAAGTATCACAAAGATATAGCCACAAAAATCACTATAGAACTGAATAAGAACCTCAATCTCAACAATAACTGCATGTTATATGCTTCACATGGCCAGAATTTATGGTTGGGCTACTTCTTGTAGAACATCTGTATCCTAGGCCAATGAGCTATGGTGTCTAATGTGGTTCAAGAAGCATATGGGCCAGTGTGAGGTTCTGTGGGTCAGAACACCAGATAAAACCACCAGTTATTATTATTGGTGTTATACCGAAATGTTTTCATTACGCTGCTATTATTAGTGTTATAATTCTTTTATAATTATTGAGGATATCATGATAAATTATTAAGAAATACAAAAAAAGATACTGGTTTTCACCTCTGTTTTATTTAAAAATATTAATTTATTTAAAAATATAGTGGTTGGGTGATATATTGACCCCCTTTTAATTTTTCATGTTTTTTGTCAAACAGTATGAAAACAAACTTGGGATAATCCAATGAAACTTCTTTTCTGTGACCCATACAAAGTACTCTAGAATGACAAAGTGGGCCAAAAAACTTTTATGTATTTTTAGAATTTTCAGAATTTGGGGTGAATACCATAATCTGCATGTGTTATTATTCCAGTGTTAGTACAATTGTAGGTTACGCACGCAAAACAGAAACATACGCGATATTAGGTTCCATCTGTTGCACAATGTCTTGATGCATTTTGTGAACTGTTTTCTACTGAATTTTAATTTCCCAGTCTTTTCCCACATTAAGATTCAGGTCTCCCACCAGCAGTAACTGCTGATCTTCGTGATACTGGACTAAAGTGCAGATTTCTTCCACAGCTATAGTGAAGAGAATTAAAGAAAGGTTACATACCTGAAAAATAGTGAGCACATAATGCATTTCATCCATTAATAATATACAGACATTACATATGCTTATTTTGAAAGGAGTTGATACACCTTCAGATGCATCTCACCTGGATTAATAAAATTATCAAACTAAGAATTGCAAAACCATACCATGTATATCACTTTTTTCATACTGATGCATTAAAAGGCATCTCATTCACATGAGATAAAACATTACAGGGTCTTCTTACAGAGGCAAATGTAGCCCCCATAAAATTAGAATTTAATGCATTTGTGCCTTTATGTAGCTTACTGGCATCAAGCTTTATATATCTAACAATTTAATATTGTTTTTCAGAAGAAAACATATTATTGAATGAATAGGTTTTTGTTGGTGACATTCGTTTCTTCAGACTCTCACCAGAAATATGTGTGGTCACAACAGATGGTTTATTCTTCACCCCCAAGAAGCTGACAGAACTGACCGTGCACCCTGGGTCAAAGAACCCTGCATCATCCCCAGAGCTGGGAATACAACATAAACAGCCACATTTCCCAGTCGTAAATATAAGTTATGCAGATATCTTCTTCCATCAGCTCTATAAAACTATCACAACAAGATACAGTTGGCATTCTGCCTTCTATAAGAACAACACAGTGGGCAATTCGGACTTGGCATTTAGACTGATATGGCAGATACATGCACATATTTGGCCTCTTTGGCACTGTAGAGTTAATGTTCTCCTTCCACTAGACTGCCTGTGTCTACTTAGTGTGCCAACTGCTCTCACCGACACACCAGACGGCCCTCCTGCAGAGAGAACTTGCGCAGAGAAAACTGTTTCCTGTCCTGGTAACTAAAGGAGTGTCCATCGTCCAGGAAGAGCTTCCCTGTGGCACAGCCCTGCAAAAAGCCAGTCAGAAAGAAGTGCACAAAGTCACAAATTCTCTGTCTCCAGCACTGAGGTATCAGGTTCAGAATTATTATTATTATTATTATTATTATTATTATTATTAATGATTATTTTGGGAAACTGAATACCAGTATTCCCACTTAAACGTAGGCAAATGGGAATCAAGTCACTGTGCTGAAAGCAACGTGTTACATTTTCACCTTGGAATCCAAAGCTACGGTGAGAGTGAAGGGAAATTTCTGCAGGTCGGCTGAACAAGAACCTGGTTCAGTCTTTCTGGGCACTATTGTACCTCCACGTTGAAAAAGAGGCACCTAAACCAAGAACCAAAAAAGTGTTTCATGTAAATTCGGTGCTTGCAGAATGACCAGATCACACACATTAGATTTATCTGGAATAAAATTCTGTGGAGGTATGTGGGCTGGGCGTGTACTCACAGTATCTAGGGTCACCAGCAGAGTCGATGTTTTGCCACCAGCAAAAAACTGATTTGTGTGAACATCATACCAGTACTGTAGAACAAAGACTGATGCATTAAAAACCACATATAAACACAGTAACACGTGCACTTTGTCATTCAGCAGGTTTTGAAAATAAACCAAAATGTATCTTACCTCACCGGATCCAGGAAGGATAACCTTGACCTCTGTGACTCCAGGATCTGTCACAGGACAGGCTAAAAGAGCACTTCCTGCAAGACAGAACATTCTCAGGAAAAATAAGTCCCCGAACTTTTCTTATTGGAAAATTGATTGTTTAGTGGCAGTTCAATTATTTATGATATATAAGTACTGAGACTCTAATTCATCTTAGGCTTCCCCACAGTGATAACACCATTTATGCAGTCATGCACTATAATTACTATAAGTAGGCCAATAAATGTCATAATTATCCATTGTTACAATCATCATTAGTACCAATCATGTACTGATTCTCCATGGAGAAGGTGTCCTGCTCCTCAGGAAACTCCACCCACAGCGGTCTGATATAGGTATGGAACAAAGCTAAAGTCAGATCCAAGATGCACAGCAGAAATCCAGGATAAGGCCATTACTTTCCATTCTCTTTTATTACCTCATAGGCAGGTGAGCAGAGGTATGCGCTTGATAGAAGAGCGTGTACCAATACGGTAGCAGGCAGTATCTCTGCTGAATTGCAGCGCGAATAGCAGCAGTGAAGGGGTCTCCAAACAGCCAGGGCTCACGCCTCTTCATCCCTCGACAGGAGTGACCCCGAAAGAATGGCTGCAATGACCCTGCCTGGTACCAACGAACCAGCAATTCTGGCTCTGGGTCCCGGAAAAACCCACCAACATCCGCTAATACAGAGGAAAACAATGAAGAATGTGAGAATGAGACAGAAGAATAAGGACTTGTCCAAAATAACCTTTTCATGTCCATGAGGACTGCACAGTATCATATCGCTTTTATTTGAAATATCTGTGCTTAATACATGGTTGCCAACTTCAGTCAGCTGGCTTGAGTGAGATTTTCGATTCGAGGCAAGTCTGCACACGCATTTACATGTATGCAACAGTTTTACTACCTTGTAAATAGTCTTTAGGTTTTGCAAACTACCCCAACGCTTTTGATGTAGCTAATTTTGGGTTTATAATGGAATAGTTTGGATTTGCCATAAGATTTCTTGCATGAGTATGAGAGTACGTAAGCATGAGTGTCACGCCAGATGTGTGAACTGGCAAACCTGTTAACACTGCACAATCTATATAACAAAAAAGGATATGAAATTTAAACTAAATAAACTACAGCCAAAGAGAACATGTTGTTATCTACCAATAAAGTGTGTTAAATAATTTAGTGGTGTTGCCGCCTGTTGTCAACATATCAGTGCCGACACATGCAATGTGATTGATTACAGGGCATTAGATGACTGGTGTAAAAATTTGTCCAAACACTGGCTTTCAGGACTATACGGGCATTTACTTATGCCCACAATATAATGAGCAGATTAGTACTGTGTCTAAAATATTCATGAGAAGCGTATTGTAACGCACAAAAGCTAGTGATCTGTATAAATTTGACTTATTCTTATGTTCAATAAATGTGTCATACTTTAAACTGCAAAAAAATACTGCCATACCACCATCTTTTTACCTTGTTTACCCACAATATTTCCTTTTTTTAAAAGATGTTTTGGCTGTCGAGCTGTCTGTTTCTTCACCGCCTCTTCAGTGCTTATCGTTGCCATGATATACCAAAACAGTCGTCTATGGCATGCTCCACTACCCGAATTTAATAAACATAAGGATACACTGAATATATACAGATTACTTAACTTTTGGGCGTCACAATATGTCTCTCATTAATGTTTTACGAGAATTGCTAATCTGCTTATCAAATTGTGGGCGTGAGTTGATGCCCATATAGTACCGAAAAGCCAGCGTCTGGCCAGATTTTTACACCCGTCATCTAAAGTCCTGGTGATTATTGCACATGCGCACATATCCCAATTATATCACGATGTGATATCGTGCAGCCCTAATGTCAATCCTCATGAATTTTGTTTGACTCAAAGTTAATATCTTGAAAATTTGTCTAATGGGTTGCCTAGTAACTGACAACTAATCTCACCTCCACAGAAGGCTATGCCCGCAACACTTAGGGACAAAAGCATTGGGACTGAGATCTTCAAGTATTCCCAGGTGGCCACATTGTCCCCTGTCCATATTGCACCTGTCAGAAGCACAAAAATACATACAACACATTAGAGGATGAGCAGTCATGCTTTTGGAGGCTGTGTGTGCAGATTTTGTATTGGCTCACCCAGTCTCTGTGACCCTGCAAAGAAGGAGCGCGAAAGGACAAATGGTCTGTCGAGGCCACGTGAACGAGATATTAGACCCTCCACTGTAGCCAAGTGCTAAAGAAAAAAACAGCAAAAAAACAGGTGGAGGGAGAAAAGGAGAAGAAACTAGAATGCATGTGCTAAAAGTGAATAAATGAAATACTTTCTCTTCTCCATAATCCTCACCTGATAGAAGCCATACAAGTTGTGCAGTTCACGATGCTCCACACCCCCATAATGCACTGCATCCTTGGGCATGGTCTTTTCTGGCCCATTAAACACAGACGGCTCATTCATGTCATTCCATATAAACATGATTTCTGTGGAACCCTAATTATGAACGTGGACACACATACACACAGCAACATTACACTGAAGTCAGAACATCAAAATCTTCACAACAAATGAGGACCATAAAATCCATGATTGATGTTGATTCATAGTCACCTTGTACTTTTCCAGAGCAAAGAGACTGGAGTACCATGTCCGGACCGTGCTACTACTGAAGTCCAAATAACATGAGTCACCTAATGACGAAGAAAAAAGACACTGAAAAGGACTGAACTAACCAACTGCAAAAGCCTGGGAAGAACTTGGCTTACCAACATCCTCATACCTGGCCAGCAGCACCCACAAAATGGGCCTCCTTCCCTGTCTCTCACAAAGTGGCCAGAGTTCTTGGCCTCACAGTAAACAGACCAGGCAGGGTCAACTTTGATGTGAGGGTCACTGATGACCACCAGCTGTTAGGGAAATATATAGGAACTTAAGGAGACTTTAATAATACCTTAAACTTGATTACCACAAACAATAGATTACAATAGAACTTTTCAGTTCTATTGTAATCTAGAATAAACCTAAATTTTTGTGGGCAGTGTGTGGTTCAGCGGGTTTGGACCCTGTACCTATGATCACTGGTTCAAATAAAGTGATTTCACTGAAGGGACCTTGAGCAAGATCCTTAACCCCCAATTGCTCCAGGGACAGGCTGACCCTGCTTTTTCATTTGTATGTCATTTTGGACAAAAAAATATAGTTTAAATCAGTGGTTGCTAACCTTTTAGCAAGAGGTACTTTTACAAAGAAAATGTAGCTGGCAAGCTAATATATCGTGAGGAGGATTGGAAGTTGCTGTCGCAATCGACTAGAAATGGCAATTGACCTGTTCGACTACTGCTGCAAACCATAGCTACTTCACCTTCCTGTTTCGCTCCTCTAGGTGGCGCTGTAGACGTATAGGATTGGGAAATCGGTGGGGGTCCCAGGTGAAGTACCGCTTTTCGTTTGTATGCTCAATGTCCAACCACATAACATCATAGGGAATGGCATGGCTGTCAAACCCGGCATCCACTTCCTTGACATCAGCCTCATTCTCATAATTCCAGCGGCATTGGTGGTAACCCAGGGAGAAAAGGGGGGGCATGGCCTGGTAACCTGGCACCGCCCAAAGAGTAAGGTTTAAATATTATGTGTACATAAACAGAAATACGAGTAAATTACAGAAGAAGATTAAGTACCAGTCAACTCAGCATACTGAGAGAAGACCTGGGTTGGGGTGGGTCCAAGCAGAATGAAGCTGTCAATCACGCCACTCTCTGACATCCAAATAAGGTCTGTGTGGGGCTGCATGTTCCTCCTCTTCACTTGAGAAGGGGCAAATCCCTAAAGGGCAAGAAAAAAAACATCCGTTGAACACAGTAAATTAAGAGGATATAGACATTAAGAGGATATAATAAAATTCTTAACCATTGGTCAACGATAGACCGCATATATGATGGTGGTCCCATAAGATTTTAATGCAGCTGAAACATTCCAATCACTTAGTAACGTTGTAGACATTGTAGCGCAACGTATTGCTCATGTGTTTGTGGTGATGCTGGTGTAAGCAACCCTACTTCTCTGCCAGTCGTATAAAAGTATAGCACATACAGTTATGTACAGCACATAATACTTCAAATGTAACATAATGATAACAACTATGTTACTTATGTGTTCACTATACAATAATACCTTGTCATACGTCGATTTGCGTTACATCGATTTCGATGTTTATGTCGGTTCTTTGTTAAAAATATATGGAAAAAATACATATTATCAAGTCGGTTTACGCAACCTCATGTCAGCCTGCTGATGTTAAAATATGTAAAATAATATATTGTAATGTTTAAAATCAAATAAAAGCGTATAAATGTAAAAATATTGCCTTATTTACCTGGTGTATGGTGCTGATAACGCCGAGTTCCACCGTGTACATTTTTCTTGTTTTTTCTTTAATTTAGCATTAATAAAGTTTATACTTTTAAGAAAATGCTTATTGGATATTTATAGGTGGTTTTTTTGAGGTTTTTGTGTCATGCCTTTTGGAACCAATTACTGACACAGGGTGAGGTATTACTGTACTGTACTTTTTATCGTTATTTAGGCTATAACATATAGCCGGCGTGTGTAGCAGGCTATACCATCTAGGTGGGTGTAAGTACACTCTATGATATTCGCACAACGACGCGTTTCTCAGAACGTACCCCTGTTATTAATCGATGCATGACTGTATAAATTGAGGAAACAATCTGACAGCAAAATCTGTTTGCGCTTGGGAGGGAATACTGGATGATTGGCAGTTTTTTTTCCATTGCCAAGAAACCAGGTAACCCTGTTTCCTGAGATCATGATGGTTTTGTATAGATTTTTATATTTTTAGACTAGCCGAAATAATTTTTTAAACATTCAAGTTCTGTGTCACTCCTGCTTGATTGTTACCCTGACTGGAGGAATTTCCCCAGTTACGTACATACTCATAATTAAGCTGTTCACTTGAGTTATTCACCCTCCCTACTCTAGTTACTGTATAGGAATAGTACACAAGAAGGAGCAAGCACCTGTAGATCAAAGGAATGCACACCATCAGAACTGCGCTGAAGGTCCAGCAAGGTCTCCGATACATTTAGCCAGAATATACCGATAGTCCTGCTGGTACTGTGGGCCAGCACGAGAGGAACAGAGCCATACAGACCCAATCGACTATGAATGGCATATCCGAAAACATCCAGGTTGTACAGGCGATAGGGCTCTCCGTCACTGAAGTTCAACACAACAAAGCAGAGGCATGGTCTCAGAGATATGGCCACAAATTCTACTAGCACGGATCTGCACAGAGTGCATTTGAAAATCCATTTTTTTCACATTGGTGAAAACTAGCAAAAGAATAAGACAAGAGATGTTCCTCAAGATATAAGGAACCTCTTGTTCTTAATTGTAAGGGACTTACCTAGTGTCTTTCAGCTGGAAGGTATCAGCATGTTCAGGAAGACCATACATATGGGAAAAACCGCACAGGCCAATGTCCATGCCCACAGAACTTGGCCCTACAAGATTTATTTATTTAGACAGAAAAGGATTGAATTTTAAAATGTTACACATTTCCATCCTTCTCTTTCAAATTCATAAATTTTCTTTTGGGAAACATTCTTTATTTTACATAATGACCACCAACCACTTGCTTTGATGTCCACAAAATGTTTAAATTTCTCCCTCCACAATCCAGTGGGGTCTTCTTGTTCATCCTGGACATTGAATAATGTATATAAAAAATAAAGAATAAAACACCATTTAAGGGGATAGTATTTTTACTGAACTACTGAACCTTGATGAAAGGTCAGAAATGGTCATGATGTGAAGTCAGTGTCTTAATCAGAGAGTAAAGGCTGCTTTACTTACCTCAGATTCCAGGGGCCTGAAAAGCAATGAAACACAAGAGGAAGCAAATATAACTTAGAAATACAACTTAAATATAACTTGGTGCGTTAGAGCTCCAGCACAGATTAATGCCATAAGAAAACTAATATGATCATTTTACTTTCACCGTTTGGTGAAATCACTTTGGACTTGTAAAACCATATTTATGTGTCATAAAAAGTCATAATACCGAATCATTGGCAAATTGTGACTTTGAGGATTTTCTTGGTTTGAAGGATGAATACATAGGTTAGAATATTACAAAAGCTGAGCTATATTGTCAAGAATGCTTTTAACCACAGTACAGGGGCACAGGGAGCCAGACCTTTTCCCAGTCAGCAGGAAGCACAAGGA
>JAAGVU020000025.1:12101398-12122266 GCA_011763525.2 Mormyrus iriodes
TTGTCAAGAATGCTTTTAACCACAGTACAGGGGCACAGGGAGCCAGACCTTTTCCCAGTCAGCAGGAAGCACAAGGAACGGAAAGAGCCAGAATCACGTGAAATTTCACTGCAGGGCACACACACTCCCATATTCACACACTCTGCATAAGCTCTACACAGTATTATTGATGTTTTGATTTTTTTAATTTAGTTTTTTATTTTTATATGGTTTTCAATTTTCATTTCAAATCTAGTTTAGTTTTCCAACTAGTGTGACTTTAATAATTTTATTTTAAAGATATATTTCTGCTTAGTTTTATATATTTAAGTTTTGGATTAAATTTAGGCAAAACAAATTACACGGGCAAAACATGTTCCAGGTTTTATCAAATCATTATTTTACCTAAATAGTATTTAAAAACAGTAATGGAAACTATTTCACATTTGCTTTTATTTAATGACAGTTAGTTTCGGAGACAATATTTATAGTTTTTGTTTAGTTGTGGTTCATATCTTATTTCAGTTTACGACATATGTTTCTTATAGTTTTAGTTTTCGTTGATGACAACAACCCTGCTTCTAGTAAGCCTACCCACATGTCTTTGCACTGCGTAAGAAAGCAGATTACCTGGAGGACACCCCTACGACATGGAGCGAACATGTGCACACACTGAGTGGGGGTGTGGTTTGAACCCTGAACTCGTGAAACACCAGTGCTACCAAATGAGCAATGGTGCAGCCCAGTATTTAAATATACGATATACCAAATGCAGGGAAGGCAACTGCATTTGTATTTTAGGTAACAAGTTTAAAATGCCCAAAACTGGCAGCAGTTGCAGTAATTGACCCAAGGCATCAATATCACTGCAACATATAAGCTCAAGTGCTGAACCATGCTCAAAAAAGAATAAACAAAATTAACGACAATCAATAAAATCCGGAAATAAGATGATGCTTTCACATCTAAATTATTAGTAGATCATCTGATTACACCACAGAGATATTACTGTAATGCATGATGCTTGGGTTTCTTAAGGTTAAAATAACTGTGTATATCCTAAACCCTAAGACCTGTTCAGAATCAGCAGCTGTCCATGTCCATATACAGTAGATGGCACATATAAAATGGACTTGTTTACTGCCCAACACAAATATTCACCTAGTTTTTTGCTCTGGTGTCATTTGGATAATTTTTCATGATTGCCTATGGCACCTGTCTGTTGCACATATAATTTATGTCAGGTCTATGTTAGGACATCCAGGCCTTTATTACTATCAGAAATGCAAAAATGGCAAACAAGAGCACAAAATGCCATACATCCCATGTTGCTTTTGCAAGTCTGGCCAAACGCCTCTCACCTTATCTCAGGTGGATCCTGTAGTACCTCAAAGTACAGCCTGCTCTTTTGGTTTAATGTGACTGTCACCTCCCCCTCACACAACACCTCCAGCAGCAATGGACGGGCTTGTAAGCGGACTTGGTACTGACAGACCCCCCAGCCCAGTGTGACAGAATTCTCTTCCTTTCTGTCCAAGCGCAACCTGACAGAAAAAAATCATCTGGCAGTCATGAGCATAAGAGTTATGACATCAAAACAATTACTTGGCATTTTTATTGTTTTTCCTATATGATGTAACTTATGTAAATAAGACCTCATACATTTAAGTATATTTTCAATTATAAAGCTACACCTTCATCAAACTATAAACTAGTGCACTGTCATATTAATTTCAATCCTTCCTTCAACACTTAGCTCTAAATGCATACATATTAAGATATTAAAGAGGATGCATACCGCTCATAAACTGGTTCTCTTGTTAAAACATCTGGAACCTTGTAGCGGGGTCTAATTGGCTTGAGTTCATCAACTATAACCCTAATGGCCCCACCTCTAATGGCACATACTTGTAGAACCAGCTGTACCTGTAACAGTCATGCAGCACAATATTTACTAAACAGGAAGTCTAAGTCATAAATTATTAAAGAAGCAAGTACTGAATAATAAACTAGTGACCAAATGGTTCAATACTGAAATCTTAACAAAAGCTGTGGCATCGCAACACTTAAGCTGCAGATTTATACAACACGGTTGTATTGGGGCAAATGTGCACTGAAACGCTTGCTGGTGGGAACTTCAGACAGACACAGTGATTTGTTTTCATGTATTTATTTATTACTGGTTCCGATGACCTTTGAACTTTAAGATCCAAAAATACCTGAGTATTTTGGTCCAGAAGCTCCATTACTGCTCCTTTTTCTGTCAACACCAAAGTATTCAGCAAGATGTGATACTGCTGCCTATTTCCTTGCTTCTGTCGTCTGGATTTAAACGGGAGGTAATAAGATGCAAAGGAGACAAGCAAAAATTAAGACCCCTTTCGTTAAAAATAATGTAATTTTTTTGTTTGCTTATTTATTAAGCTTTAACTTTTATTTATTGTCGCTGATGCTACCGTTGCTTACCGATAAAATGAAATTTGGTCACATTTCTTAAACTCGTGGTCTGCTTCATCATCTGGGACAACACTGAAAAAAAATCATTACCTATTTCGGACTATGTAAAATAAACTCCGCCCATTAATATAAAAACAGCGGGTTGCGTTCTTGCAGAATAAGCCCAATGTAAAACTCATAACAGAACTGAATGATTCCGTGATCCGTATATCAGACATGCCACCTTTCCCAGCATTTGACAGCAGCCCCTTGACACCCGCTAATGACGTGCAAAGTGCCCGAAATCGATTATTCGGCTATTTAGCGGCAGGAAAAAGAAAATCTCGGCAAGAAGTTTTCCGTCCCTACTGCAGCTAGTGAGGGGGGAAAATACGGAGTACCCGTATACGGCACAACTTCTGAAGTAACGGTGTTACAAGGCAGCAACCGGCTCAGCAAGTCTGCCGGGAATTAACAGATTCATTTGGCAACGCAGGCCTTGAATGATTGCATTTTATGGATTTAATGATTTAATACGAGTTACATTACCAAACAGAAGATGAAAGAACTACCTTTCGACGGTATTCGTTTCGTTTTCTGTCATTGTCTCTTCGGTGTTTATATTTTTGGACTACACAGTTTATTAGCAACTTTCCTTAATCAGTCGATAGTGGTGGGACACCCGACGCACGTTCCAGCGCGAAGGCAGTTTCACGTGAAATTTCCAAGCTTGTAGCGTTCTCGGAGAACCACGTGATTGGTGACAAACAAGGCCTCGTTCCCCAAAGAGACACGCTATTGGTTCATTTGGAGGGTGACGTTATAGATACACGGAAGTGAAGGCCCGCGGTTTGTGGTTTGTATTAATGATACAACCGTATATGAAAGCGCATGTCTAGGAGGAAGGTATTTTTGCAGAAGTTCTCCAAGATATGTGTCGTATTGACTAAATCTCAAGGTGAATAGCGTTTGCAGCCTTATTATTCTGATTTTTAAAACCGGTGTTGGGCTTATTCCTTTCCGTGAAGTATTGTCATTCAGCGAATGTTTTTGGCTTGTTTTCACAATCGTGCTACTTACTTATTTGAGCAATAAAAAGATTGCTGAGATTATGCTGAGTAATTGCCGTGATCGTCTGAGATGGAGCCAGCCAAAAAGAAGACATTTGCTTTTATGACAACAATTTGCCATAAACGAATAAGGTGAAATGTACCTGATAATTGTAATTCTATCATGTTATCAATGTATCTTTGCTGTGACATGTATCTCTACCTGACACTCGGGATATCAGCGTGTTATTCCCCGACGGGGAGGGGCAAGATTTTTATGCTGCAACTTGGGCATTCATTGGAAGCTCAGCCTGGCTAGCCGCTGTTCCTTGACAACATGTATGTTTGTAAAGCGCTATTTAACTCACTTGTGCGTTGCTTTGGAAAGGGTATGCTACGTAAATGTAAGTGACGCATGCTGTGGTACAAATTTTCATTACATGCAGTACTTCTCACAAATTTATTGTTCTTCATGTGCCCATTCTAAGTACATCTGACCAGTCCCACAAGCACATCGATTTCCACTACTCACTAGCACACCTGACACACTATAGTAGTAATAGCATTATTATTTGTTACTTTGCCCATTTTCTTAATAGAAGACAAGACTTTTGGAATACTGACAATTGAAAGATAATTTTAAATTATTAAATTATTAAAATACTATAATTTTATTATAACATTATTAGTTTCACAAAACAAAAAAAGATATTTATTTTATCTCACGTTTGAAAAATACAATTATAAAAGAAATACAACTAACTGAGCAGAAACTAATAAAGAATTGTAAATGACACAAAATATTGAATCGTCATTACAATAGCAGCTGTAATAACACTCGTTTGCGATCTCGTGTGGACTGGCTTATGTAGTGTACAATGTCCTGCTCTAAGTTGTTTTGACCAGCAGGTGACTCTACCTTTCAACGCAATTGAGTCGGGAAGCTTCGTCTGTCCACAGGGGTGCCTGAATGCACGGGTTTACTTGATATGAAAGTATCAAGTAATTTGTAAATAAAAGCACTAACACCTTGCCATAATTTTACTTTAAGTGAAATGGTTTAGTGTGACACACACACAGTGTAGACATATAAGCAAACAAAGTCTACCAGTTGTAATCCCGAGGGAGCCTCCGAAGTACCTTCTTGAGTGGGAAGCCAGAAACAAGAAATTCACTTGTGCATAACTACACATCATACTGCACATGAACATTGTGGTTTCCTTTTATGCATTTCATCTACGGCTATTTAAATTTACCAGTCGAATAAATGAAATCAACTGATGTTATTATATTTTATGCATGCTATAATTAAATGACTTGATTTTCACACCTCATTTTTACTCCGACGAATCTTGAATAGAAGTCTTTTTAATTCAAACTTATTTTTCAGCTGCTTTTTCTACAATGCAAATGCACATCGTTAACACTTTACTTGATGGGTTACAGATACTTTGTAATAACTCTCCCAACTCTACTGAAGTGCAAATCATGAACAAATCAGCAACAAATATAGTTGCTACTTGAGATAAGATTCGTCACAATTCATTAATAATGAACAAGCATGAAATCAGTATTTCGCTTGTGTCATCCATTACTTGTTCCTTCAGGAGTTCAGAAAGGTTTACAGAATTAACAGATATAGTAACAAATATACTAACTGTTTGGGATAAAAGTTGCAACATGATTCATTAATGATGAACACATATGAGATCACTATTTAACGTGTGTTATTCACGACTTGTTCCTTAGTAATTCCTTCAGTGTTCACAAAGGTTTACAGAACAGATTAACTGCTTGAGATAAATCATGTGTCACGATTCATTAATGATGAATTAACATGAGATCAGCATATAATTAAGACTTAGTTTGTGGCTAATTAATACGTACGTTATAGTATAATACTATATTATTTGTGCCCCGTCAAGTAAAGTGTTACTTGCACACATTTTTAAAACAAATTATTCAAGTTCTTGAATGTGTTTCTCAAATATTAGTATCAGTGGATAGAGACCAGTGTATCGTCACTCGTGCAAATCCAACAAATGAATATGTAAAGAATACGCCTTTCTGGGTGCAGTGGCCATTACATTGGCTCATAGACAGATAAAGTGGGCGCGTCCATTCGGTTCCGGATGTCGTAGCGTTTCGGCCGCTTGTTTTGTAGATCTTCGGCTCTTTCCGTTTCCCCAAATACAGCATCGCCACCTGCAGTACGGAGTTCAAACGAACCATTGGAGAAATCCTAAGAGCAGCACCCGGAACTGAATGTTGAAGAAATCTTGTGTTTGTAATTGTTAAAAAATGGTACATTTCATAGTGTATTTGTTTTGCTCATTGTTTTTCATTGCAGTGTTCCGCTCTGGTAATGGGGCCGAGGTCTCCTTGTGGAATATCGAAATCAACTCGGTGAGTTACGGTTGCGCTGGCTCTGAATGCTGTGAGTTGTGTCATTCCTAATGGATGGCTTACGGGCTAGCTAGCTGTATAGATTAACTGGCGTTACATATTTGTCCGATTAGGTGGCTGTTAACTAGAGAGCTGGTTGCAAAAACAAGTTTCATACCACATGTCGGTTTGTTTTATATTTATATTAAAATTACAGCATCATTTATATGAACCAAAGTCAAATCTAGCAGTTACACACAAATAGCCAGACAGATTTATAAGTTATGTTACACACACTCAGAGTTCATAACGCTAAATCAATAATGAACTGGCCAGCTTTCACTTCCCTTGTGAAAAGAATCAAAGACTTGCTGGCCGTGAGCTTTAGTGTCACATCGTAGCGTAGCTGTCGATGTCAACATAGTGCATAATAAAGTGTGGATAAAACCAGAGGAAAATGATGAAATGATTGATAGATGCTCTTTAGCTTGGCTAGGTAATAAATGAGGTTTTGAACATACCTTACAGTTGTCACTGATCAGCTTTAGGTGACACTGACAGTCCATCTGTAATTCAGATTCCCTGGCCTAATTTTTAAAATCTTTAATCTTTATGCTATAGTTTCTACACATAGTATTAATGTGTTTTTTTTTACAGTATCTCAGGCGTTAATGTCATAAAATTTTATATATTTTCACCTGTTATTTTTCTTGCAGCACAAGCAGCAATATGTTTGCCTTTTCTTAAATGCTTTAGAAAAGCTGCACTTGCAATATAAGAATAATATTTGTTTATTTTAAGGTCCTTTAAGGTTATGTGGTTAAAGTTGCAGATGCATTTGTGTGGAGCCCTGGCATAGTCTGTGGTTTAACGTATAATCTTGTATCAGCCTTAGTGCTGTTTTAGAATTTAATTTGTTTTTTAGAATTGAATTTGTGTGATTGAAAACTCGATGGGCCTTTTCATATGGAGACTTGCAGAAAACCCGACGACATAGTATTGTTTCGTTATGATGGTTGTACCTGGATAGGAATGTGCCTGTATGTTTTTTTCTATTTTAGAGAAATAATATAAATCTATTATACTGCTTTCAACTGACATATGGAAATTTATTCAGATTCTAAGTTCCCAGATCGAGAGATAAATGTGCACATTTTCTTTTCAGGGTTATGATGCTGTCTTCCATAAAACATTGTTTGCAAACACAACGATCTACATAACCTGTAAGTGAAAGCTGCCATTTCCTACAGTTTAACGCTTTTTGCTTAGACGGTATTCATTAAGTTTGCATATGTAATCTTTGACTGTTTTAAGCCAATAGTTCTCAAACCTATTCCTGGCACCCCCGCTGCCAGAATGTTTTCATTCCAACTTATACTTTCATATTCATTCATTCATTCATTCATTATTAGCCTGTTGAGGACCGTATGAACCTGATGAAAGTATGGTTGGATTGAAATCATTCTGGCGGGGGGCAGGAACAGGATTGAGAGCAACTGGTTTTAGACAAAGCTTATTATGATGTCCATATATTTTTTTTGCAATGTACAGGTTAACTGTTTGTGGTCTTATTATTTTTTTTTTATCATTTTTCCAAGTAACTCAGATATAGTCATCCCATTATTGCCATTAAAAAGCTTTTCAGTTATGTGATGCAGTACAGAGGATGTTGTAATGCTATTCCATCTGCTGATTACATCATCAAATGTGTGTTAGACTGTCAGGAGATTTTCAGACGTTTGAGAACCTGCACAAAATCTTTACAGCAAAAATTGGAAATTCGAATGCTAACTCTGTTTCAGTTGGTGCTAGCTATTCTTTTATGGAAGTTTCTGTAATAGTGTGTAGGTCATTCCCTTTTAATTCAACAATTTCTAAAAATGTTTTTGCATCGCCGTTTTTGATTTTGATGAAATTTGGCATGCGAATTATAATACTCTCTTGAGCTTTCCAACGAGTTACAGTCGAACCATGTACATATAATAGTTACAGCTAATAAAAAAATCAAAAACCATTTCTGATCTGTGACAGGTATGTTTAATTCACATGCAAAATTTAATGAATATCAAAAATGGTGATACAAGGGCCATTTATTGAATTAAAATGGAATGACCTGTTGTATATTATATTTAATGAAATATGTTGCTTAATTTTTACTGGGAATTGGACATTTTTAAAGACTTTTCCTTTCAGAAGTGTGATGGTCAAAAGGAAAAATCTATATTATGGTTAAAAACATCTTATAACGTCCTATTTTGAACACACAACTAAAATTTCAAATGCTCCTTACATTGTTCCAAATTCTCCTTAAATATTTGAATTCTGTTGATCTACCATTTTGTTTTTTCTTTATTCAACCCAGTTACTGGTGATAAATCATCTTGTGATGAAAATATGGCCTTTAACATCAGCTGGTATCTCCGGTCCTCTGTCTGCTACAATGAGGTCTTCAATACTGCGGTGAGTGCCTTTGTGCTCAAGCACTGTTATATATGTTAAGATACTTCGAATTTTCCTCTCTTCTAATAGTTATTTTTTCTGTCTCTCCCAGGACAATAATGCATTAAATATGTTTGGCATGGAGAAAATGCTGAAGGACAACTGGAACGGCTTCTACAGCCAGGGTTTTGTTGAGTTTGAGAACTGCTCTTCCCTCTTTGCTGGCAAGGTGGATACAAGTGACTTTGTGGAGTATGTTGAGTTTATTTTGCACTGACAGTTTACAGACTTTCTCAAACTTGGGTGTGTTTGTGTACTCCTCAGGTGTATTACCAGTCATTCCCCCCATATCAGCCCCTCAGCAGACCAGATGTAAGTGCAGATCAGCTCTTGCAGTATTATAGAGGATAGAGTATCACTGGCATAATTGAAGAAGATGGTAAAAATGGTTGGGGGGGGGGGGTGTCAGCCTTTAATGTTAAAAAAAAAAAAGAGAACTTTTGCTCACTGGAAAATAATTTCTATTTTTGGCTTTTGGAGAAGTTTAATTTATGCTGTTATGATTGCGGTTGCTCATCTTTTTGGAGGTTTTATGGAGATTGTTCTCTTGCTGATTTATTTATTTCTTTTCCCAGAATGAAGGAAACGTGCCATCAAATAGGAGTTCACCCCTGACGTGGCGTGAGAAACCAGTGAGCGGCAGCATGGATAGATTTAAGGGGGCATGTTCTTGGCTCTGAAGATTCGGCCTAGTCAGCAGTACTCCCTAAATACCTTTATTTTTCTTTGTGTGGTTTTTTCCCCCACAGCCAGCTGGTGCGGTGGCCAAAGCATGGCAAGACAGCCCATATATGTTCATTGTAAAGGTGCAGATTCTGTCCAGCAAGCTGGAAATAGTACGAAGGAATGCGGAGCAGTCCACTGTTTCCCCTCGAAATTTTGCCTTTACTAGTAAGTAGTAAATGTCAGATACTAGCTTACAGGACAGAAAATAGCTATACTTGACCAAGGTTTTTGTTTTGTTATGGGACAAGCAGTGGCACAGTGGATAGCACTGTCGCCTCACACCTCTGCAACTGGGGATTGAATATCCAAACCCGGCTCCGTGTGCAGTTTGCATGTTCTCCCTTTGTTATTGTGGGGTTTGCTTTGGTTTCCCCCCAATGTCCAAAAAGGTGAATTGGAGTTGTCTAAATGTCCGTAGGTGTGAATGGTGTGTGTGCCCTTCGATGAGCTAGCGCCCCATCTTGGTTACTGCCTTGCCCCCGTAGCTTCCAGGATAGACTCCAGAGCCCCTGACCCTGCATAGTAAAAAGCGGGTGTAAAGAATGGATGGTTGGATGTTTCGGTATAATAATGAATTGTCCATGTGTTTTATGCATATAAGAGAGAGGGAGTGTCTTGTTAACTTGTGTATGTGTGATCGTGCACCCACAGTGACGGTGCAGATGAAGGGTCCCTATGGATACACCTCCCCTGCAGACTGGCCCCTCATGATGGTGAGCTGAGTACATCACCTCCTCCTTGCCCATCCTTTCATATACCAGGTGCTATAATCAACACCTAAGGCAGTGCTGTGGTTAACCGTGTCCCTGTTCTCTCCCACAGTTCTTCATGGTCATGTGCTATGTATATGTGCTCTTCGGGGTGCTTTGGCTGTTCTGGTGTGCCTGCTACTGGCAAGACCTACTGAGGATCCAGTTCTGGATCGGTGCTGTGATTCTGCTAGGAATGTTGGAAAAGGCAGTTTTCTACTCTGAATACGAGAGCATTCGCTCCCGTGGCGAATATGGTACGTGCGTGAGAGAACGCGCATGCACAACCTGTTTGTGTATTGCGTTACCGTTTTTGCCTTTTCACCTCCAGTAACTGCACCTCTGTTGTGCTTTTCCATGTAGTGCAAGGTGCAGTGATTTTTGCAGAACTCCTGTCTGCCGTGAAGAGGTCGTTAGCACGGATCCTAGTGCTCATCGTTAGCTTAGGCTATGGCATCGTCAGGTATGTTCTTGCGTCACATACAGTCACATGTCGTGACTCGGTGATTAAAAAGTGACCCGTCTCTACCGCTCCATCACAATTTACATTTATTTGTTTTATTATGAGGTTTTATCCAAAGCAACAGCAGAAAGAAGGATTGAAATTTATATGTCGTCCTTGGGATTTGAACCTATTGCCTTTGTATTGTTGATATAGTGCTTTGCTTGTTGAGCTACAGGAGCTGAGGAATAAGTCACAGAATATACAAGACCGAGGAATTGTTAAAGCTCAAAAAGAAAAACAAATTGCATACTGAGTATTCCTTTCAACCCAGGCAATTCATTTTCATTCAGTTACCGAATAAAAACTCCAGAGCCAATAGGGCTTCGCAAAAGTGGAGAGAGTGTACAATGGTGCACTTTTTTCCTGGTTAACTCAGTTTTTACCAGCTAGCACTATATACACCTTTTTGCATGGTACTTTAGGTGAATCTTTCCAACTACTAAACAGTTATACTATGGCATTTTGACTGAATGTCCAGCAACATTAACAGAATATATGTGAACTTATATGTGCAGGTCATGACATAGCAGTTTCAGGAGCACGTAATCAGGAGATCACATGCCCTTTATTCAAATTCTCACAGGCTTGAAGATGACTGTCTTGCTTTGAATGATTAACCTCCCATTGGCTGTCAGCTGCTTTGCTCTCCTTGTTTTTGTTTTGTATGAATAATATTGCTATGTTATGACGTTTTTTTGTATATGACTGGCATACATTGCTGGTATGAAACTGATTTTTGTCAGAAGTTGGTGCTGCTGTTACCTGTTTCACCTGCATGCACACAGTTTTTGTTTGATGATCAGATGTAGACCCCCCCCCCAACATACCTCTAAAAGCATTGTTTTCATTGCCACTTCAACAGGCCCAGGCTTGGGACTACAGTGCATCGGCTGGTAGCAGTGGGGCTGCTCTACCTGCTTTTTTCATCTGTAGAAGGTGTGCTTAGGGTCACTGGGGTGAGTATCTACAGCAGTGTTTCTCAACCCGGTCCTTGGCAACCCCAGACAGTCCATGTTTTTGCTCCCTCCCTCCTTGCAAAAATGTGGACTGTCTGGCAGGGAGGTAGCAAAAACACGGACCATCTGGTGGTTCCCATGGACTAGGTTGAAAAACATTGATCTACAGTATAGCCCTTTATATTTATGAATATCTATACACTAATCATAAAAAAAGTGATTCATAGTGGTTGAAGATTTTTTGTATGTTAGTTTTTTTAAATCTTAAAGAAATGCTTTCTTTTCCCCCTGCTTTTAGAGTTTCTATGGCACGGTAGCGCTGATGGCCAACCTCAGTTTGTCTCTCATTGACTCCTGCGTCATGTGGTGGATATCCTTAACTGGTTTTATGAGCATGTTGAGTTAGCACAAGGTAGAACAGTGCTGTGCACTGCTATTTTTGTGTGTGATAGCTGCTGTGTTAACCTGTTTGGGTTAGGGTTGCAAAGGGGCGGAAACTTTCCAGAAACTTTCCATCCCATGGGAAGTTAAACTGTGGAATTTTGGAAATATTCCAGGTTGGAAACTTTCCATGGCAGTTAACGGGAATATATGGGCATTAACTGCAAAAATGCCCAGAATTTCGCAACCTTAGTTTGGATATCAACATACCAGGTATATAAAAATAAATGGCTTGCTGAAGATTAATTGCTGTGTTCTTTGGGAAACCTTCAGGTTCTGTGCACCCATTTATCATATTATGTATGCCAGTGTGTGTTCCGAGGCTTTTATGATCTTTGACCACCAGCATTCACATCTTCATCGGTCTCTCCCAGACTACCCGTTTGCTTAAGTTGCGCAGAAATGTTGTGAAGCTCTCCTTATACCAGCACTTCACTAACACACTCATTTTCTCAGTGTTAGGTAAGTGACTGGCTTTTCTATAGTATTTTTGTATGTGTGTGTTCATGTGTGGGAACTTCTTGTTTAGGGAGAAATAACTGGAAATAATAAGGAAATTTTGAGGGAATCTTTTAATCTGCATATTATCAATAAATTTATGTTTTAATATTTTTAAATGTTTACTGCTCAATTCTGTTTCAGCTTCAATCATTTTTATCATCTGGACAACCAAAGAATTCAAACTGGTGGACTGTCAGACTGTGAGTGTCTTAATTTCTGTTGCACCAGTTATCTTCTCATTATTTTCCCCCTACTTCTCCATGGCCTGAGCAAGCGGTTGAATGTTTGTCTAAGACTGGAAAAACCTGTTCACAGGAGTTTGTGTAGAAGGCGTAGAAGGAGATGTAAGTTTATATTGGTCTGTGTGTTGGTGTACGCCAATGTAATATGATGTGTGTTTCCAGGGATGGAAGGACTTGTGGGTAGATGATGCCTTCTGGCGACTGCTCTTTTCAACCATTCTCCTTGTCATTATGGTGCTCCTACGGCCATCTGTGAACAGCCAAAGGTCAGGAGTCAAGAATACATAGACTAGAAATGGACTAGCACTGGGAACAGGCTGAGCTTTTTGGGTTTTGTTTTTTCCTATTTAAGCAAAACATTGAAATAAATTAATACTTGATGACAGCTATGCATTGCCTGTTTCTTTACTGTCCCCCTCCAGGTTCTCCCATTCTCCCCTTATTGATGATGAAGACGAGGAAGAGAAGGAACCTATGCTGAATGAAGCCTTTGGTGAGGCACTTCACCAACCACACATTCTATAATCATTCTGGTCTGTGCAAACTCACTTGAGAAATTATCAGAAATGTTATTGTTCAAACCTAGAAAATTGAACACAACAAGAATCTGTACTGCTCACCTCCGTCTGCAGTGTTATAACTTTTGTTTTATATTTTTATTTTACATTAATTCTTCATTTAATATACATGTATTGAAAACTCTAATTGAACTGGAAATCTGGTCCTAATGTCTATAATATGGCCGCATTTCTTCCAAACCTCCAATTTGGCTCGATTTGGGAACCAAATTTTCCAATGAAGCCATCATTTTTCAATAAGCTTGTCATGTCACCGATACGGCATTTTTTTTTTTCATGTTAAGATTATTTTCGTAAACTTCAGTTAGCTTCAGTTACTCCAAGATGGTTTTTGCAACTTCGGTACAAGTGAAATGGTTATGACAGATCAAATCATATTGTATTTCAAACAAGTCGTATCAAATTATTGCTGAAACAATTCCACACACACTTCGACACATTTAACTTAATGTGTAATTTAACTTTAATTAAATTTCTATTATCTTTTTGTATGATACACCATGTGTCTAGATGCATATGGTATGGTAGGGAGTCATAAATAATTTAATTCAAATCAAAGTTAATAATTTTATTATGCAGAAGGAATAAAAATGAGGGGAGCGAAGCCTGAGACCAACGGGGCCCCAAAGGTTCTGAGTAAAGAGGTAAGAGATTAAGGTATCTAGAAGAGTCCTTTAATTTTCTCTGGAATATGTTATATCTTTAAATACCCTGAAAACCTATACTGCCTCCTCCCCAGTTATGTTTTTTTAACAATGTCTTTTTACCAAACAAAACGACGACATTCTTGAGTCATTATGCGTATGCAGTTTTTGTCCAGAGAGGTGAGACTAATATAGATATTTATATCAAAGTTTTTGGAAGCAATTAAGCCTGGAAAAAATCTGAAATTTTAATTGGGAAGGTTATTGATTCGGACTTGGAAAACGTTAAATATTAGCTGGGTTATAACAAATTATAATCTTAGTCATAAACAGTTTGATAGAAATCGTCAGTTTCAAGGTTTAGGAAGATTTCCTAACAGTAAATTTGTGAAAATTTTGTGTAATCGTGTTTTTTGGATAAAGCAGCTTAATGTTTCCTCTATAGGATGATGATTTGAAGTGGGTTGAAGAGAATATTCCCACATCAGTAGCTGATGTGTGAGTATATTGCACAGTACATTCTCCCATCTTCCATAAGTGAAATTCTGTTACAGGGTCATGCTGAGTCTCAAGCTTATCCCCTGGAGAACAGGGCACAAAATTGGATGAAAGCCCATCATAGTGACACACCGTTGTACAGAATAGGCTAATAGGACTGATTGTACTAAAAGGCAGCTATAGTGCTTGGGGAAAACTCATACAAACACAAGGAGAACATGTAAATTCCACACACACAGTACCAGAGGCACCAGCCCTGGGGGTGTGTGGTTACAGTGCTACCCTTCCACAGTACAGCATAGTAATATTTAGAATAATTTTGTAATGCACAGTAAATGGAGGGAAAATGAGCTGAGATCATAATACAAACTATTATTTTATCATCAAGTATTTTTTCCTCTTTCCATGCTTTTACCTATGTTCTCCCCATGTTCTCCCCATAATCAGATTGTGGAGAAGGTGGGTCCAAGCAACTAGAGGATGCGGGACCAACCAGTCAGATTTCTTGGTCCCGCCTCCTCTAGTTACTTGGACCCACCTTCTGTACAATCTGATTGGTTCAGAGAGGTATCCAATCATTTTTCATTCTAGCCTCAGAACATTTTTGTGTAAGTAAAACTACCACAAGCCAAGTGCATGGCCATAACAACACCTGCCTTCACTCACCCCCGTCCTCCTTCCCCTTTTTTCTCTTTCTGTAGAGCACTGCCGGTGATGTTGGATGAGGAAGAGGTAAATGCATGGTTTCTTTCCTCCAGATGGATTATCCCCATCACAACCAATCAGATTTGTTAGGGAAATCACTGCGGAATTCCATGTCATAACCTCTATTCTTTTATTTCTCAGGAAATTCTAAAAACCAAGCTGGAAAGATCAAAGATGGAATAGTGGGGCACAACAGAGCAACCACTGGATGGACTGCTATAGCATACTCAATTAAGTTGAATTAAGGTTATAAGTTAATATGCTGTGGTAGAGTGGTAGGCTGACCCATATGGAAGGGAAAAGCTGGACCATCAATCAATCTGACAAAACAAACATCACCCTGACAAACTAGGACTGGATTATTCAACGACATTTTAAAGCAAATACACACACACACACACACACACACACAGAACTAGTTCAGGCACTGTAGTCCATAGTTCCATTTAGAATTTGTGCAAGGATGAGCGTGGTATATTCAGTCACAAGCACTATTATAGTTTGGTTAGAGACTGATTGATGGCGGCAGGCCTGCTTCTACTTACTGATTTCTTTTCTTTCTTTTAATGGTCTAATGTTTCCTGGAGAATGGTGCCATCTGTAGAAGTCACCGCAGGAGGTGTGTCCAACTGTTTCTGTACATATGCAATTTATGTTCATAACATTTTGTGAAAACATGAAGGTAAAATGAAAGTTTGAATGTGAAGACTGTCAGGACTACACAGGCATGAAGACAGAATGTATAATGGCTTTCTTTGTGTTTATCCTACATTCTTTAAATAAAAAATATCAAATAAAAAAGCAACCGCTTAGAATAAAAATTTATATTTGATTTTGCACTTTGCAGTTTCTTGTTCATGTAGGTTGGCCATTTGGGGAGACTTCCTGAGGTGTTTAAGTTATTAAAAAGGAATAGATCTTGTATATGAAGAGTCATGTATTTTTTCCTTTTTTCCTCAGTCCCTGTTCTGTAAGTGAATGGAAGGACTGAAGTCTCTTTTTGTTTAGGCATTGTGGTGCTTTTAAGAGAGTGATAAAATTGATTGAACCCCATAGACATGTAATATACTTTAGTATTCATATACTACAGTTCTGAGTAGCTAGATGCTCACTCTACTTTGCCTGCGGGTTTGGAGGATTTATTTTAATAATGTCATTTTTATTGCGCCATGTGAGTGAAATCTATGCCTTTCTTTGCAGCCCATAATCCCAAAAATCTCTTCGCTACTCTAAAACGTGCAATTTAATACAGCCTAAAGGCGTATTGAAACGATTTAATTGTGCATTCATCGGTCTGATACTGTGTATTTGTCTTGCAAGAGGTACTTTTGTTTGTTACATTGTAGGAACATAGGATAATTGAGTAAAATGAGTGTGCTTACTTTTTTTGTACTGTATGATTATTTTTGCTGTTTGTTTGGAAAATAAAATTTCTATTTAACGCAGTAATGACCATTTATTGTTATGATTTAAATATTTAAAATGTATAAACTATTAGTATTTGATAAGTCCATTTTTGTCATTTATAGAACATAGGGATCATTTATTCCATAAGGTAGCCCATAAACTGAACGCTTTTATAAATGAGTCAGTCCGGTGGAAAACCGATCTGAGAACAGCCGTCGCGGGAATTTTTGCATCGTCACGTTGTAATTCGCCCCCACGTGATACACTGTCTCGAGTCACGTGCCTGTCATCGATTCCTCTGTCACTGGCGTTTTCAAGAAGGAACTTCAGCTACAGGAAGTGAGTACGACCAGCACTGCAAGAATAAAGAGCCTTTTCGTTTACCATACGTGAACTGTTTTTGTGTTTTATAAAGCATATGTGCTGACGATGTCTTTTGTTTTCAAGCAGCAAGCATGTCACTTTTCAAAGAAGTGCACGCAGCTAGCTGCGGTCCGAAGTAGCGTTTGTTGACGCAGGTAAATTGTGCGGCATTCTTGATGTTCTTTTTGTTTCATAGAGTCTGCCATTATTGCGCATATATCCCTAATATTTGATCGTTATTCAAGACGTAGGCAGACCGTAAACGAGGATTATTTTTCCCAAAAAATGCGGATCTATGCAACAGTGAAGCTGGATTGGAGGCGCTAACCAGCCAAGCTGCTACACTAGTTCTGTTGTCTGTATATATTTTTATTCTAGATTTTTTTTTTTTTGTGAGCCGGTGTAGCTCATTTATTAGATACTTAAGTTAGACAGATAAACAGCCCCGCCACAATGCATGAAGCCTACGAGCCGGTGCCGATCCTGGAGAAGCTTCCTCTTCAGATAGACTGTTTAGCGGCCTGGGGTGAGTTTTTGTGTTGTTATCCTGATAGGCCTCCGATTAAAGTCTTGATCATCAGGAGTTTATTTTTATAAACGTAATTTCTTGTTTGAAATGTATAGTAAGAAAAGAAGTCAAATGTCGTATTAAGTTAAAATGTATTAACTTGTTAAAGTTACACTTTCAAACCCCGTCTGTTGAGAGCAGTTTAAAAGCTGTGTGACTTGGTACATAATATGAGTAACTTCTCGTGATTCTGACCAAGCGGTAGTGATTTATCCTTGACAGCACATGCGGGCTGTATTATTATTATTATCACCTGAGTAATTGAACTGGGTAAGTATGTACATAAGGAATTCAGCCTGAAGTATTTTGGTGTTCTTATTACATCGGAGTGCTGTTTAGTCATCAATCCACTGGAGATTTGTTCTCTTATTAGTCATTTTTATGTAGGTCTATTTGAAATGGTTTGCCATTGCTTTGAAAATAAACGGACAATTATTGTGTTTTCAGAGGACTGGCTCCTTGTAGGGACCAAACCTGGCCATTTGCTACTCTACCGCATCAAAAAGGATGCAGGTAAAGGAACCACATTACAGTTGAAAAATTTACCCAGGGAGGATTAGAAAATAGGGAACAGGGCATAGGTGGTGATTGACTCATTTCTGTGTTATATAGTTTTTAACTCTGTAGGCACAGACATGTTTCTGGGTTTGGATACCTTTAAAATGCAAACATGTTCAGTTGAAGAGCTGTTCTCTGTTCTCCCTCTTACACAGGGACTAATAGATTTGAAGTGACATTGGAGAAATCCAACAAGAATTTCTCAAAGAAAATTCAGCAGGTATATCTGTGCATATAAGCTTACACCCTGTATTATAGCATAATTCCCATTGCATATGTGACACATTTGTGTTTCATTAGTAAGTAAATTAATTGTTTGAATGGAATGAACATAAGTATTCCAAACAATTTTCAGCAAATATCACTGTGGTTAGCTACTGAATTGTGTGTTATGACTGAAGGGACATTTCTACATAATACGTACTGTATTACAGCAGTACAGAAACAAATGTCTATGCAAATTTCAAAATTACCTGCACACCAGTAGTTCTTATTTCTTTAAGATATGTAATTAGTAAGATCTTAAATTAACAGGAATAGTCACAGTAAAGTCCCGAGGCTGACTTTTCGATACTATATGGACATTTCCTTAGGCCCATGATGTGATAAGCAGATACTGTGTGTGTGTGTGTATGTATATGTATATATAATATATAATTGTATTCTGCCATAGTAGTTCACCTAAAATATTAATGAGAAGCTTATTGTGACACGACCATGCGTGCAGTTTGTGTTGTTGTTTTTTTTTTTTTTCTGGAGTCCACATAAATGCAATAATGTGTCAGCATTTGCCCTAGCATCTCATCCTAGATGTGATGGATAAGAGCTTGAAAGACAGATATCAATATCATTTTCAAAAACTAAAAATTATTTAAAAAATCAGCAATGAGGCCCTGATGTCACATGCAAGGTTTTGAAATAAAGGCTGATTTGAAATGCTGCTGTCGATTTAGTTAACAGGTTTTTGTAACCTTCTCAGTGTCCAGTCTTGTGATTCTTACCTCTTCGTCTCTCTTTTAGCTATTTGTGGTGTCACAGTATAAGATACTGGTTAGTCTTCTTGGTAGGTAACATCTTCAGTGTTTTTAACTTTTGAAATTATATGCATCCTGATATGTGATGTAGAATATGAGTCTGAATCTATATTCTTTCTCTACTCCGACAGAAAACAATATCCATGTCCATGACCTCCTGACATTTCAGCAGATTACTGTGGTGTCCAAGGCCAGGGGAGCGACCCTGTTTGCCTGTGACCTGCAGGTGTGCATAGTGGCAGTATTTGCAATGGGTATGATAATAGAAGCATGTGTGAAAACTCAAAGTTTCTCAATGTATCTCTACAGCAGTCCGACTCAGGAGAAGCCAAGTTACGGATGTGTGTGGCAGTCAAGAAGAAGCTCCAGCTATATTTCTGGAAGGATCGGGAGTTCCACGAGCTGCAGGTCAGTCAGAACACGTTTACTGTCAACCATCTGTCAACTGTTTGTGGCCAGTGGTGCTCACATTAAGGTTTACTGTCTGCCGTGTACTTCAGGGAGATTTTGCAGCACCAGACATTCCAAAGTCTATGGCTTGGTGTGAGAACTCCATTTGTGTGGGGTTCAAACGAGATTACTATTTGATAAGGGTAAGTTACTTCATTACTACTTATTTGTAGGTAGTAAGTTTTGAAACCTAATGCCAATTACCTAATTGTGATATGCATTTGAAGTTTTAAGAAATGACTGTTGATTTTAAAAATTAAAAAAATGAGATGAATCGTTTATTTTCACAGTGATACAAAACCATGGTATGCATCTCTCTTATATTTTGTCCAGGTGGATGGGCGTGGCTCAATTAAGGAGCTTTTCCCTACTGGAAAGCAGCTGGAGCCCCTTGTAGCCCCTTTGGCTGATGGGAAAGTGGCGGTGGGTCAGGATGACCTCACAGTGGTTCTGAATGAGGAAGGTGTTTGCACCCAGAAGTGCGCCCTCAACTGGACGGACATCCCCATTGCAATGGGTAAAATGTTTCCTATAATCTCTGGTGTTGTCACATTATTTTTCCCACATGTGCAACCTTACAGTGTACAGTAACCCCATCACATTACTTGACATTTGCGGTTTCAGTTATTTGCAAGTTGGCTGTAAACAATTAAATGGAAATATTTTTGGAGCTTGCTGAAAGATTGCGGAACCTCGCACGATAATACACGAGTGTGTATTATTTCTATAATGTTAAAAGTCTTGGCCGCGCATCTTTGTCTTGGTAACCAGGCACATTTACGTGTTAGCTGTTTTTGTAACCATGGAATCTTGCATCTCTCCATTTCTCGCAGTAACTTTTAAACTTTTTTTTTTTTTGCCAGTATTTTAATAATGGAACCAAAACGTAGTGCTCCCAGTGTGCACAATAGTAACTTTGTACATACAGGGGCATAATTTATATGGCCTGTATAATATATAAAAAATCTAGATAAGATATGACAAGGCAATTTAACATGCAAAGTGTGCAGTACTGTTTGTTTAGAAATTGGTAATAAATGGACGTTTTATGTTCTTTCAGGCTAGGATACTGCTGTAGGTTGAGGATAGTATTTTTCGCAAGTTTTCACATTCACAAGGATCTTCAGAATGTAACCCTCGCGAATGTGAAGGGGATACTGCAATAACCATTCCTCCATTTTCAGAACATTCCTGCAAAATTACATTTTTGGGTTTAATTTGAGTAGAAAGAGCCACTTTCTGCCTCTCTCCCTTGTCATTCTTGCAATGAAATTGTCAACAGCTAAAAGTATTGGCTGTATGTCATATAGATGTCAGTCAGGAAAGACAGAGAATTAATATCCTTCCTTTCATAGAACAAGTTATTTCTGTTTTCATAATGGGAAGTGCAACCATGCCTAGACCATCAACTGCTTCCTTTTAAACGTGATTACAGATTTGAAAAGTGAACTGAAGGGATATGAAATTGAAATGGAGATTTTAAGATTTTTTACATTTGTTATTGGTAGTGTACATACACAGGGTTCACGTCTGTGCCTGGGTTCCATGTGTGTGGAGTTTGCATGTTCTCCCCGTGTCGTCGTGGGGTTTCCTCC
>JAAGVU020000025.1:12122366-12161171 GCA_011763525.2 Mormyrus iriodes
GTTGGCGCCCCATCCTGGGTTGTTCCCTGCCTTGCGCCCGCAGCCTCCGGGATGGGCTCCGGACCCCCCGCGACCCAAAATGGAATAAGCGGTTATAGAAAATGGATGGATGGATGGATAGTGTACATACAGGCTTGACCCTATATAGGGCGAATATACAATGTTGGTCATCAGCTTAATCTTTTCGACCTGGAAATTAGTGGAACTAACTGCCCTCCTGAACTGAGATTCCCTTAGTGTTCTCACATTACTGTGCAATGAGGTCATGATTCATGTATAGGCTGAACTTTCCCTCCCTCAGTCAGTCTGTTTCATCCAGTCGCTTACACCATCTTTTGACTTCCTACTTCTATAGTTCAAGTCACTATAGGAACTCTGCAGAGAAAAATATTTTATGTATTTCTTGATGTTGGTGTTATAGAGGTATGCATGTATGTGTTCTGTAATACCCCTGAAAGCTGTTTCTATAAATTACTAAATTTAGGGGAGTACAGTGGCCCCTATGCTTGGAATTCTTCCTTGCGATGTTCTCGTCTGCCTTCCTCCAGAGCACCAGCCACCCTACATCATTGCGGTGCTCCCACGCTACGTAGAGATCCGAACCTTTGAACCGCGGCTGTTGGTGCAGAGCGTGGAGTTGCAGAGGCCCCGTTTCATCACGTCTGCAGGGTAAGCGTGGGGGAAGGGGGTCAAAAGGAACGACACGGAAATCCTTCACTTTCTTTAATCAGTTAGTTTCCAAATGCATCAGACGTTGGCAGTATCATGACTAGACCCATCAGTCCACAATTATAATGAGACAAGATTCTACGTAAAAATCACAAAACTTTCTGTGCTTTTCCTTTTCCTCTCTTTTCCCATGACCCTTTTGTCTTTCTCAGGCCCAATATAGTGTATGTAGCCAGCAACCATTTTGTGTGGCGCCTTGTGCCTGTCTCTATAGCAACCCAGATTCGACAGCTTCTGCCGGACAAACAGTTTGAACTGGCTCTACAGCTGGCGGTGAGATCCGAATCGCAAGCTTCTAAATGCTACAGAGTTGGTGGGAGGGGCAGGACTGGCAGGTATATTTCAGCTGGAATTGCTACATTTGAACAGAATTGTACACATGGGGCTCTCGACTACCTCATTAAGTCAAGGCATGAAGTTCAAGTAACAGACGTCTGATAGAACTTATATGTTTGTGTTTGTCATGCAGGGAGTTATCATTCAGAACAGTGCAATGTTTAAACAGAATTATAACAAAGAAATTAATTTTGTGAGTAATTATCATTCAGATATGGAGCTTCTGTTTGGGCAGTTGTTGTTGTGCAGTTAATTGAATTGTAATTTCAGTTTATGATTTTGGCTTCCAACGATTATCAAAACAAAACAATTGAGATAAAATGATTACTGTGCTGCATTTAGTCTCGCAATGATTCTCCTGTTTTGTCTTGTGTTATAAATCCAGCGCACTCCTTTCCAGCCCCATTTTATTCGTTTTTCAGTTGAATTATATATGGAGAGTTCAATGAAATCCCCTGTCAAAAAGACAAGTTTTTTGAAAATTTCAATAAATGCATATTTCCAAAGTCACTGAGTAATTGTGTTAAATAATTGTGTTTTCAATATTAACCAAAATAATCGTGATTATGATTTTTGCCATAATTGAGCAGCCCTAATGTGTATACACTGGGACTAAGCTGACTTAGCTGGTCAGGGAGTCGTTTCTGCTCTCCTGTCAGATGTGCATGCTTCCTGTTGCCAGCAGAGGGAGATATTCCTTCATTTGATATTGGGCTGTGGGAGTGTGTAAAGCAAGTAGTGAACCTGGAAGGACTTCAGAAAAGTTGGGACGCTGTGCAAAATGTAAATGAAAACAGAATGCAATGATATACAAATAATAAAAACCCACATTTAATTGAAAATAGAACAAAGACAACATATCAAATGTTCAAACTGAGAAATGTTATTGTTTTCTGACAAATATATGCTCAATATGAATTTGATGCCAGCAACACGTTTCAAAAAAGTTGGGACAGTGGCAACAAAAGATTGGAAAAGTTGTGGAATGCTAAAACAAAGCACTTGAGTATCTCACAACTAATTAGGTTAACTGGCAACAGGTCAGTAAGATGATTGTGTTTAGTAATTAGTTGTCCCAACTTTTTTGAAATGTGTTGCTGGTATGAAATTCAAATTGAGCATGTTTGTCATAAAACAATAACATTTCTCAGTTTCAACATTTTGATATGTTGTCTTTGTTCTATTTGCAGTTAAATATGGGTTTATATGATTTGTAAATCGTTGCATTCTATTATCATTTACATTTTGCTCAGCGTCCCAACTTTTTTGGAAAGGGGGTTGTATTACTCTGGGCTTGATGAAGCGCTGTTAGTGGACACTGGTTCATGAAACCTGCTTGTGAACACTTGATGTGCTGTAGTGTGAGTGATCCTCGTTTATGCCTAGAAGATGAAGGATGATTCAGATGGTGATAAGAGGCAGCAAATCCATCACATCCAGAACCTGTATGCTTTCAACCTCTTCTGCCAGAAGCGATTTGATGACTCCATGCAGGTGTTTGCCAAGCTGGGTACAGGTCAGCTCTCAGTAGGATTTATTTATTACTATGTTGTTAACTTGAGACAGTCTTCTTGTATTTGTGTGTATCAGTGGCCAATTTATTAGGTGCACCTGTCTGTTAATGCAAACATCCAATCACATGGCTCCAAATAAATACATAAAACACAAAGACTTGGTCAAGATGTTTAGTTACTGTTTGGCTCAGCACTAGAACAGCTAAGATGCATGATTGTGTTGGTTCCATATGTGGTGGATCTAGAATCTCAAATCTTCTTGAGATACATACTGTAGTGTCTAAAGTTTACAGAGAATATTGCGATAAACAAAAATCATCTTTTCAGTGGCAGTTCTTTGGCTTAATTGGCTTTTTAATGAGGGAAGTCAGAGAATGGCCAGACTAGTAACCTTCTTGTTAGCTTTTACAAGTGCACAAACAACAGCTCAGTACCACAACACTGGTGCTGGCTCGGCGTTCCTAATAACGTTGCTACTGAGTGTACATGCGTTTTCTTATGTGTGCATTTTTCAGTCTCTTTACGGTAATGAAAAATGCTCCTCCTATCTCGCCAGATCCAACCCACGTCATCGGGCTCTATCCTGACCTCCTGCCTTCAGACTACCGAAAGCAACTGCACTACCCCAACCCTTTGCCCACACTGTCTGGTGCAGAGCTGGAAAAAGCCCATCTAGCACTCATTGACTATTTAACTCAGGTGAGCTCTTAGGTTTGAGTGCCTGTCGCCCCCTACTGCCCATAAAGGAAATGGCCTGTGCGCTCACCACTGCCCCTGTAATGCATTACAGAAACGCAGCCACTTGGTGAAGCAGCTGAACGACTCTGAACCATCTATCCCATCTCCACTCATGGAGGGGACCCCCACTATCAAGAGCCGAAAAAAGCTGCTGCAGATCATTGACACCACTCTGCTCAAATGTTACCTGCATGTAGGACCCGACCCCCCCCCCCCCCCCCCCCCCCCCCCCCCCCCCCCCCCCCCCCCCCCCCAACCAACCCCCCCCCACCCATGGAGGGGACCCCCCCCATCCAAAGCCCAAAAAACCTCCTGCAGATCATTGACACCCCCCTGCTCAAAATTTCCCCCCCTGTAGGACCCCCCCCCCCCCCCCCCCCCCCACTCTGTTCAAACACCTCTTAAATCAGTTGGAGCATCCCGTTATTACCAGGCATCGGCATAACTGGCACACAAGTACATATTCGCAGTATAAAGGTTAAAATGCAAGGTAATTCCTTCCCATAATAGCAGAAACGCCTACTTGTTTTATGTGCAAATTTGCTGTAATGACAGGAAATTACTACGCATTTTAACCTTTATACCACAAATGTATTCTTGCATGCCGGTTATGTCAATTCCTGATTGTAACTTATAATATGGGGGGATAATATCAGTAACAATAGTCTGTTTATGCCCTTCTGGATCCTTATACTTCAGAATTAGCAAGTGCATGTTAGATGGTTAATTTTACATAGTTGATCTAGCAAACCTTTCTCACTAGCTCATGCATGTATATAGCTCTGTGCAGTTTTGTCACATTTTTTTTTTGTTTTTTAGGGCCACTCAGATTTTTTTTTAACAATGCTATTGTCACGGACAACACATTCAAAATTTATGCAGCTGTAGTGCATGTTGGTGTTGCATTGCTGCAATCAAAAATTCTTTTTGAGTTTCTCTTGGTGTGGTATATTCACTATTGATCTGTATCCCGCTCTATCAACAGACCAATGTGGCGCTCGTTTCCCCCCTACTGCGCCTGGAAAACAACCACTGTCATATTGAAGAGTGTGAATATGTGTTAAAGAAGGCCCACAAGTACAGTGAGCTCATTATCCTCTATGAAAAGAAGGGGCTGCATCAGAAAGGTCAGTATAATACATGAAACGGACACCCTGGCATAATGTTAACGGGTGTAACTGTACCAGGCCCCAGACCCAAGGCAGAGCTGGTGCTGTGCCATAAAAGTATCAGCAAGCCTAAGGCTGTATTTGAAACATTTCACTCACTCACTCACTCACTCACTCACTCGCTATGTAGTTCACTATATAGGGAACTAATGAAACTATATTCCAAGTTGCTCTATATTGGTATACTGACATTTGACAAATGACACTTGCGAACAGAAACGACAAACAGAATGGAGATGAAGTAAAATATGGATCTGTAAACCTGTAATTTATTAAAAATTATTATATTTATTTAAAATTAAAATGTCAACATTATTCTTTTCACAGAACCTGTGTATTACTTTAAAAATAAGAAAATATGCTTACATTTGTATACAAAACTGTCTTATGCCGTCTTGTTTGTATTATTGATGGTCAGTTGATCTTCGCAATGCACTATGGTATATAGGGAGCATACTAGTGTGCATTATCTGTATGGTACAATTTATAGTGTGTTGTATGTATTATATAGTGCCCTATATAGTGGGTCAGAATTGCTGTTAAATAGTCTAGCAGCATTGCAAAATGGTGGATGCACTATATAGTACACTATTTAGAGAAATGGGGGTGATTTTGAACATAGCCTGAGATTCAGAATGAGTGCCCATGCTGCCAAGCTGGAAGTTTCAGAAAAATGCTGTGGGAACGTAACATGATCGCAAGAAACAGGCTGAGACTAGCACTTGAATGCAGACACTCTTGCTTTGCGGTCACATGGCAACTATAGAACAAGGACATTGTTGCTTTTCCATGTAACTTCTTGATTACACCAAAATTAGAGACATGTTATGATCATAGCCGTCCTGTTCTTAAAAACAGCTGTGTCCTCTGAGCCTTTTTTGGCTGCTTAACAGCTGTTTAGCACTATTATCTTACAATGATTAGCTATAGTATATTTACAGTTTCTTGAGCTGACAATTGTATGAGTGAAATGCTAAGTGATGTGTGGTTTTAGTCATCGGGTTGTTTTTCCAGACGCAAACTGTGAATTGCTGTGTGTAGCAAACCGCAATTCCTCTGCCTTCTGCTATACTGCTAATTTTGTAGCATTGTATTTCATTAAAATGGACTTAGCCCTGGCCCTGAAAGTAATAAAATGACAAGTTAACCAATTTGGCATGTTTAGACAGGATTTTCAATACAAGTAAGTGGCATAGGGTTTAAATAAAAAAGAACCTTATTACTTAAATCACCACAGACCCCTTTAAGACCAGCTAACTCGAATGCATAAAAAACTAGCCCAAAAGAAAACCGGAAAATTCATCCAGCTTAAACAATACCCTTACGTACCCTTCCAGTAGCGCAGCTAATTCTCTCTAACTCTAAAATCCATTCAGCTGACACTAATGAGAATGGCAAATTTTAGGTAAAGCTATGCTTTATTACCTTGAGGTTCATACATAGTAAGCAGACCTTATGGAGATATAACTGATCGCTTATAATCTAGCTTGCAGTCTTCTGCCTCCCATCAGCTATAAGCAATAGATTATCTATCTTAGAGTTATTGTGGCACGTATTGGAGTTTCTTTATAAGTCATCCTTCCATGTTTCCTTTTTAAACCATATTGCTTTCTGTTTGTTTTTAGCCCTGCAGGTGTTGCTGGATCAGTCTACAAAGGCAAACTCCCCACTGAAGGGGCATGAGCGCACAGTGCAGTACCTCCAGAGACTAGGTAAGCCTGACATGTCCTCTTTACACCATAGATCCTCATTTTCTCTTTCAGTGTCAAGCGTTTGAGGTGTATTACTTTTTCAGGGACAGAAAACCTGGGAATCATCTTTGAGTTTTCTCCCTGGGTTCTGAAGACCTGCCCAGAGGATGGCTTGAAGGTAGGCGAGCAAGTCGAGGGATGTGTGCTCTTGCTGTTTTGCCTACATTGGAGGAAGCTGACAAGAATGGAACTGAAGTTCTTGTGTATGTCTATGTGAGACAGATCTTCACAGAGGATCTTACAGAGGTTGAGACCCTGCCTAGGGATAAGGTGTTAAACTTTCTGAAGGAGGGATTCAAGGAGCTAGCGATACCTTACCTGGAGCACATCATCCATGTGTGGGAGGAAACGGACCCAGAGTTTCACAATGTTCTCATCCAGCTGTACCTAGAAAAGGTGCAGGGGCTGATGAAAGAGTATCTCTGCTCTCTCCCTGAAGGTGAGCAGTAACCCATGTTATAATTTGGATTTATCTTTTTAATAGGGATGAGTTATGAACTGAATAATGGAGAACCAATGGTGTTTGGTGATTATGTATTCTTCATGGCTAGTAATATCTTTCTGCTTTTACCAGGTGTTCCTCCAGTGGCTGCAGGGAAGGAAGATGGAGAACTGGGAGAGTTCAGAAACAAACTCTTAAGTTTCCTGGAAATTTCTGTTAGCTATGAACCAGCGAGGCTCATTAGTGACTTTCCTTTTGACGGTAAGGCTAGGTGTATCATCTTTGTAACTGAATGTACAGTATTTGCGCTGAATAGTGAAGCCGTCGCTACATAGGTACGTGAAACTAGGGTAAACTGATGGCCTTGCATTTGTGTGTGTCTCAGGCCTTCTTGAGGAGCGAGCCCTCCTCCTGGGCCGGATGGGGAAGCATGAACAAGCCTTGTTTATCTATGTGCACATTCTGAAGGACACCCGCATGGCAGAAGAGTAAGTGCTGCTAGTTCACTCACAGCCACTCTGCCCCTGGCTGGCACTGCCCTTTTGCCTCAGGCAAATGCTGCTGCCTCTGCTCGCAGCAAAACTAGGTGGCCAACTAAAACCTTCCCTGCTAAATGCAGTTTTAGTATCTCCATGATACCAAGACGACAAGCTTCACACTTCCCCAATCACAATATTTTGACCATACTTTCAAAACTTTGTGAACAGAGCCAGCCCCCTCTCCAATTTGTTTTTGTTTATTGAGTAATAATTTGTTTTACTGCTTGGGTATGACATTCCCAAAAAAGCGAACCCTTTGATTTTATCACTGATGGTCCTGTTTGTGGTTTTGAAGTTCATCTTAATTAGGCAAGTTCCTTTTTAGTGTTTGAGTTAATATTCTCTCTTTATCCAGATACTGCCACAGATATTATGACAGAATGACTGATGGGAACAAAGATGTAAGTGTAGCCCCTTGGTAATGACCCATTTTAGAATTGCTCTGTCTGGGTCTAAATCTCCATACAATGCCTGCCAGTGACTGGCTTCTCTCTGTGTGCTGTTATTGTCTGCACTTGTAGGTGTACTTGTCACTTTTACGCATGTACCTGTCACCCCCGGATGTTCACTGTCTGGGGCCCATCAAAATGGAACTGTCGGAGCCTCAGGCCAATCTGCAGGCCGCCCTGCAGGTCCTGGAGCTGCATCACAGCAAGCTGGACACCACAAAGGTACGCAACCAGCTGCAGGGCAGAATTCAGGAAATGGCCTGAAGGTTTGTGCTCAATTTTATAAATTTAGCCTTTGGGACTTCCTGAGGCTAAGTTGTCCAGTGGTGCAGACTGGATAATGATGTTGGCAAACATCTGTTAAATAGGACTGCGTGTGATATCTTTGTTGCACTTCTGCAGTAAGGACTTAGAGGAATTACATTGGCAAAGATTATACACAGTTCTGCAAGGAGAGTGTTAAGTAGGTAATTTTATTAGAATTTCTCAGGACCTTTCACTTTGGACATTTTTTTTTTCGCTTTAAACCTATAACAGATTTTCATGGCGTTTCGGTTGCATGGAAAACATTTCAAAATCTACGACTGAATCCTTTTGTAAGGTTCACAGCCAAGAATGTATTGTTGGCATTAAAATTAGATAAGCGGGCTATTTAAATTTGATTCATGGAATAGAATTTTTTGGCAATTGTACTGTAAAGTAACAAAAAAAAATTACTTCATTTTTTATTGGTTTACACAATACCCCTGCGGATGCATTTGGGGAACTTATTAGCGAGTGTTTCGCGTAACTTACCCAAATCAGATGTTCGTAGTGGTGAGCTGTTTAGTAATTATCAAACAATCACCATTTCACAAGATGCTTATATTCGCCTTGAATGTATAATGCATTTTGTTTTTGTCAACATTTTTAGTGTAACATTTAAAGAGATGGGTGAACCTCTAGTTTCTAATTACAGTGCAGTTGACAAAATAATAGAGACACTAAACTATACATTAATATCAAGGACCTAAGGAGTTGGGCCACCCTTTGCATTCAGAACAACTTTGATGCTCCTTTGAATTCTGTTGTACAAGTCCTGAGCTGTGTCTGGAGGGTTATGTGGTCAATCTTTAAGAAGAAAGAAGAAATTTTTTTACGGGATGAAAAAAATGGTGGATTGCCATTACACATGCGGATGCTGTATCGTTCAGTCGTGGTAAAGAAGGAGCTGAGCCGGAGGGCAAATCTTTCGATTTCCCAGCGGATCTACATTCCTACCCTCACCTATGGTCACGAGCTTTGGATAGTAACCGAAAGAATGAGATCACAGATACAAGCAGCAGAAATGAGGTTCCTCCGCAGGGTGACTGGACTCAGATTTAGAGAGAGGGTGAGACAGTATGATACTTAAAGCTTATCTCAGACATTCGGGAGGAGCTCAAAGTAGAGCCGCTGCTTCTCTGCATTGAAAGGAGCTAGTTGAGATGGTTTGGGCATCTATCTAGGATGCCTCCTGGACGGCCCCCTGGGGGGATGTTTCAGGCATGTCCAACCAGGAGGAGGCCCTGCGGCCGACCAAGGACATGCTGGTGAGATATCTCTCAGCCGGCCTGAGAACGCCTTGGTATTCCCCTGGTGGAGCTGGAGGAGGTGGCTGGTGAGAGGGAGGCCTGGGCATCCCTGCTTAGACTGCTGCCCCCGCAACCTGACCCTGGATAAACAGTGGAAAATAGAATGGATTGTTTTGCTGTAATGATTTGAGAAGACCATGGAAGACATTTGACTGTGTCTTGGTGTTCTTGAATAAACTCTTGAATTTTGAAAGTTAATAGGGTATATAGGGACATTGTGGAGTATGGCAACATTGCGAGGAAACGCTTTGCAATAGGAGTGGACCTGGTCCTGTAAAATGACCTCATAAGACCCTTCAAACAATCTGCTGGATCAAATGACTCCCATGTAATGTCCGAATATACCGTTACCGATCCCCAACCATGTTTATCAGTTGGCAATAGATATTGTGGGTTGAAAACATTCTTTTGGTTTCTCCAAATGTAAACTCATCCGGATGTGGGACAAAGAGGGAAAGATGACTCATCGTATTGTGGTATTTTGTTGCTTATGGATTTAGGTTTCATGCTCCTTACACCAGGTTCTGTTCACTGGTTTTGGACACATGCAGTTTCAGTTCTGTGAAGCTCAGTGTATAGTTTTTGTTGAGATATTAACGAAAAGTAGCTATAAAGTGGCTTGAGAAGCATGCCTATGGCTAGACACGAGATATTATTGATTGATGTTATTTTCTGCTCCCTTTCGCTTCATCAGGCAATAAATCTGCTTCCGGCAAACACACAAATATGTGAGATTCGTGTGTTCTTGGAGAGTGTTTTGGAAGAAAAGGCCCAGAAGAAGCGTTTTGACCAGGTGCTGAAGAGCTTGTTGCAAGCAGAGTTCTTGCGGGTGAGTTGCTGTGTATCTGTTTTTATAAACCACTCCTCATCTAGCAACCAAGTTCCATTCCAACGACCAGGTCGTTAAACGAAAAGGTCGCTAAATGACAATCACGGTTACCTAGGCGTGACCGCAGTTGTCCTTATGACTTTACCCCTTCCTTACTTGGTTTCTTTTATTCTTCATTATTCTACATTATTGATCAGGTGGACATTTTTAACATTTTTTGCATTCTGCTTCAATGATCTTTCAACACGAATCACTCTCGCTCTTTCACTACAAAATTTGGTCGTGAATGTGCACATTGGTCAGAAAATTTAATTTAATATTTTGTCGTATATGTGAATGGTTGCTAATAGAGGTGGTCTCTAAATGAGTACTGATTGTATATAAAATTGTGTCTGTATCTATGAGTGATAGAGACAACTGACAGATGGACTACCTATTTTGACTAGGTTCAAGAGGAGCGAATCTTCCACCAGCAGGTGAAATGTGTCATTACTGAGGAGAAGACGTGCCGTGTATGTAAGAAGAAGATTGGGAACAGGTGAGCCACCATCTAAAGAAAGAAAGTAAGGTTTATAAGGTCATGTGGACCGTCAGAGGGCATTTTACCATCTAGTGTGCTTGTTATCAGGTAGGAGAATGTGCAGGGCAAAGGAGCAAGATGAATGGGATTATGCAAAAGGTATTTAGACAATTTTCATTAGACCAAAAATGCACAATGGAAGCAAGGTCCGTTTATGAACAGCAGACTAAAACACCGCAAGCAAATGTCTAAAATGCCCTAAGCAAAAGGAAACACAGGTTGCACGGCTAAATCAAACGAGTTATCCGGAATTGTCCCAGGGAGTCTTGAGCCTAACCAGGAAGCATGAGGCTTAAGGGATAGCTGTATATTACAACTAGTCACATTGCATTTAAGTTGTTTTTGTTGATCCTTGGCAAGTATTGTGCCTCATAACCATGAAAATAACATAAATGGAAATGTAAAAATACATACCCCCTCATGTGACTCGGCAGGCTAAGCCTCTGTGCCTGTGACCATAAGGTTCCTGGTTCAAGCCCTGGCCTCGGAAGAATAGTCACATGCCCGTGGGCCCTTGTAACAAGGCCATTAACCTTCAGCTTCTGGGGTAGTGCATGCTGGCGGACCCTGTGCTGTGACCCCCCCCAAGATTGCTCTCACCTGTGTATGTGTCTGTCTCTCTCATGGGGAGAAAGATGGGGTAAAGCAAAAAGAGAATTTCCCCACAGAGATTAATAAAGCATCACTATTCTGTTGTATCATTCTTTTATGGACCATTCTGCTTTGTTGCTGTAAAAATGCATTTGTGAAATTAACCATGTTTTAAACAATGTCTCTATGCAGTGTCAAGTAAAAACGATGTACCATGATTCTCTTTTGACACTTTGATTTATGATAGTTGATTACCAATGGTTATACTATTCAGACACTTACATAGGAAAAAAACTTCCAAAATCGTTAATTCCGGTAATATTTTTTGGCATATTGTTCTCTTTTTCTGTTCTTACTGTTTAATATGACAGCTTTATTTGCTGTTCTTTTATTAAGCCAGATTATGACAGATAATATTGTAACAGAGACGAACACTGGTATTTTTATGACTCGCTCTCTCGCTCTCTCTCTCTCTCTCGCTCGCTCTCTCTCTCTCTCTCTCTCTCTCTCTCTCTCTCTCTCTCTCTCTCTCTCTCTCAGTGCATTTGCCAGATATCCCAACGGGGTCGTAGTGCATTACTTCTGCTGTAAGGACCGCAGTTCATGTCCGGCAGAAATGTAAACCCCACCTTACCCCAAGTCTACCTACACCAACAAAGACATTGACCGACCACCCTGAAGAGTCCAATCTAAACTGGAACTACAGCATAGCGTCGATGAGCTGACATTCTGAACAGCAGATTCAATGCCGTCCTCCACCCTAAAATACCAGGACATACTTAACCTTTTCTGGAGTTTCACTGGGGATAGAGACTGGACACGGATGGACACAGACTGCAGTTTATGGGACTCTCCTTTTTGCCAAATTTTTGCCTTTATTTTGTTATTGCCTCTTTAATATTGCTTTTTTTTAACTAAAACAAACAAATGTGGCTCTCTTGTTTTTCAGACTGAATGAGGGTTTTTTTTTAAGTTCCCATTAACCCTGCAAGCAGACCTCCACAGTATGGTACTTAAAGCTTAACTTTTAAACTCTTTTAGAATTCTTTGTTAATTTCACCTACAGTGAATTTAAGGGAGGGAATTATTCAATTGGGGTTGATGCCTCATTGAATGATAATCATGTGAAAATATGAAAAATAGGGGGCCCTAAAACTGGAAAGGTTTCAGCATTGACAGATTTTTTTTCGGTCAGAAATTAACTGATATTTAACATCTATTATACAGTGTTTGTTCATATGTAAATGGTTTTCTGGTACAACTTTATACAGCTATATGTAACATGTATATAAAGTAGAAAGTTTGGAATTTACTGTTTTAAGGTTGCTTTAATGTATAAAGATGTATAAAGACTAATCTCTGGAAATGTCGTTCAAAATGTGTTCAATAAATCTGCATGAATCTACTGATGAATCATGAAAAAAGGTGAAATGGAAGCGTTAAGTGTTCTGTTTTGGATTTCTTTACTCCTATTGTTTTTTTTAATCTTACACTGAGTTTGCTCAATAAGGATATCTATGATATAGTCACATTAATTTCTGCCAAGAGATGCAACATCAGTGGCAGCTTTGGTGACAAGGTTAGTCAGTCGCTGCTTTTTGAGAAACTCCCCTGCAGCTGTTTGCATGATGGTGAAGAGAGACAACAGTTTGAAAACATCGCTTGAAATCATAGTGAGAATAATATTGGCCTGGTTCAGCTGGATGCAATTGTAGTGTTTCACTAGGCATGAAACGCCAGCTCAAATATTGTTCTTGAGTTCTTCCAAACTCCCTTCATGTCTACAGTTGGAGGCAAAGGAAAATATTTTTATTTCTGGCCCACATCATTTAATAACTGAAGCATGTACAAGCATTTCTGTGGTCCAAGACAGTTGTGCAGGTAATGCATTTTAAATGGCATCTCAGTGACATCTCAAACATCAGCTCGAGGGGATTTGCTAGTTATTACAAAAGAAATTAAACCTTGAGATAATGTTCAAATCTGGCATCCAAACTTCTGAGGGCAAAGATGAACCACCCTTTTTCTGCTGCAGTGGAAGTTGGGAAAATGCAGTATTAGTCCAATCAAGCCCAGTACTCTCTAGAATTCAAGGCCATATTCTGCAGATATGCACTTTTCCTGCTATTCCAACTCCATTTTTGACCTGTAAAATTTGAAATAAAATTTCACTTGTCTATCACTGCTGACATGCACTGTATCCTGACTTGTTCTATTTAAGCCCTTAATTCGACTTAAGAGCCTTCTGATTCAAATCATGCAAAATGTTTGGTTGAGTGTGGCAATAGTGTAACAGGAAATTAAACTGGAATTCCATGGGCCAAAGTTTGATATCACCGGTCTTTGATATTTATGACCAGCTACCACCATATATGCACTCTTCATACAGTCAGTAAGACATACGTATCTTATGATGTAGTAAGTGTAATCAGTCTCTTTGTTTTAGCGCTTATTTGTTGATAGAAAATTATTGGTCAAGAAGAATCAGCAAAAAATAAAGATTGTCCTTTTTTCCTTTCTCCCTCTCATCACTTCTGCTATTACTACTATAGGATATTGCAGACAGTTGTGTCTGAGAATATTATGTTTTTATTAACTATTATTTTAATATAGTGGTTGTTGTAGTTCCGTTTATGGTCTCATTTTCCTTCTCAACTTTAGCAATATTGGTGGTAGTGTGTTGAAAGATGACATCCATCCATTTTCAGTAATCACTTGTCCTATTCAGGGTGACAGGGGTCCAAAGTCTATCCCAGAGGCTCCAGGGGCAAGGCAGGGAACAACCCATCATAGGGCACATTCACTCACCTATGAGCAATTTGGCATCTCTATTTAACCTCAGAATGTTTTCAGACTGTGGGGGAAAACTGGAGTACCCAGAGGAAACCCCACAACGATAGGGAGAACATGCAAAGGGAGAGAGCCAGAGGGAGGAAGGGAGGGGGAAATTCATCCTCCTCTGGGTGGCGCCGTGCAGTACCAGCTTACATAAATTAGTACAAGGTAAGTTGAGGCAGATGGTGGGACAGTACAGGCAGGCAGTAGGCCAGCAGAAACAGGCAGTGGGCTCCCTGCCATCTGGACCACCAAGTGGTACACTTCAGAATGGGCAGGACAGACCACAAATAACCACATAGGTTTTGAAATTTTATTCTGGTGAAACATGGGCAATTTTTAAAAAGAGTTATTTTGTTAAAACGTTTTCTCCATTCAAGAATTCAAATGTTAAGAAAAGGCATAATTTTTAACAACTGATAAGCCTGTATGTATAATTATTATCAAGGGTCAGTTAAATCGTCTAGCATTTAGGAGTTCACTGAAATGTGACTCTGCTAAATCCTGGTTAAATGAAAGAGATAGCATGAGTTTTAAAATTGTGTTTGTTGCCTTTGAATGAGCATGGATAATATTTTTATTTTTTTCTATTCAAATGACATATGGCTTTTAGATTTTTCTGGCTAAAATTCAGTTTTTGAAAATTTTCCCAAAGCAATACAGATTACTGTCATGGTTTATCTTTATTCCAGCTGATACCATCAGATAGCCATCATCTTCTTATATGATATATAGCTATTTTATCTCATGAGAGGAATACCAAAATATGTTTCTTGGAACCTGTAAACTGAATGTATATATCTTACAGATTTATTATTTTCATGTACTTTGACCATCTCCACCTCAGTAGGAGCAATCGTCATTTATTATCATAAACAGATGTGTAAAAATTTAAGAGACCGCTCTATATTTTTAGACAAATCTGCGTTTTTAAATCCTGGTTTAATCCTGGTTCTGCTGGCAGAGGCTACACTGAGCAGCAGGTTGCTTCCAGGTTCATAGTTTCTAAGACAGCAGCACGCAAGAATAATGTGAAGCAGGAGACACTGGGAATGACCAGGAACTGCCTGCCTGCTAATGCCAGAGATGGCTGTCAACTTATCCGACAGTTTCTCATGAATCGGAGGATGACATCAAGTGACCTTCAAAAGGAATGGAAAACATTAAGTGCAGGTGTGAAGTGAAGTGCGTTAGGACAGTTTGCATCAGGCTCCTAGAAGCAGGACTGAAGACCCATCAGGCAAGGAAGAAGCCCTTTATCAATGAGAAACAGAGAAGAACCAGGCTGCAGTTTGCAAATATTATATAATTAACTGAGCATATATATGTATATATATATATATGTGTGTGTGTGTGTGTGTGTGTATATATATGTGTGTGTGTGTATGTGTGTGTGTGTATATATATATATATATTATTCACAAACACACACTCATTGAGAAATAAGTGAAACAAAAAATCTTGCTGTGGAGTCTTAATTTTTTCCAAAGCTGTATGTTGGCTGGTTGGAGTTATGGTCTAAAAAACCATGAGGAAAATTATGAATTACTATTGATTTTATCATATATTACCCAGCCCAACAGCCTCAAAATTAAATTGTACTTTGCTTCTGATATCAGAATCAGGTCTGTTTTGGAAAATTTCCAGTTCAATGATATGGATTTTAGATAGGGCATGTAGAACTTTATTATGCATGGAGAACTTTGGTAATGCTCCATTAAAGAAAAACTGCAACAGCTCTTCAAGACCAATAGGTCAAGCACTGACCTCTTGTTATAAGAGAATGTTATCGTCCACTCGATTTTTCTTTCTGGACGCGCTGCAGTGAGCAGAGATAGCCATCACTTGGCTGACATTTCTTGAGGATCCAGGATGTCTCATTATTTGACCTCCAGCTGAAAGTATTTGGACAGCACACACAAAATTCAGCACAATTCTCAGACAACCACTGCTAATAGGTGACTGAGAGTTTGTCTCTAGCATTGTACTGGTAAAATTCCATAGGGGTGGGGATAATGTGCACCTTCCTCTTTATGGGAAAGGAAAGCTACTTTGGAAAGCCTGAAATACCAGTAATGCATTTTGTTGCCCCTGCTATTGTAAGGCATTGCATCTGGCCACAAACAGAGTTCTCTCTCAGTTTCTGTCGGCAAACATAAATTAACACATTTTATCTCTTGGTTGCTACAGCAAAACATCTTACATGAATGCAGATAACGGAATATCTGTATTATGTAACAAATTACATAATTAGCTTGACACCTTGTACCTATTTTATCAAGGTAATGTTTGTTCTTTATCAACCCTTTAATGCAGCTTAGTTAAATGTAATAGATTACGTTCTATATTATTTATTTTAGGTATTGTAAATTAATTGTTCCGTTTTTGTTAAAGCTTTTTATTTTATTATAAAATCATACAATGGTTTTTAACTGGGAACTTTCTGTCATAGTGCATTTGTAGCTTTTAATGGTCTGAACTAAACGGCAGTAGAGAATTAATTACATTTTGTTAGGTAGGAGGGGTGCAAATGACCTCATCTTACATTAAAAAGCGAAGAAAGCCTCAGCGGTATTTTCTGCCAGCAGCACTGTGACTGTATCTGCTTACATAGCGCGCTACTCGTCACTGCCAAGCATAACATTTGACTTCACTGCACTGCGGGAACTGTACTACAAATTATGTCATGAATGCAATACACATGTTTGACTTTGAATGTTGGTGATTTAGTTGTTATATAAACATTTTATACTAACTTTACGTCGGTTATTGTAGTTTATAACAGGCATTTGGGGCATTTGATACTTTGTTGAAATTATTATTATTATTTTTAATTTAATTTAATTTAATTTAATTTTTTTTAACCAGTGTGATTGGTAAGTATATTTAAGGATTTTTTTCATTATCTATTAGTATTGTTTTATTTGACTGTTGGGCACCTTTTTGTATTACTAGTTTTATAATCAGCCATATAAGTTGTTCTTTGTTCCATTCAATCTTAATCATTTCTTGGAAAATATAGACCTGGTGTAGGGTTAATAAAGTAACTCACGTTTTCACAAACTGATCAATGCGTGCTCCTCCAACAATTTGAATGTACGGATAAAATATATTTCAGTACATTATTTATTCTCACCTTGGAACAATCTGGTAAGGGTTTAAATAATTTTAATGAATGACGGACTTAGAAATCGTAACGATATTCCTCAGGTTATTAATGACAGCTCATATGTGTAAAATGTAGTACAGAGCAGTAGTTTTTCCTTCAGTGTGTCTGACTGCAGGCATGTTGTTCAGCTGAGAAAAGTGACTAGCTGCTTCCATAAAAGTATAAGAAGACAATTTTAAGTGTTGCTCATCGCGAATCTCTAACAATTCAAGCAATAATTGTCAGTATGATATTGCGCATTTGCTTAATAAAGTGTACATGTAGTGATGATGGGCATGCCGATCTCCTCTCTACTCTCTTCGCTACAATATAAATTTGTCTAAGTACTAATTTAAGGTATAATAGTCTTCGGTTTGGTGGCTCAGGTGAGTCACACGAACCCCCCAGGGTTGGAGGTTTGAATCCCAGCTCGTCTGTGTGGGTGTGGAGTTTGTTCTCCGCTTGTTGAGTTTCCTCTGGGTGCTCCGGTTTCCCCCTGCCGTCGGAAGGCGCGCGGTAAGGCTAATTTGAGTCTGTTATGGTTAACGGATAGATATCACTGGGTTTGCGGTTACGGTTTTATCGCGACTACAGCAATTCAGTTCACACTGCGTTCTAAACGCATGGGTTGAGGGCGTCTTGACAAAGAGCAATCTCTCGGCGCTAGGACCGTGTTTCTATGAAGGCACCGATCCAAGACTGGAGACCTCTGCTCCAACAAAACAGCTCACAGCCAGTCAAGCTGTCAGCTACAGCAGGAAGCATCACTGGGACAGCGCTTCACGTAGCAGCTCCCTCCATACTCATCGCCCAGCCTAATCTTTACATTTAGGCTGAGCTCTGGAGCCCTCCGTATGGGCGCACAATGCGCAGGATTCGGGCCAACGCCATTGCGGTTCTGACCGTCGCCTGGATCCTGGGGACCTTCTATTACCTGTGGCAGGATAATAAGCCCCACACATCCCCATCCTCGGTGTCGCAGCTGCGTTCCGCAGGCGGTAGAAACCACGGCCAGAGAATACAAGCCGGGCGACTGGAGATCCATCGAGATGACAGGACCATCCCGCTTATTGTAAGTCATATATTGAGACAATGGGGGGGGGGGTAACGGGGTAACGGACACTGCGGGGGGGACGGAGTAACGGAGACTGCGGTGCGTGCAGGGGAGTGTGTGCTGCATGCTGATGCGCAGTGATCGCTGTGCCGAGACACTGCAGGAGGTGCGTTTTGATGTAATTACCGCGTCACCGAGCGGCACAGTGCCGTATCGCAAAGTCTGGGAAAAAACTGGCTGCTTCCTTTGGTGAAATGCAAGCTGTGAAAATGTCCGTGTTAGTCCATTATTAATTTCTTTTGCCGTGCGCGCTGGTTACTTAAGCGCTCTTAATTACCCCTAAGCGGCTTTTTCTAAGTCTGTACAGCATTGTGTCTGAGTGGAAGCTTTGAGTCTCGATAATGTGTTATCCTCATATTATAAAGTAAAATTTAAGGAATTTAAAATAGAATTTTATGTTGGACGGCTTGTAGTTGTACTCCTTGTTAAACGGTTGTATATGAATGAACATTATTTTGTGGCAGCGTTGTGACAAAGTATTTCCTTCGCTGAATTCATACAGAGGCGGGTTGGGCGTTATTTTTTTCGCTTTTATATAGATCAATTTGATGTACATGATGTGCCAATCAAATGCCCTGCAGTGAAACCGAGAAATGTAATGTGTCCGTTATCTATATTTGGGAATCGGATATAAACACTACAAAATCATTAAAACCGTTTAATTTCAGAGTGTTGCAATTCTGTGTGACAGTATATACTTACAAACGCAGGCAATAGACCTACTATAAAATATTTTCACTTCTTCCATTTACAGAGTAAAATCCCACAATGAAAATGATGTGCTTGTACATTAATTTCAATCGGATTGCTTTGTGTTATTTGGTATTTTGAGGTGAGGAATATCTAAACAAGCTTTGAATGACCTCACAAAATTGTTCAAGTTGCTGCCTTTAATGAAACTGTAAAATGAGGTTAAAAAGAAACAAAGTACATGTGTTTGTTTTTTGCTCTTATAAGAATATGAATTAATGAAGACAGACTAGGAACCAGTGGAGCCTTCAGGTCCCAGAGAGGTCTTAGGAGAACATCTGGTCTCTGCAGCACAGTTCTCTTCCTGATCTGGTAGAACTAATGCATGCCAAATATATGAGCCAGGATATAGTGTGGAAATGAAGTTCTAATGTATGTTATTATATGCGTATTTTAAGTCCTGTGATCTACATCAAGGGATTTGGTCAACTAAGCATTTTTAGCTAAGCACTGTATTTGACCACATCCGACGAAACAATCTGGGCCGCAGTCCTCTGCAGAACTTGACCTGAATTAGACTGAGAGACTTACGGCATCCCTCATGTCATAGCCCTTGACACCATGGCAACAGGGTTGCACCATGGGTCTGGTAACATGATCTATATCTGTGACATGATGGATGGAACTGAGTTTCACTGGGTTTCAACCAACTTAATCACATGCTAATGCAGTTTTATATTGAAGTCACAAATCAGTATTTACTAAAGCAAAAAAAGCATATTGACTAAATCAAAAGATTATTGAAAGTGTTGAGGCAATATACATAGTACATTATGAAATTATCTATTCACAGCATTTATTGAAAAGGGTTTTTATTGATTAGAACGGGATAATATTGGATCCTGGCTCCGCAGATGTAGCTTGGCCCGAGATAGGAAACTGACTGATGTTTACTTTCTAGTGCTTGTACACACATTTAAAGGTATAATTGGAAGCATCATATTGTATGAATTTGCTTGTAGTCTGGGTAAACTATAGCCTGATTTCCTGTGCTGCATGGGATTGGCTCCAGGTTCCAGAGCACCCTGACCAAGATAAGCATTTGCTAGGTGGATGGATGTAAGAATATGAAGTTACCTCATGTTTTTTACAGTGCAACTGTGTACATGCAATACTATTCTTGTCGTAATAAAATCGATCAAATGTAATAAAAAATCAGTAATAGTCACGCAATGAAGCATAATGAAACAAAACTTAACTCTAAAAAATACATTTGCGAAAAACAATGAATAAGAACTATCCATATTCTAACTGCGTATTCTGGTCAGGGTTACCTGATGGCAGCATAGGGCACAAGGAAAGAGTACACCCTTGGCAAGATGCCAGTCAGTAGCAGAGGAAAGATGTGTTACATGGAGAGAACATGCAAACTCCATAAACACAGAGCAGCGACAGGATTCAAATTCCCAGATATGGAGGTATGAAGCAACAGTACTAACCACTAAGCCACCATACCACCCACTTCCAGATGTATATCAATAAATTAGTATTGATAGCTCATAAGAAGACATCAGTATATAATCAAATGCTATTCCTTTAATATGTATAATTGTAACTTGTATACATGAAAATTGTACAGTGTTTTAAGAAATTCACATGCTTAACATACTGCCATGCAGAGTGACTTGCAGGTCAGTGTGTATGAGTAAGATCATATGGTATATACTGACTTGCAAGTCACTTGAAGACAAACAGAATAGTTCACATTTGTCCAATGCATATTTTAAAAGTGTGTTCTAATTGAACAAAATGATATGTAAATTTGTGTGACAGAAAGTTTACTTAAGGTGGACTGAGAGGTTCTTCGAAGCGCGCCCTGAATGATTCTTGAACACTATACGTAAACTGCTGCAGTTCAGTCAGTTTCAGTGCTTGCAGGAGACAGGGGGAAAAAGGGAGTCACAGGAAGTAGTATGTAAAGAATTGATCTCTCTGGGACTGTTTTAGATGAGAAACATGATGTGGAGAGAGACCCTTGCCTGCATACCTGGTAAAAGCTTCTGGAGAGATATGAATGAAATTAGCTTGCTTTACTCAGCTTAGCCATAGATGTAAGAAGGGCTTAGTGCTCACCAAAGTTATATGATGCAAATATGTACTGGAAAATGATTAGGAAGGAAGGAACCCTTAGATGTAGAAAGGAGGGTTGTTTTGGTGACATCTCCAGGTTATTTGTTTTGCACATTGTCTCTAAAATCTGCCAGTGTTACTTAAATAAAGAAATCTCTGACTGAACCTTTCCTATTCTTAAGGTACATTTACTTTTTGTCCTTTTTATCATCAAATGAAACCCAATGTTCCTCCTGATCTAATCTAAAGTAACCGTGCTTGTTTAACATGAATTGCAGTTTCTAGTTTTGTTTAAAAAAGATTTAAAATGATATAAATATTATAATATATGGTAAACTGGACATAATAGCATGTATTCTAAAATGTTTCACAGATAAGCACCAATTGTGTCCTCTAATAATTTTCAGTTTTATGATTTTATATATTTCAGCAAAATGTTTGCATATTAAACAAGAGTATCGAAGGTACATTGCAGTACTGGCACATGTGTCAAAGACTTAAAGACTTCATTCATTTGCTTTCACATTCAGTGATGCCAGAGGAATACCTTCTGTGTGTCTCATCTGTTTGTACATTCTGTGGTGTATTTTAACAACTTTCTGTTCTGTTGATTGTTATAAGTAGTGGTTCAATATAGCTACTTTTTAACATTAGACATGTCCTCTGTTTCTCCTTCTAACTGAATCGTTTTTTTATTTATTTACCCCACCCTCTTTCAGTGACACCCATATAGCTGGTTGCCAAACTTACTCTTGTTTTGTATCCATGGTGACTGAGATTTTCTCCTGCACACTCACTCTGACTATTGTTTTCTGAGAGGAGATTGTCTTGAACCGTGCATAAATAAAGTGTATTAGGGCCAACAAAATCTTTACTTTGCTAATAGCTTTATTTCCTGAACGTAAGTAGACTGTAAGAGAAGAGAATAGAGTAGGGTCGTTGTTAGTTTGGAATTTACGGCAGACGTTTGGGTGGTAAATGACAAGGTTGTGTGGCCCCTCCATGTAGTGGACAACTCCTCATCACTTTGCTCTATAGTAGGAATCTGTAGCTCAGTTCCAATTCTAGAAAGCACTATGAATGAGACAAAAAGGCATGGGTGGAACATACTGTTTTTATCACTGTGTAAATCCTGAGCCTCATTTTGCCTATCTGATCATTTACATAGAGCTGTTGACACAAAGTCTAATCTCAGATTTGATCCTGAGACTTTTTTTTTTCACTTGGTTATCCCATTTCACCACCTCGGCTCGTATGCTTCTTATTCTTGACATTTCCTCTTCCATCTAATGCTGTTTTGATTAATCTAAGTCTTGAATTTCAAATGAACCACTTACTGACAGAATTTGTAAACGATAAATGTAACTATAGAGAAAAACACTGGATTTCTCACCGTCTTCTGCCGTCTGATTTTGCTTTATTCTCCTCTTCTTTTTGAATCTCTTTTATATATACTGAGCATCCAGGAAGAACCTAATGCAACATCCTAGTTACCTTGACAACAGGAGAACTGTGACACAGTAGAGTGCAACAGAAGGAATAGAACAGAGTGGAAAAAGACCACAATGTCTGCTTCATCCGGTTCTAATCAGCAGTTGTAGTGGGAGAATCACCACAGGCACTAGCATAACCCTCTTTCTTCTCACAAATGAACGGAAATAGTACTCACTCCCCTAGGTGCAAGTGTTCCTCCGGAGGTTGTATTTTTAGTAATTGTCTATTCTAAATTTTTTCCATCAGTTTGCAGTGCCATCACCCGTCACTGCACCGACAGAATTAACTTGCAAATCTTTGTAATTGCTTTGTTTCAGCAAACAAGAGAGATCCTTCATAAGGACATTTTGCTGTTTTCCCTTTTTTGTTATTTTTGGTGGCAGATAGCGGGTTCTTGGAATTAGCTTGCAAACTGTGTTTGACAAGGCTCTAGAAGGAAAACCAAAATTAGCCTTCAGGTTTCACTGCCCCTGTTTGATCATAGACACGTGCAGTAAATTCCTCTATGAGTTAAGGAGTGCGCACTGAAACAGTAGGTTGCTGCACCCACCACGCAACGAACCACCTCAGGGATGAGAACCCAAGTGCAGCCATGTGGCAGGTGATACCTCAGCACCACACTAGTTTGAATGGAATAGTCTGAAGTGTGTTTCTGGTGGCTGGAGTGCCAATCCTACCACCAACCCCCAAATTTTTCCCCCAAATGCTTGCAGGGCTGGATGTAGATTAATGTCATACCCAGGACAAAGCAATCGCACTTTTTGGGTGATGCTCAAGGGTCCAACAGAGTAGAGTCACTCCTCTTCATTCATGGGATTCGAAATAGTAACCTTCCAATTTCCAGCACAGATCCCGAGCTTCAGAGCCACCACCCTTATTTCTCTGTTATTTTTTAAATGATATTTTTTCTTTATTTTTAGTCCAATGTGTGCATACTCCCTTCTAATTTCAGTCTAAATTTCTTTCTCCTCAGTAATGATAGGTCATTAGAGTTCTTTTTAAGTTTACTAATGCCTTGGGTACATAATTTCAGCATATTTGGATCTGGATTTAAGCAATAGTATGGGTGATTTGCATATGCAAAACTAGGTGCAGTGGAATTCTCCGCAGGAGAAGGGTTTGGATTTATAGATTTTGCGAGGCTATGTGTAACACCCTGTGTAGTACCGTTTGGTTTTCAAATTTCTGGCATATTTACATGTAATTATCTGGGGAAAACATCCATTGATAGTGCACATCAATGTCTTAGCAGAGAAGACAAAACAAAGCAAAAATTGCATCCCACCCAGAAAATCTGTGTGCTAATGAAACAACAAAACCATCATACTTTGTGGACATGCTGTTGTTCTCTGCTAGTACCATTCCAAAATCCCGACACGCCAGACCACAACCAGATTATGAGCCAATTAGACTTGATTACTGCCTTACTGACACCAGATTGGCAGGGCTGTGCAATGTTCCCCTGTAAGGGTGCTGGATGCACATTATCTCCTGGTTTCCTTTCGTGAATTGTGTATTAATCTACCTTATAATGTAATGTAACTCATGATTCAGGATGTTATGTATTGTGTAAACATAAAAGGCTGTAGAACGTTTAGCACATAAGCATTAATAAAGTAATACACCCTTGAGCTCAGAGCCCTTCATATACATAAAAACATGTCATATATAAATAGAACTTTACAACGTGTACAGGGACATAGTGAGCAGTATTATGTGTAAAATGTCATATTCTTATATAATTAGCTTAGTATGTATTTATTTTTAAGTGCTTATTATTTTATTATTTCCTCTTTGTATTACTTATGATAAATTATGATTAACCATCTGTTTCGTAGTGGTAGATGCCACAGCTCTATTTGTTCAGGCCAAATAAGAAAACAAACATTGATAAAGATGAGTAATGCAAAAAAAAGCCTTGAAGGCCATTATTTAATTGCCAAAATTTATTGGGTAATTGTGTTCCTAATGGTTCCATTTCCATTGGCTACTTTGTATACTAGCTGGCTGCAATATTGCCAGGGCCCCAAAACCAGTCAGCGCCCGGATCCCGCATCCAGCCCAGATCTTCCCCCATCAACCTCACCAGTTCATTAAATCCACCTGTATATTATTTCCTTTGTAATTAGTTAAATACCAATTATTTTAGTTCGTTTATTGGGAGGTATTGTGAATCAATTCTCTACTGAGAATTTCTCCATTGTTTCAACCGTTTGTTGCTATTTGTTTACCTGTTTCATAACTTAGTGATTTGAATTCCCATTCAGATATAGCCCTGCTGTGTTTCTGTTTTTGTTTCTGAAGGATTACTGTTGATGAAGTTGAGTTTTGGATGCTGTTTTGGCTTTGGTTAATAGATGGCTGAAGAACACTCTGTGCATGGACCTCCACCTGATCTGTTACAGCTAAGCATTCAAGGAGAGGGATCATTTCCCTCTGCACTCTCATTCCATTGACATTACGCTTTTAATTCAGTTAGAAATGATTAAGTGTTTTTAAATCTTGTCTTCTGATGATTCACGTGATTTATCCTGTATGAATTGTATACTGTGAAATGGGAACTTCACCGAATAACCCAAACCCTGGTCACAGGCTAAGCCTCTTTCTGACAGAGCGTTAATAAATCTGGGTCCAGTTCCTTTCTTTCTCTTTCTTTTATCTTTCTTACTTTCCGTCTGCCTATTTCATCACTTGTTTCTTTGCAAGGTCTGTTTGTACGTTCATGCCATTACATTTCTTAGTATATTTTCTCGCTCGTCAAGAGAAACAGTACTGACTTTTCCCCCACACCGCTTGTCTTATTTTGAGGAATTTTGGTTCTCAGTTTAGTAGCCTAATCCAACATTGCAGATCCCTCAGTTATCAGCAATTGGGATATAGGACGTTAATGAAATGCAGCTTTACAGAGTAATAGTGGTTATCATTATCACCGTGATGTTTTTCTGGCCACTGGAGAAATGTTTGATTCCTTTTATAGTATAAATAATCTACCTTGTTTGGAGACACATGCCTGTACAGTTTTTATTAGATACACACCCGAGTTACCTGATCTTCCCTTGAAGAAACCTGCATTCCATTTGACTTAGAGTGAGCCTGTCTTGCCTCACAATCTACTGCTCTGACCTCTGACTCTTGTCTCTGTTTGTCCAGGTGACACATTCTCCACGGGGAGAGCATCCTGGGCAGGTGATTGGCCACTTTGATGAGAAAGCATACCTCTCTGGGAAACAACTGAAGGCAGGGGAAGATCCCTATCGAGAGCATGCCTTCAACCTGCAGGAGAGTGACCGCCTGGGAAGCGATCGCACCATTCGAGACACACGTCACTACAGGTGACTCTTCCATGCTCGCGCGCACACAAACCCGGAAACACGCTCTTCCTCTCTCCAAGACTTATAGATCCATGTGATATTGTGAGATGAATCATTGTGGACACTACTCCAACATCGACATACCAAATATTCCACTCACTTCCTGCTTAGCCATTGTGTGTTACATTTAGCCAAGTCTGCACAGGTCTAGAATTTACCTGGGCCAGAACCAACTGTGAACAGAGCATAAAATTATCCAGATTCTTAATCTGTTATAGTGCTCTGGTCACTTGTTAAACTATGACCATCAGCGGCTTATACTTGTATAAATGCTGTCAGTGCATCTCTTAGGCAGCTCATTTCTGGACTGCGGTCCAGCTCCCCACCACTACGGCATGTTGTGCTTATTTCCCAATACAAAGGACAGACCCTCTGTTTCTCATTATTCTAGCAAAGTCAAGAAAACTTTCATTTTTACTTTTGTTCTAGTCCCACCCAGCTGGCGTTTTTTTTTTATATAACAAGACCAGACTTCAGATCCAGTCACTGTGTTCTGTATCTGAAATTTATAAAATGAACCTGAAATCCAGCTATAATGATTTTGCTGATGGCACATAGAAAATTTTTGTTGTTAGATGATCTTTGCTTAATAGAGGAATTAAGAAATTAGAAGCAGAATAGGGACTTATGGCAATATCTGTCAGCATTGTTTTTCCTGCAGTTCACTATTGCTCCTTATTAAGTACGGGTTTGGTATCCTGAATTTTTCTATAATTTCTATCATTTGCTATGTTTACAAAATCTGTCATACAAAAATGATATTTTTATTTAATACTGTGTTTTTCAGGTATTCATATATTTACTGAGGCAAATCTGAAGTAACCACAGTGTCTGCCCATGTTATTACTGCAAACTTATTTTATTCTCTTAGATGTGCGTCACTGACCTTTGACCCTGATCTGCCACCCACAAGCGTTATCATTACCTTCCACAATGAGGCAAGATCTACACTATTACGCACAATCAAAAGGTAAAAAGAGTCGGCTTCAAAGTGTGAGATAATGGGAAGCTACATTTGTCACATAGACATTCTGTAAGAGATGGGATTCCAGGTAATACACATAGTGCTGGGGAAGTTACCCACAAAAATGATCCATTACAGGCAGAGGTGGATAGTCCAGGTCCATAAAGTACAAATCCAGACCAAGGTTTTGTGTTAGCCATGAATTGAGTATAAAGTCACAGAGTACTCAACTGGTTGGTTGTAAGAAAACCTTGGTCTGGATTTATTCTTTCTGGACCTGAACTGTCTGTAATGGATTACTTTGTCAGTAACTTCCCCATTACTGAATACACAGGTCCATTTAATTTTTTTTCACCATTTTAGTGTTCTGCTACGGAGTCCCCCATCTTTGATCCAGGAAATAATTCTTGTGGATGACTTCAGCAATGACCGTAGGTGCCTTTTAAATAAAATAATGCAAAACAGGCCTCCTTTTTTGTGACTGTTTGGGGGAATGCCACTTTTTTGCTTTTATTATGTCAACATGTAGACACAATTTAAATACTTATGCAAAAGATATAAAATTAATATGTGTCATGGGGAAAGTATAGTTAATGAAGAGGTTCACAGAATTCATAAAGAGATTCATAAATAGATTCTCTTACTAAATAATTTATACACAAATATTGCAAAAATAAATTTGTAACATTTTAACATGCTAAGTGAAAGTCTGCTATTTAAAGGATTACAGTATAAGACCAATGAGATCCAATGCAAGATGGTTAGTTAATATGCAAGAGAATTGTTTTGGTGTAGGCTGCAAATTGACTGAAGTGACAGCAAAGTGAGGATTGAATTGGAGTTTCTCCATAAAAACCCTTTTGCTAGATCTTAAAAGCACAGTAGACCTATAATGGAAAAGGATGGAAAAGGTGAGGTTAGTTTAATACTTTGATGATATCATCGTTAATGATTAAACAGTTTTTCCTTTCATTTTGCCAGTCTCATTGAAATCTGTCACATCTGGCCCAGTTTCTTAAGTTATGCGCCAACATCTGTTAATAGAGGCTTTGTTAGTCTTGCTTTATTTTATGAACTCAGAGAAGAGGTATGCCACTGTGGGTTCTGTTTTCGGAAAAGTGTGAGCCGCGGTAGCTTAAAATGCAGTCCAGTGCAGAACACTTCACAGACCTTCTGAAATTTGAGCCAATGTGAGAATTAGTATCATGATTAAGTTGGTTGAAGGAATCCTGTGGAATTTCTGCAGTCGCCTTTAGCAGTGCATTTACACGTTCCCACCCACACCCAATGAGAATTAAAGTTTTGATTCTTGGCAGACTAAAGTCAATGAACTCCATGCGTCAACTTGACTGGAGTTTTAGCAGCAGAGTTGTAACGCTTATGACCAAGCTGTCCTGATTTAATTAAGATTGTCATAGTCAAACTTTCCTTAAAAGATAGATTTAACACACAAATATATCTTGCCATAAACATATCAGTAAAACATAAAAGTAACAGTAAATTAAACTGTTTAATCCCAACAGGCTGGGGTTAGTTATAAAAATCTAATTGTAAAAACTTGGTTACTATCTAGGCTGAAAATACAGGGCAATTTTAATGCAGTCAAAGGAAGTGGACCCATTTGGAGCAGCCATCCAATGGGGAAGCCTGCAATGATGGTTCTCATTTCTCCTTTCTCCAGTCCCATCTGCCACCCCCTCCCCCCCCAAAAAAAAACAATATATGCAAATCCCCTCAAAATCATGTATATTCTCTCTCTGGATTAGTGAACTTGTTTTCGCTACACTGGGGAATTTGATTAGAGCAAGGAGTTTAGACTATATCAAAGAGCTATGTAATCCTCTAGCTGCAGTATTGGCAATCTGTGTTTTGGGGCATGATTTGCACAGGGCTCAGGTTTCAGCTTGAATTAGTTTTCTGTGCAGAATGCTGTGTCGTACCTGACTTTGCTTATTTTAAATCAGGTAATTGAGGCCCAGGTCATACATTTGTAAATAACCCAGTGACTCTAAGCCCACCTCTTTCTTAAAAAAATAATGGCATGCTTACAGCATGATAAGTAAAGACTATATGCTGTCTCCATAACATGCTCTCTTCTTGCCAAACCTCCCTTCTCTTGCAGCCCAAGACTGCCAACTTCTCACCGAGATTCCCAAGGTGCGCTGCCTAAGGAATGGGCGTAGAGAAGGTGAGGGGAACTATGGGTAGGTAAGAGTGCAGTTGGGGGAGTTAAGGAGGTACACAAAAGCAGATAGGGAATTGGGAGAGGAGATCAGGGAGGAACAGAAGGAGGCCAATGGGGAGTAAAATACAGTAGCTATATATTAGCAGGCCCAGCACAGAATATATTCGTGTTATATAAACTGTTGTTCTACAAGTGTTAGTAAATACACCGGTTCAAGAATGCAAACAGTATCCCTGGATTGCTTTTTACATTAATACACATTAACATTAAAGATTGTTTTGTTTTTAAGCTGTAGTGTGTCCACCAATGTTCCCTATATTTTGTGACACGTACACAATAGAGATTCCATGTCCATATCTGGGTTCTGTAAAGAGTATGAAGAGCAACCCTTTGGTTTGCCTCAGAACATTAAGAATGATTTTGTAATTCATATGGAGCCAGAGAGATTGTTCTATGACCTTGGAAGCAGTAATGAACGTTTGGGAGATGACAGGAATGTTGTTTGTTTTAATGAGTAACTGGAAATTGTAGATATTATGGCTCTGAGTATCCATACTGGATCTGATACAGGCATCCATTAGTTGTAGAACAGCAGACTGTTAATATGAATCTTTACGCAAAATGACACACTCTGCATTTCAACAAATACCTGTCCCCTCTCCTCCCTGGTTGTCTGTCAGGGCTGATCCGGTCCCGGGTTCGAGGAGCTGGTGCTGCTTCGGCCTCCATTCTGACATTTCTAGACAGCCACTGTGAGGTCAACACAGACTGGTTGCAGCCAATGATACAGAGGGTGACAGAGGTACAAGCCTTTTAATTTTTATTTACTAAATTTACTTACTTATCAGACACTTTCATCCAAGGCATTTGGACCAGTGACCTTCTAATTACGGGTTCAGAGTCCTAACCCACAGTGGGTAATACTGTCAACTCACACCTCTACCGCTGATGGTTTGAATCTCATTTCTGCTCTGTGTGTATGGAGTTAGCATGTTCTTCCCACACCATGCAGGCTTCCTCTATGTCAGTGTTTTTCAGCCCGGTCCTCAGGGACCCCCAGACGGTCCACATTTTTGCTCCCTCCCTGCTCCCTTCCGGAAAGCCAGCATACCAAGAGCAGTGTCTCCCAACCCAATCCTCAGGGGCCCCCAGACTGTCCACGTTTCCCTCCCAGCTCCCTGCCAGACAGTCCACATTTTTGCCTGCGAGCTGGGAGGGAGCAAGAATGTGGACTGTCTGGGGGTTTCCCGAGGACCTTGGTACTCTGGCTTTCTCCTGTAGTCCAAAAGCATGCAGTTAGGCAAATTCACATCTCGAAATGTATGCTCTGCAATAGCCTAGCAATCTCTCCAGGGTATCACCAGGCTTTTGCCTTGTGCTTCCTGGCAGAAGCTCCAAGGTCGCTGTGACCTTGTAGCATATAACTGATTGTAAGGTATATTTTGACATCATTACATACATCACACCAACAAAGGTATTTCAAACAAAAATCTATCTTAAATATTAAAACAAGCCATAGACATGAAATAGGAATCTGTCTTTTATCTCCTCTGACTTACACGCTTTTACATATACAAGTGTGAGAAAAAGTTTGGAATTATCTGGATTTATTCCTGAATGGCTCTTTTAATGTGATCTGATCTTCACGCAAGTAATGAAAAATGCCTTATATCTTTATTGAACAATCACTGTCATTTATGGATAAGTATGTGAACCAAAAGTATGTGAGCTCGTCTTAGCTGAATTCTGTTCAAGTGCAGTATGGCTCAATGAAAAGTGGTTTTTGAGGACCTGAGAAGAAGCCTTGTCAAGACTCAGGCGACTTGAAAAGGTTAACGAAGGATTCCTAAAGATTTGTGCTACCATCAGTCCACAGTGATGGAAGATAGCTTACAAATGAATATACTCAGCACCACTGCTACTCTCCCTAAGAGTGAACACCCTTTAGAGATCCAGTATATAGGCAACAAGTGACAGCTAAGGATTTGCAGGCATCTCTTGCACTTGATATTGTCCACCACAAGAAATACTGAACAAGAGTGCTGTTCAAGGAAGATTATCACAGAAGAACCCATTGCTCATCAAAGAAAACATTGCTGCACGGCTCAGGTTTCCTAAACCATCTGGAAAGTGTATAGCAGTATCCAGTCTACTAACTGCTTATCCTGGTAACGATTGTGAGGTTCTACAACATTATTGCAATTGTCATCTGTGGACAAATTAAGGCATAGTAAATGCACATAGTGTTTCGTGTGTCGAAAACAAAACTCTGCATACCAGCATCAAAACCTCATCCCAACAATGACCGCCACTGCCTCAGAGCCTGGCAGGCTGGCAACCATTGAGGGACCAATTAATTCTAAATTGAATCAGAAAATTCTACAGCAGAATGTCAAGGTGTTTGTTTGAAATCTAAAATTCAGAACACATGGGGTCATACAACATAACAGTGATCCCAAACATGGGAGTAAATAAGAAGTAGGCTTTTTAAACAAAACATTGAAATAATACACATGAAGTAAAATAATTTGGCATAGAGGAATGGGGAAAATTGCTGCCTAACCACAACCTAAGTGTGATTAGCACTTACAGAAAGGTTTTGGTTTAGATTGTTACCAATAAAGGAGATTCACATGATTTTCCCACCAATAACCTTGGTTGTTTTATTAAACTGTATGTTTTATCGTGATATGGTAATGTCAAATGCTGTATTTGTTAAGTAAGACTATTATTATGACTAGATGATGATTAGATCACATTTTTTAAGATTTGATTCAGAAATCCAGATAATTCCAAAGGGTTCATGATCTCTTTCTCACTATTGTGCATCACCACAACCACAAAAGGCTTTGTTACAGTAGCAGAGTAGAGCTCCAGTATTTGAGTGTGTAACTGTGAGGCTGGAGGGCAGCATGTGTGTGATAACTAGTCACCTGAGGGTAGCTAGGCCCTCCATCAGCAGTGTCTCCCTGCAGAGCTTTTACTGACATCTGCACAGGAACAAACTAAATTGTTCCCCTGTGGCTTTGACCCTTTGGCTCTCTTGCTACTGCAGATTATCCTTGTGGTGTTTTAACTACATTCTCTACTCTTTATTGTCCACCACTAAAAAGAACATGTACACGTACTCAACCTTAGAATGTATAAACACATAAATTTACTTTTTCTTCTAAGTTGTTTACAGTAAAATGCATCATCAAAAGCTTTTCCCAAGGTTTGCTCTAGAGGGTTTTCTTGCAAACCACAATAAATGGTGTGTTCCTTAAATATTGATTCACTGTTTATTTTTATGATAATGATTCATATTTATATTGGAAAATACCACATGCCTCTTTTTGGACCCTCTGGCACAAAGTCTGGGCAATCTGTATAGATTATAATGTTCCAAGAGACCTTTTGCATTGCACTTCAGATATATTTGAAGACAATTAAAACATTAATTGCTGAATGAGATTTACCACATTGGGAGCTAGATAGCTGGCCAGTCTGAATTATCTTTACTAAGGTAATTTCTGCTATTAGAGAACTGGGACTGAGAGTCACTGGGACTAAACTTAAGTATACCTGCTTTTGGACCCCATAATGCAGACCAGCAAAAATGATTGGCAAAGAATTAAACTTTGATAACAAATTAAAGAATCTCTCTGTGAAAACCTCATTGCCCTAGGCTACTTTGTGCGTATCAAGTCTGCTTAGAAAAAAATTATGGGTAAGAAAGAGAGAAGGGTAAAAATATGAGAACCCATTTATTTTCTGAAACCACTTGTCCTATAATACTCACATACACATACCTGTTGGCGACTCCAATTAACCTCCACATGTTTTTGGACTATGGGGGGGGGGGAAACCAGAGTATCAGGAGGAAACCCCACGACGACACCGGGAGAACATGCAAACTCCACACACATGGAGCCATGGTGGAGATTTGAACACTGGTTCCAGAAGTATGTGGCTGCAGTGCTAACCACTGCGCCATCATGCCACTCCTGAATATACAAATGCAATAACTATAGTGATCCATAAAAATGAACTTAAATATTGTGTGTTTGATTTTATTTCTGCGATTAGGACAACTCGTTAAACACAGCATAGTCATGAGTAGGAAGCTGTGTGGTTAGAAACACCCTATACAACATTCCAAATTTCTCTGTGGTGGAGTTCACTGCAAGTTCAGTCGCAAGAAGATTCAATTGGAAACAGCTGCTCTGTTTATTCTGTTGTATTTAGTCCCCGTAATGTATTTGCTGTCTCCCTGGTATCACCACAGTCAACCCCTGAGCCCATGTTTTGCTGTGTTACTGTATGGACACTATTTGGGCAAGTGCAAGTTTAGTATGAGTTCATTATTGTATAATTTTAACGTCATGCTTAGGAAATTCCAGTCAGGAGTCATGAAACTTCTGGTAGCTGTGCAGTTGCATGTCCCAGGTGTAAATAAGTTCATAACTGAAAGAGAAACAGGTTTCTACCATGTGTTTAAGAAATGTTGGAATTACTGATAATTAAGATAAAAAGAGAAAAGTAAAATTGCATTTAATGGCCCATATGCTGAAAAATCCCATGAAAGAATATTATAGAATCCTGTCATTTTGGGAAATCTATCTGCCAGTTAGGAGATGAAAACATCAGTATAGAAGACAGCATAGAACAAGCATCGTTTTGTTACAGGACCACTCAAGGGTTGTCAGTCCTATCATTGATGTGATCAGCTTGGACAACTTTGCCTACCTAGCAGCTTCTGCGGACTTGAGGGGGGGTGAGTCCCAGTGTCTCCTATGTCCTTGGCTGGGTGTTTAAATGGATGAAAGACTGCTGGGTGCTGGGTGAACAGCCACTGCAGCTCCGTGAAGAATGGAAAAGGTGCAGAGTTCTAAAGGTTATAAAATTAAACCCACCCTTGTTAATTTTTGTACCTCTCTCTGCCTTTCAGGATTTGATTGGAGTTTACACTTCAAGTGGGAGCAAATTCCCATTGAGCAGAAAATGGCAAGGACTGACCCCACACAGCCAATTAGGTGTTTGCTAAAGTTGAAATACTCTGAAACATTCTGATCTATACATTATTTAGTGTATACGTAAGATAGAATGTTTAGCGTGCGCCTAAGATGGGGGGGACATGCTCAGTGATACTTCAGGCTCTTTCATCTTTTGCAGTAACAACTGATATGCAGTTTGATGCATAATTTGGATCCATCCATATATGAAATATAATATTTGTAATATTTTCTTTTCTGAGCCAGTTTAAATTTTCCCCACACTTTTCTAGTGTTTCACAAAATAGTGAATTTTTCTGCCAACTTCCTCCATTTATGTGTATTTATAAGAGCTGAGCAAATATTTCTGCTCCTCAGGACTCCAGTCATAGCAGGTGGGATCTTTGTGATGGACAAGAGCTGGTTCAACCACTTGGGCCAGTATGATACTCATATGGACATCTGGGGTGGGGAGAACTTTGGTGAGCTGAGAATGATTAATTATATATTAATAGTTATGAATTAAAGCATAATTTAGGAAAATTATATGCTCAGATACAGTAACCAAAAGTATAGTGAGGTACAACATGCCCTACCAAAAAAAGTCACTATTGACCATTTAATTATTTCAGGGAAATTATATGGAGAAATTAGGACTAGTTGTCTGAGAGCTTCTGGTGTCCACATGTCATGGATGTTGCAAAGCCTATGTGGAGACAATCCCATGCATCAAATGCATTCTCTGTGAACGTCTGTAGGAGGAGCCTCTCTTTTCCTCATTTGGAGTGCCAGAGCAGAAGTGGCATTCCTTATCGTGGTGTAAATGAATTCCACCCACGAATATTTGCGACTAGTGCAATGCATCATTACCGCACAAAAGGCCATTGCTTCAAGCAGATCCTTGGCTTCCAGAAGTTTGTGCTGACCTGGCATTCTCTACATCTATTTCTGTTCACCACTAATAACACTGTTAACATTTTAAATTATTTGCATTATGATATACTTAGTCTGCTATATGTTTAATTCATGAATGCATTTTAATAATGTTTCCCAACCCAGTCCTTGGGGATCCACAGCCACTCCACGTTTTTGCTTCTTCCCAACTTCCTGCCAGACAAACCACATTTTTGCTCCCTTTCAGCTCCCTACTGGGGGCTGGGAGGGAGCAAAAACACGGACTGTTTGGGGATCCCCACTGACTGGGTTGGGAAACACTGCATTATAGAATACAACGCAAGCGCAACATTGGGCTAATGTATCAATTTTTTCTTTAACTCGACTTTAGTCTCCAGGTGTCCATCATTAACTCTCACTGTTTTTTTCCACTATTTGCTCTCCTTCTTTCTTCTCCTTATATGTCTTCCAACTTTGACTTTTGGACTGGCTGCTCAGAGCTCTCATTCCGTGTGTGGATGTGTGGGGGAAGCCTGGAGATCCTGCCCTGCAGTCGCGTCGGTCATGTCTTTCGAAAGCGTCACCCCTATGACTTTCCGGAGGGCAATGCTCTCACGTATATCAAGTGAGTGGGCACCTCATTCTTCTCAAACCAGCAGAGGGTAATACTTTGTTCGAGGGGACACAAGTAACTTAGCAACTCACAAATCAAGAACAAATATAGTAACTGCATGAAATACATGAACTGTTCTGAACGATTAATGATGAATGAACATGGGATCAGTATGTAACTAACACGTAGCTTCTGGTTAAGTATGGGGGGGGGGGGGGCGTGTGTGGCCCAAGCCATGGTGCCTGCGATCAGAAGATTAATGGTTCAAGTCCAAATTTAGCAGAATAGCCATGTGGGTATGTGTCTTGAGCAAGGTCCTTAACCGTCAGCTCCGTGGGTACCATTGCAGGTGGCTTCCATTTGCTGCCAAGCCTACTCTCGCCTTCACATGTGTGTCATGGAGAGTAAAAAGAGAATTTCTCCACAGGGATCAACAAAGTATTATTATTATTCTGTTACTCTCCTTTGTTACCCAGAAACACCCGCAGGGCAGCAGAAGTATGGATGGATGAGTATAAGCAGTACTACTATGCTGCCCGGCCCTCCGCTCAAGGCAAGTCCTTTGGCAGGTCAGTCACTTTTAAAGCACAGTATTTGTTTTACTGAATATTTTACCTGTTAAAAGGATCGATGCATTGTGTGATACTTAACCTGTGCTGTGTTCCTTCCTTCCTACCCTGGTCTCCGCGGCAGCATTTCAGACCGCTTGGCGCTACGGCGTAAGCTGAACTGCCATTCCTTCGGCTGGTACCTGGAGAATGTTTACCCAGAACTGAAGTGAGTCTGTCGTCCAGGTGTGAGAGGTCTCACCCAAACAGGAATCAAACTCGCCGCCATGACAGCAACTTGCAAATGAACGCATAGAATCAAATCAAATTCAGGGTGTCATTCCACTAAAGCACTTACACAGGCTGTAATTAGCTCATTTACGCAGTCTGTTCCTACAGTCGGCTCTGTATTGTGCTGTTTCAGTTACAATAATGTTCGCTCTTATTTCAAGCACAACAACATGTAATATGAATAAATGAATGAATGTTACATTTATATAGCACTTTTTAAAGACACCCAAAACATTTTACATAACCAATGGGGAGCCACTTCAACCACCACCACTGTGTAACCCCCACCTGGATGATGTGACAGTAGCCATTCTGCACCAGTACGCTCACCACACAGTAGCTAAGGTGGTGAAGGGGCAGGAGAGAATTCACCAAATAGATGCTATGTCTGTTAAAAGCATATGTACAGTTTTATATACAGTATATGCTGTTTTATATAGGAGCATGTCTGTCTCTTTTAGGATCCCGGAACAGGAGGCTGTGTCAAGCATATTGAAACAAGGGGGTTTATGTTTGGAGTCCCTTGGCACAGAAAGTCTGAGCCTTGGGGAATGCAAAGGCAGTGGATCAAACAAGCCCCAGTCACAGGTTAGCGCCATTTCCCAGTCTTGGATTATGTGCCAACTGTTTTGTAAATTTTTTTTCTTTGTCTTAATATTGTTTAGACTGTATCATGGGCTGTGAAGCAAAACTGCCAACATTCCCGTGTCGTGATTCTGATTTTCCACAGAAGTGGACGTTCGTAGAGCCTCTGATTCGCCAGCAGGACCTCTGTCTAGCTGTCACTGGTTTCACCGCTGGGTCAAAAGTGAAGTTGGAGCCCTGCAACCAGAAAGAACCCAAACAGGTTATTAATGGGATTGTCGTGGGACCTACAGTGGCAGTGACTGTTTGTAGTCATGGCACTTAAGCAATATAGCAAAGCAATTCCAGGACAGCAAGAACATGCACCTTTCTATTGAAGAAGAAATTTCCAAAACACTCTCAGTTCATTTTTTGTTTTTGAGATGAGACTGCAAATGACCTAAAGTCAGGCTTCCTCATCATATGGTATAGTATCGGGAACCAAAACCTACTCATTCCTCATGTAATCCAAGAATGAACTTTCGTTATATTTCCAAGACTCACTAAGTCCACAGAAATTTTCTGGAAAACGTCTCCTGTGGATTGAGTGAGTTTTGGAAATATGCTCTTGAATTCTGGCTCATTGTCTTCACAAATGCATCCTGCTCCATTCCCACGGGATGGATTTGGGCCAAGATGATTTATAAACTCTGGGTCGCTACTTAAAACCAAACCATGTGTGAGAGATTGCAGAATATGAGCCAACCAGTTCTGCTGTCGTGAGATCACAGACGAAGAACCCACTCTGTGTTCCTCTTAGGGCTGTTACAGGACCTTTCCAAAATTGTTTTGTTTCTTGGAAGACAGACTTTGTCTTTGACCACAAAATTAGTTTTTCAGTTTTTAGGATACATGCTTTTCAGTCAGATAGAACATTTATCATCCACATCTTCTTTCTATTACTGGTACATTCTGCCGTGTTATAACCTGCATATATTTTCTTCCGTTCAGTTACTCTGATTTAAGAGGACAGGTATATGAGTAACAATGTTTCTGTATGTCACTATAAATTGCAAGTGGATGTTGAATGTAAGCACATTCACCTCCTTGAATAGACATTAATGCAGACAATGCGCTTCCATAGACAAATGCACACGCAAGCATAAACACAATATCACTTCACCCTGACTCTGTGTCGAGTGCTACTCCCTAGGTTCCACCCATTTCTGTAAACTCCATATGTCTCTACTTATCAGTACTTTTCTTTGTCATTAGCTCATGAAATTTGATCTCTCTTTTCCCACGTGGTTTTATGACAATGCTAACCATGCTTACTCATAAAACTACATTTTCCATTAGGAAGCACTTCAGCAGTTTCCATTAATGTCTGGCACTGACCTTAAGGCTTCAGTCATTAGTGCTAGCTTTTTTACGACATGCTAGTTTTTTTCAGGGACTGAAAAGCAATATCAAACATATTTGGACACACGCTTTGTTAGAATCACAAACCTATGCTGTATTCCTTTTTTCATTAAATCCATCTGATAACAGCTAGTGTTAGGAGAAGAACTCTGATTTACTTAAAATTGGGGACAGCTCCAAATTATTTTCACAGAAGGGAAACAAAGGGGAAACAACATAAGAACATAAGAACATAAGAAATGTACAAACGAGAGGAGGCCATTCGGCCCATCAAGCTCGTTTGGGGAGA
>JAAGVU020000025.1:12161271-12184983 GCA_011763525.2 Mormyrus iriodes
AGAAATGTACAAACGAGAGGAGGCCATTCGGCCCATCAAGCTCGTTTGGGGAGAACTTAACTAATAACTCAGAGTTGATGTAATAAATGTAATAAAATAGGTGGATGGGGGGCAGAAAGACTGTCAAAATAAAACACCATGTTTTCTTCCAAAAATTCAGCTAATTTCTTCCTACCTTTTAATGAGAGGTTTCTTCTGACCTCTTTGTTTTGTTTTATTTTTCCACTACACTATGCACTCTTTCATTAATATGCATACAGCACAGTGGTCAGGACTTCGAAAATATAGCTTCGAAGCCATCGTGTCCTGTGGTTTCCATGTCGGCTACTAAAGAACATAATGGAATCCTCCATATCCACAGCACTTGGTGTCATGTTGTGATTCTTTTGTTTCTTTTCCTTTTATCCCCCACCGAAGGGTCACAGGAGTCGCCTTCTACACAGATTATTTAATATTAAGTCCATTGAAAGCGATCATTGTATTGACTATTTTTTAAATTTGACAACACCTGAATAATATGAATAATATTTGGATACAATTACTACTGGAATATCACAGACATATTGAAAAGCAGAGCAAAAAATTACTCATATGAAAACGTTACAATTCATGCATTCATCCATCCATTTCTGGGAACTGTTCAAATGATACTTTACTTTTATACACTATGTGACATGGACAAAAGGATTGGGACACACCTCTCAATCATTGAAATCAGATGTTTCATTCACACCCATTGCCACAGATGTTTAAAACCAAGCACCTGGCCATGCAGTCAAGATTTACAAACATTTGTGACGGAATGGGTCATTCTGAAGAGCTCAGAGAATTCAAGTGTGGTACTATCATAGGATGCCACCTTTGCAATAAGTTAGTTTGTGAAATTTCTTCCCTGCTAGATACTCCTCAGTCAACTCTAAGTAGTATTATTGCAAAGTGGGAGCATTCAGGAACAACAGAAACTCAGCCACAAAGTGACAGACCACATAAAGTAACAGCAGGGTCGCTGAGTGCTGAGGTGCACACTGCATAAAAGTTGGCAATGCTCTGTTGACTCAATAACTGCAGAGTTCCACACTTCCTCTGGCATTAACCCCAGCACAAAAACTGTACACTGGGAGCTTCATGGAATGGGCTTCCATGGCCAAGCAGCTGCATGCAAGCCTCACATCACCAGGTGCAATGCCAAACGCTGGATGTAGTGGTGTAAAGCACACCGCCACTGGACTCTGGAACATATTCTGCGGAATGACAAATCACATTTCTCTCACACAAATACTCATCTGGATGAATGGGCAAAAATTGCCACAGACACTCCAAAATCTTGTGGAAAGCCTTGCCAGAAAAATGGCAGCTGTTTTAGCTGCAAATGGGAGACTAACTCTATATTGATGCCTATGGATTTAGAATGGGATGTCATGAAAATTCCTGTAGGTGGAATGGTTAGGTGTCCCAATACTTTTGTCCATATAGTGTTTCTGCAATTGGGAAAATTGTTCAGCATTCTATGACTTACATCAATCAGAGTCAATTAACATGGGGGGGCTCTTTATAGTAACCTAAAGCAACCCAGTTCTATTTGGAAATGACTGCAAATGGTCTAATGTGTGACAGGGGCTGAAGCTTTCTGATAAATATCGAAAACATTTCTGGGTTGCCAAGTGATAATTCATTTGTTACTAGGTTGGTATCTCAGTTTTGTCACATGGTTGCAGCAGTGTTTATGACAGCTGTGCTACTCTCTTCTTTATTTACCCCCAACAGAAGTGGAGGCCTAAGGGCCCTGCCCTGCAGCACATGGTCAGCGGTCTCTGCCTGGACAGCCAACTACCCGCCGGCCCCGTCGTCACGACGCAGTGCCATCCGCAGTTGGCCAGCCAGTCCTGGGAGCCACAGCTAGCAACTTGACCCGGCGAACCTGGAGGGGCTTTGGGGTGGGGAGTGTGTGTTTACTCAGAAAGCTGAGGGTGCTGTTGGGGCCCAGGGAACTGTGATGCTGCACTGTCACTGTGTGAAGAGTCCAGGAGCTGCTCTCAATAGAAGAAGAATTGTGTTCCAAAACCCTCTGTTCTATCACCTTCTTCTGAATGTCTTTCTAAATATTGCACCTAGGGGCGAGGTAGGGTAGGGTGGGGTAGAGTGGGGTGGGGGGATGGGCTATGTGCACGACTCTCTCGTATCACTAGTGCTCTCACCTGTACAATTCCACACTTCAAAGTAAACACCTGGTTTAGGTTTCATTAATTGTTCTCAAGAGCTTTATTTTTTTAGTGTTCTGGTATCACTGAGAGTTAGACCATCTTGGCCAGTTTAAAGTCTTTGGCATGTGGCGCTACTTGACCTGATTATATTGGTGACATAAGCTGCATAAATGAGTTTATATACAGAGATAATTGTGTGTGTTTGTGTGTAACTATACGGAAACACACACATGGTTACATGTCTGAACTGAGACTTTCAAAAGCACTTTCCAGCATATTCTGCACGATAGGATCATCTGAACTCACACCATGCGGGAGAAAAGGCAGCTGTCCAGCCCCAAGAATGTATTCTTTGTTTCTTTTTAACTGTGTAAATATTCCTAAAGAAAGCTGAACCAGCTTAGGTTCAGATGAAGTAACTATTTGTGTGATAAAAAAAAATAAAATATACAAGAACACAGCATACTTGTATTATTTTTTGCTTGTATATGAATACAATGCCTTTTTCCTATAGAAGGAACCTCAGTTAAACTGCCTTTGCACTGTGTGACATTCTAATTATGTCAAATTTTATTTAATATTTATATTTTTAAACAAATCGTGAGTTTTGTGGAATTTATTTTGAAAGCTTTTATTTGCCTTTGTAAAGTATTTGCTTGTTCAAATCTGCTCATATATAATACAGTACATATACTAAATAAATGCTCGATGAAGGGAACTTAAATGTAATTTTTTTTCCTTGGAAACAAGAAAAGTAGTTATAGGAAAATGATGGTGATGTTAAATCTGAGTTTAATCTGTCCAGTGGTTTTTCGGTCTCTCTGAGTTGTCTTGGTGGCTCATTGCAGTACTTCAGATCTCCGTCCTTAACAGGGCTGTCTCACCCTCCTCACCAAAAGTCATCTGTGCTGAATTTGCTGATGGCTGGGAGGGGCTGAAAGTCCAGCGCTGATCAGGACCAGATGATGTGGCTGTGCTCTTGACAGTTATCCACATTCCATGTTGTTTCAGGCATTTCGGTTACTGAGGACTTAGTTTGCAATTTTGCAAGAAAACCGCCTGATTTTACATATAGATTTTTTTTGCTCTTCTTAATAACAGTGTCCTCTTCAATTAGTGTTAGAGCAATAATTAGAAAATAGCTGCAAATGTATACCCTTATCGGCTATTATTCAGCTAACTGATAAATGTGATAGGACTGTACCTATAATGCCTTTAAAGATTCATTTTTTTCTGCTGGTCTGCTACAAATAAGTGTAAGTATAATTAATCTTAATTTAGAGTTTTTCTCAGTCTTATTTGTACATTTATCAGATCAGAAATGAAATTCTCTTAACTACTTGTACAACCTCCACATCATTGAATCACTTGTGCCCATCATAAATACAAAGTATCGTTCTTTTTATAAAATTGCGAATGCTTTGGCACAGTCATGCAATTGATTATGTACAATCGTCTGCTGATTCCTCCATTATCAACTGTTTATGTCATGTTGGTCAAAACGTATTATACTGATTATCTGTTGAATAGTCTTACCCCCCAAAACATCTAGGCATTAGTTCATTGTGCAAGTGATTACATGCAAAATGGTTGAACCAGTTGTCATAATCTGTCAAGCATATTCTCTATATATCTCTGTTCGGTTTTTTTTTTTTTTATGTGTCCTAAATTGATGAATTTCTCTCTGATGAATTCTATTGAATCTAGACTTCCACCAATAAAGGATAATGTTTAAAGCATTAGATCGACCAATGATCAACCAGTTTTCTAAAATAGCTTAGAGGTGCATATCATGAACCTTCAGTTGCCTAGCATATACTGACAGAACACAATATTACAATTTGGCAGTGGAAGAACAACAAGGAAATGAACAGGGTCAATAGCTGGTAAGAAGAAGAGGAGTAAGGCTGCATGGTTGTAGGGTAGGGAAGTGAGACAGAGGAAGAGGTAGAAGAGGCCAAGAAAGAGTTATGTTCCTGATGAAATAACAGCCACAACTGTGGACCATGTCCTCAATCATGGCCTTACAATGGCCGAGGCTGGTGGAAGGGCATGACCGAATGTTGGGAGAGCTACCATGTCTTCAATCATTCTCATGTTTCATAGAGACAATAGGTATGTAATCCAACACTGTGCACTGTCCTGTAATACTGTATACTTACTGTAATGCTTCATGCTACAGTGTTACACTTGCATTTTACAGTATACAGTACATTTACTTTGTACAGTTACATACTGGACGTATACTGTAGCACACACACATATGTGCGCATATTTGCAGTGTGTACATATGTATACATATGTGTGTGTTTGTGTGTTACCTTATATATAAAGTATGTGTAACTGTACTGTTGAAACTGATACATGCTATGCAAAAGAAGTGCATCCATGTGTATTCCCAATCATTGTCATCAAAACCTTAGCCATAGTTTACACTAGAAAATACATAGAGTACACTCTTCCATTGACAACATGGCTAAGCATTTTGACCATCTTGTTTGTGAACAATAACACAAGGACTTGTCATTCTGGTGACCCTGACAAGTTTATTGATATAAATATTTACTTTTGAGGGATAAACTAAGGATTTTGTGAAGGTTACAGGCTTTTGCAGGTAATCCATCCTGTGGTGCTTTTTTGTACAAATTATTTCGAGAAATGCACTTACCACTTTGCAAATGTTAAGGAAGATTTGAGAAATGTACCAAAGCGACAGAGAAAAACTGTAATAAGTGGTCTGCTATGCTCACAATGGATGCAAACCTAAGAAAAAAATAGAAGACATCATGTCAAAATCATTCATCTTTAGTAAGCTCTATGTAATTCTGATTTTTATTGGCACTTCAAATGTGTAAATTGAGTAGTTTTGTCCGTCTATGCATCCATCTTCTAACCATTTATCCTAGTCAGGACTGCAAGGAGTCCTGGAGCCTATCCTAGACAGCTAGGGCAAACCCTGGATGGGATCCCGGTCCACAGCAGGGCACCTGGAAGAATGCCAGGCGAGACTCCACACACACAGAGCAGAGGTGGGAGTCAAACCCCCAGCACTAGTGGTGTGAGGCAGCTACCCTTGGTGTTATATAAATACTGCAGAGATGAAGTTAAAAAAATTGCTGTAATTCAGACTCTAACCAGCAGAGAGAATACTAAGCTCACCAACAGCCAAAGCATGTTATTACTGAGAGGTAAAATAATAATAGTAATAATAATAATAATAATAACAACAATAATAATATTAACAATAATACACATCAATAGTTGAATAAATATTTAACTGCAAATTTTAGACCGAAAACCAAACAAAAGATTTTATTTTCAAAGGAGATATTTCACTTTGAAACTGTTTGCCTAATACTAAAGGGAAACAGATTTCCCCGTGTATGAAACAGCGCTCCATTTATTCCAACCTCACACCTTGATCTCTTAATGTAATGAAGGAATATTCATTAATTAACCTTTGCAAAAACAGAGTTTTCTTTCTGTGCAAGAGGGGGTTAGTTTAATGCATGTGCACATCATTTGTGGATCATAAAAGATTGTTCCAGGTAGAAGAAATGTTTCTTAACTGGGTTTAACACAGACAGATACAATGTATTGCTTGAGAAAAACTCTTGCTGACATATAACTCACATATACAGTCATCACAATATCGTAAAACAAGATCTGAACAAGCTTTAAAATTCCACACTGATTGTAGTTCTAGGTATTGTGCTAAAATTACTAGCTCAGACATAACTGTTGGTGTAGATATAACCTCACATCTCAGAAGTTCAAAGACTTATAAGACTGTAAAGGTAAGTATACATTTGTTGTCCGTTTAGCCAACTTCAAGCTTTGGTGTGGGCAACATCAAAACAATGCATGATTAAACAAAATTACCAATTATCTTTATAATTATTACCTTCTTTAATCCATATGAGCACAATAATAAGAGGTGTCAGAGTTATTACAAAATGAAAAAGCTGTACTGACAGTTTTCACATTTTATCTTGTATTTTATTGGTGAGCGTTCCATGCTGGTGTATGATCAAGGACTTACGTTATTTTTTTCTTTGAACGTATGGCTTGTATAAATGTAGTTTATGTCTTTGCTACCTCCAAGTGTCAAATTACAGGTAATTACAATAAGCATAAAGAAGGTCCCTAACACCAGCAAAATCTCCTAATGTTTTTGTAACCAAAATATTGCACCCAATCATGTAAATAAATTGTCTGACAGCAAAGCACAAAAAATGATTGTGAAAGTGCATCAGAGACAAAAGAAGTACAACTGGCTAGTCGACATCGTTAATGGACCTGTTCTGAACTTGTCCACAGCCAATTAGAATGCCAAGCTTGCAGCTCAGCTCCTAATCCATTCACGCACAAAGTTATGTTAGGAATGCAGACTACTGATTGGTCTCTCAATCACAACCAGAAGTAGGAAAATTTCTTATCAAACAACAAAGAAAAGGGAAAGGTTAGGTCACATGTTTATGTGCGGACTATGTCTTAGACATACTTTTGTTTCTTTAGTGCTTCTGGTTTAAACCTATTTTCCCTTTGAAACTTATCAAAACAGCACAACAGAAAGGTAATTAGACAGCTGCCAAAACTGTACACAGAGATGGAATTAGGGATCTACCAAAAGCACAGGGAGAGTATTACAGTGCAACCAGTTATTTAAAATACAGGTATACACTGGCATGAAATAAGGTTCCCTGAAGCAAGTTCCAAGGGGAGGATCTCACAATACTTAAAGTGCAAAAATACAAAACAGTACAGGGGCTGGACACAAGAGTCTATATGCATAGTGTATAGAAGTTATGTGTAAAGAATGATAATATATAAAGTATCGGCATAACTGATGGTATTAATGGTGTCAGTTGACTGAAAACAAACAAATAAATAAGTGAATAAACAGATAGATAGATAGATAGATAGATAGATAGATAGATAGATAGATGACAATAAATTTATATCTGAATGGGCATTTTGGTTTGATATGTTTTCTTATGTTTCTTTGTGTGTCTTGGATCTTTTTTGCTGATTTCCAGATGTTTAGTTCTTCAACCCTTTCTTTTAGTGGTACCCATTGCAACTTGCTGCCTCCATCTTGTTGCCTCAGCTACTCATCTCGCAGTCAGCAGCTCAAATACTGTTAGCACTGAGGACTTGGAGGCTCCCAGCTGAAGAGGAAAAGATCGACAGGCAGAGAACCTGGCACACATGGGAGTGTGCAGATTTCAGAGTGCCCTTTTACCTAAGACTATGTACTGTGCTCAGGACCTAGTTAATAAAATTAGATTTTTCTTTAACTTTTTAACTAAAGAACATTCTCGAAGCCTGACAGCAAACACAGACAGAGTTCATCTCCAAAGAGCAACAGTGGTTGCCAGTCAAAGCTCACTGTAAGAGATGAACAAAACTTAACTGGATAGTTTATGATCACCGCGGAAATATGGCCCTAAAATGACCCCAGAACTGAATCAGCACCTCTGTGATCTTGTCTCAACAAAAACTGTATATCATGAACTTCACAAAGCTGGGATTTATAGGAAGTAGTCACCATTTGTATCCATCTCTTAGGCAGGGGGACTTTAATACACAGGCTCACCCGGCTGAAGCCCAGTGCCCTCCTATATAAAGGGGCCTTAACTAACCTCAACTTGTTTACTTTAATGTTAAACCCCCTCCAGCTGACAACTACACAATCGTAGAAAATAGTAAGGGGCCCTTCTCTCTGTTCTATTCCTTGTCCATTAAACCTCATGTACTTGCACTGACAATCCTGTTTCCCTTCACTTCTGCCTGGCAGTTTCTGCCAATAATACTGTGTGGTCTTTCATCCTTTGTCCTATATTTGAAGAGTTGGAGTAGTTGGAGAAAGGATGCCTGTAACTGACAACGTCTAGGACATCAAACATGGCATGGGCAGCCATCTTGATGAAGCCATATTGTCCAATGATTGCTTTTTATAGTAGTCAATTTATAAAAGAACATTGTATTGGACCAGGTGTGCCATATGATGCCAGTACTGTTTCCTCATAATATTTCTATTCTCCAAGATGATAATGCCCCCATGCACATGCCTAAAAAATTTCAAGAGTGATTTCATGAACCTCCCCAACAATCAAAGCTATGCAGAGTACAAGTAGATTGTCACCTCCTTCATTCTTCAAAGAACTAGAGGCTTTTCTTCTTGACGAATGGTCCAACAGTCCAAGGCATAGCAGCGTTTGAAAAAGGACTGATCTTAATTGAGATGGTGGCCAAAAACTTTATTAGGTCCTTAACATTAATACATTGTTTCCAGTGTTTTTCCACCCTCTGAATGTCCTGCTGTAGAAAGAAGCGGAATCTACACTACATTAAATAAATATCTCTCTTTGTCTAGTATGTTCCCTGTCATCCAACATCCTATATCTACTGTCAATTCAACTCTCGCATCCCAGAAAATAAAGTGAAAATGTAGATCACCCTCCGATTGGGGGATTTAAAATTAGTGTAGTGTGTGACTGTGTGTATATGTCTTTCCAGCGCAAATACTGACCTACAGCTTATATTTCCAGAGGTACTTCTAAGTGTTGGAAACAGAGATCTGAGAAAATAAGGTAAGGAAATACAGAAGAACAGAAAAAGCAACATAAGTTTAATAAATCAATTTATTACAAATAATACAATGGAACACAAAGTATTGGAAAAATGCATGGATATTCCAAAGCACGCCATATGAAGGGCAAAAAAATGAATGAGCCAATTAAAAGAGTAGATTTGCAGCAGAGATTTAGAATGCGTAAAGACAAGATTATCTTGTACATGAGAGAAACTAAATGCTGAAACATCCCAGTGTCTAAAACTGTGATGTTTAGTGTAAGTGTGATCTATTCAATGCCCCGAGGGATTCTCAAATAAGAGTTTTGCTTGGGTAAAAAGTGATTATTAAGATCTTAGACTTCGTTTTGCGGTTGTTATACTGTTACTGTGAATTGGAGAATGTGGTGGTAACAATAGAACTTCTTTTATTAACACTGCGCTGGAAGAAACCGTAACTGCATATTTACATGGGAGAGGTAATAAAAACGAATGTCTATATATGATTCCTTCATCTATAAATCTTCTCTAACCAAACTGGTCGTGGTTAATATAGGACTAACAAAATGATTAACAAAGTATATAAAGTAATTTGAATAGTATATCTTGTGCTTATTTTAAAAATTTAATTGGAACAAATTACGAATAGGAATTTTTCAGTTATCTAGTAAAAAAATGATAAGATAAGTACACTATATTTCAATTTTTCTTGAAGTACTAAAGTACTTTCCGCAAGATTTAGGGAGAGACACATTATAGAAGTTTGCAAAATAACTGGTTGTCGTCCTGTGTTCGCCGCCGAAATTCCTGATTGTCATCTGCTTTGACCAATCATACCTCGGACATTCCTGCCGCACATATTTTTTTCTCCAATCGCATTAAGACTGGGGCGGCCCGTTGCTAAGGGCGAGTTAGGTTGAACAAGTCAGTGGCACAGCGAATTGAGCAGGTGAGGCGACTGGCATAAGGCAACGTTAGTGAGGGGGCAGCGAGGTCTTATCTCCTCGGTGCAACTTCCTTATAATTAATTTTATTTGGACTATTTTGCAAGCACATCATTTAGTTCTACTTGGTATAGTCACTTTAAACAGCCTGACACTGCGATTATTACTACACAGGAATTTGCTGTTACGGTAAGAATATTCGCTAGCTGAGTCGCTGTATGTTTCGGTCCGGTAAAACGGGAGGGCTGATAGGAACAGGGCGTGCTGATATTGTAGATAGCCGGGGTTAAAGTTGCCATGTACACTCAAGTCACTACTGTCATGCTAAAGCAGTGGGTGTCACTATGGCGATCATCATGTTCAGATAGAGGGCTGGGGCACTGAGTGGGATTTCACGGTTATATTGAACTGGCCATTTACCTTGTGCGGCAATCACAGTATCAAGCACGTATCCCGTGTGGTAGAGTAGTCAGTAGGTATTGGAGTGAAATTAGGTAGTTATCGAAACAAGGATAACTCCTTCGCTGGTTGTGTTTTTATATGTTCTATAGTATGGTCGCTTGTTGAAGTTGTTTCGTCGATAATCTATGACCGGATTATTTGAAAGTGCCGACCCATGAAATCTATCGAGCGACGTGACTGAGCTGCCTGATGCTGACAGCTGAAATTTCCATGTCATCCAGTATCAGCGATTCAATGCAGTGCTGTTCAAGGGGAACTTCGCAAAGCTTGGCAGGAAAGTGCCTTGTGCTTGTAAGGCGGACTGGACTGTTTGGTTAAGATGCGTCAGTCAGCCAGCAGTATGACATCTCTTCGGTTTGATATACGTCGTGTAATATGGAGTAAACACAGCCTTGCCTATCGCTTCAACTAGAAATAAAAACGTAACGCGCAAAATATATTAGAAGTAATTTTCTGACGTTGTGATCAGTATTTTGTCAGTGTTAAACAATGCATTAGAAAAAAGTTGCATTTTTATATGGCTCGTTGCAGGCAGGCTCATATATCATTTATAATGCGCCGACTGTCCCTCAATCAAACGGCGCGGTTTTGTAAACATTGTGACCCGTAATCTGTGCTGAAATGTCTTGTGGCATAATATGTTTCTACACGATGTTCCTACCAGTATTTCTCGCCAACATTGCTCAGTCAGAAGTGATCTCGTTGAAATGTGCGCATTTTACAGTCGCCCGTGATACTCCGCGTTACTGCCGCTCGCTGAGGAACTTCTGAAGCAGAATTAACGGGGGGCGGCTCGTGTTGCCTTCAAAGGACCTGCGCTTCTCAATTTTGGTTCATTCGGTCGTACTATGAAAGCGTGTAAATGCACGTCTGATAATGACACCACAGCAACAGTTACCGACGTATCGCGTTTCAGCAATTTGACTCAATCACTTTGGGCCCGTCAGTAAATAAAATGCGACGTTTAACTCGGACACCTGTCTCCTCTAGGCAAAATCGTTCTCCGTTAGTAATGTGTATCTCATTTCACATTTTTCTGAAGAGAATTTGGTTTAAGCCATTTCAATCGATTTCGTGCAACTTAAATATATACTGGACTATCTCAGATTAATTATTTTTTTATAAAGTACTACAAAAGCAACGCCTGTTGGGACTTGAACGGATATCCTTGAAGTGTGTGTGCTTCATTTAAAAAATTCACCGTAATGCCACTGGTGGTGGCGTTTCACTGGTAGTAAATTACCACCTCTTGTGACACAAGTTGTTTAAGTTGATTCAATATGTTCTTCTAAAACAATTTTATTTAAATAGTTAAAGGTACCTGAAATATTTGTATGTTACATTTCAACTTAACATAAATATTCTTGTCACCGTTATTATCATTATTGTAATACAGTAATAATTTTAGGTGATTGCCAAAGTATTAGCATTGCTTGAGGGTCTTGGATAGTTGTTAACTCTCAATATTATTCAAATTACCGCAAGTGCTAATGATCTAATACTGTCAAATTTAGGCAGCACAGGATAAGAAGGGTTTTGTTGCTCCAGGATAAGACAACAAGATTTATTAAGGGGTGATATTGTTGCTTTGAATTAAAGTATGTATTAAGGTACAAAATAAGTATTTGATTCAGTATTTTGATCAGTTGTCATGCAAGTATTGCTAGTAATTATTTTTTAAGTTTCATGAAATTATTCACTTGTGTTGAAGTGGTCATTTTTCTCCTGTTCGGCTGCTGTGCAGCGGTCTTAATTTGCAGATAATTGTTTGACTGTTCCAATGGGTGGGGTTGATGCTGCAGTATTTGTCTCTGTTGGTTTCTTAGCACTTTTTTCCACTTTTGCTTATTGTGGTGTGATAAAAACTGATTTTACCACAGAGTTACTGCAACCCACAAAGAAAAAAATCTTTTACCAATGTATGACATGGTAAGTTAACGCAATGTTGAAATAAAGGTATCCATGTGATTCATTTACTGCTCATTTTTGACTGTACTTAATGATACATATCCACCTGTGAAAACATGCTGTTTGTTGCTAAGAATTTCCCATTTAATTTTTTTCCAAGAGTCTTGCAGGCTCTGCACAAATGCTTCAAGTGCCACATGAATCTGTATTATAAGTCACACATATCATATGCCTTGGAGCATTAGTGGAACATCTTTCACTTCAGGCTAATAATACTCTGCAGGCAATTAACCGGCTTTTAGTATGCGTTAATGTTATCTCACCCACCCTCGACCTCATGGCAGAAGGTTGCCAGTTGTTCCCCCCCATTCAAGGGCTTCCAGTTATTAACCATCCCAGTTAAGCAGCTGATAATGTGCAGGCTTATTTCACAGTCTGTGTTTTAGAATGTACAAAGCACGTTAATAGATTTTAAGACCTTTCCATATTTAAAATAAAAAAGGCTTCTCTGATATTCAAAAAAGTCTTTCACACATCCTCTTTACCTGAGAGTGTATCATTTTGTAATAGAATGTTACAGAAAGAAAAAGCAGTTTTTCAACTATGTAAGTAGGTTAAATGATCTATGATAAAATTACAGTAGAAAAATATGATTAGTTTTATCCATATGTTAAATTGCTGAAGTATGTGCGGAACGTACCATTGTGTAGATTTTAATATAAGAATATTTAGATGCTACAGCAGTTTTTATATTATATTGATCATATTGATTTTGTATCAAGTAGTATTGATATAGATATTGGTATAAATATAAAATGTTGATTGTGCTTTTTGCAGAACATTTTACTGGTACAGGAAAACTCATGTTAAATATTTCTCTTTTGAAGCTTTGGTGTGCATTGCTGTAATGATGCATGCATTTGCTCTGACAGGGAGGATCAAGGGTCTGTCTCTTCTAGCAAGACCCAGAATTTGAATAATTATAATTGTCTGTAGAACTTGGGGTCTTGTGTAATAATAAGCCATGAAAACACCCAGATGTGGTGTCCCTGTACTACATAATATAATGTTAGACTTTGAAATGTGCAATTAAAGGTCCAGTAAATAGCTGTCACTACTATAAAGTGAAACCCAGTGAAGTGCAAGGGGATAACAGGAAATGAAGTGGCCTTTGTGATAGTGGTTAACCATTAATACAGCAGAATCAGGTTTACAATATGTCTGCAGGTATGCTGTGACATTAGCTTTTTGTATTTGGTTAAGTAAGAATGTAGAAGAACATTTTTTTATTTGCTTAATTGTTGATGTATTTCAGTTTTTTTTCTTTTTTTCTTTTATTGCTATCGTGAACCGTTCCTGAGGTCCTGCTCAAAATCTGGAACATTTGCCATCATTGCCTTACCGGAAATCTAGAGGCAGAATAGTCTAGTTCTTCCTTACTTACAGTTCAAAAGCAACCACTTCCCCGCTGTGAAAGCGACTAGTTAATACACCGGTCTCTGTTTAGGGGTCCAAGCATCATAGATGATGGAACCCTATTGTTTTTGTTTGGATTTTTTTGTACTTGTTTTCTACTTTCACTTTGTAAATGTGCCATATTGTGCTTTTAGTGTATAATATTCAGATATTATTGTTTGCTCAGCAGTATACCATATTTTGTTTATTTACTGTATGCACAGTTCCAGTTGTAGGCTTAATGTGAGTCATGATTGTTTTTATGTTGTGCTGTTAATCTCTTATGCATTGTTCCCAAGGTACCACAAATCCAAATACCACCAATTTACTTGTGTGGCAGTAGTCTTGAATCATTCTTTAGAAGCTTCTCTTTAGCGAAATGAAGATGAGCAGGGTCTTCTCATCCTTCTGGTGAGATGTGCTGTAGGGGCAGCTGGTCAGTGACATTACATTCGGCACAAGAGGTTGCCTAAATCATTGTGGTTGCATCAGAGGTTACACAATTGTGATCTTGAACACCGTACGCACTGACGATGACATATGCTGTGGTAGCTGTTCAACATCTGTTCAGTATTTCCAACCCCCCCCCTCCATTTTAGTTGTCACTTTGTTTCCTTTTTTGTAGAAGAATATAGTTTTTTGTCCACTTGATCTGGATGTATCTGTAAAAAGTGAGAGATCATCATTTACAATACAGCTACACAATACATTGGTTTCACTAACAGTCTTTCTTCTCACCTGTCATAGAAGGAACTGTTTTTGCACCCTCTTGGAAGGACTGCACAATTGAATTTTAATTTCAATTATGATTTTGGCTTCCAACAATTATCAAAACAATGTAATTGAAATAATAATTCCAACGCACCCCTTTCCAGCCCCTTTTATTTATTTCTCAGTTGAATTATATTCAGAGTTCATGGAAATCCACTGTTAAAAAGACACATTTGTTTTAGGTTCAGTAAATGCAGGGATATTTCCAAAGTCAATGAGTAATTGTGTTAAATAATCGTGATCTCAATATTGACCAAAATAATCATGTTTTTTTTTTGCCACAATCAAGCAGCCATAACCCTTGGTCAGCAGGCATTTGGTAATAACCTTCCTTTCTGATCCTGTACCTGTACTGTGTTCTGTGTACCGTGTACTCTGAATCAGCATTGATTTTTTCCCCCCAGTTTCTCTTTAAGTCATTTTGTGAACCTCTGCCTTGTTAGACACCGTAGCCTCCACACATGGTGGGTGGAGATCGAACCTGTGGAGGCTTGCGCGCTTGTGCCTGCTAGGGCTGCAGGACAGTTTGTAGTAGGGTATGCATCCAGGACTACTGTCTTCTATGCTAACTCATTAGCAGTGAGGATAGAGAACGGCTGCATGAATGAATTCATTTCAAGCTATCAGCAGTAACCCACGACTGTGAAATTCTGCGGGTGAGCCTGCTTGGTTTTCTTGGTTTTGTAGGCTCCGGTTCAGCAGGACCTCTTCGGTTCCCCCCGAACCCCCATGTAGGGCTGCTTAAACTTGGACTAAGCTGCTTGTGTTGTCTTTGGTGTTGGTTACTGTTGCAGGATGCATCAATGATTTAGGCAGCCGGTCTCGTTTTGCTTGACAAAAGTCTGTACCTCTGTTGGACTGTGTTTTCATTTAGTCACAAGCATTATCAGGGTGGGAGTAAATTGGGGAGTTAGAATCATTAGGAATTATGTCAACCATCGGTACGGTTGTGGAGTATTCAGCTGGAATGATCTTGTGGCAATTTTAGCCAGAGCATCGGGGTACCATCCCTACTCTTTCGAAAGATGTCCAGGGATCATTTATGACCTCAGAGAGTCAGGACCTCAGCTTTACAAATAATCTGAAGGACCAAGGCACCATTTTTACAGCACAGTGTCCCCATCACTGTACTGGGGCATTGGGATCCACACTGACCACAGGATGGGCTGACCTGTTGGCCACAACAACCCCTCTTCCAGATGATATTATGTCTGTCAATGTGTGTTAGCTTAACGATTTCAAAACCTCTCCTAAAGTCACCCCAGTATATTCAACAACCATCTAATATACCCATGCGTTTTTTTGACTTGACCATTACCCCACCTTGTTTGGCTAATCAATACCTTATTGAGTTATTCAAGTAATTAAGTTTAATTAAGTGAGCTAGTGGTGAAATTTAATGAATGCATGGAATGGCTAAGGTGCCCCTATGGCGAGGCACGGGAACTGAAGCAGTGTTCATCTAGCCATCCAACTAGATATCGGTAACTTTTTGGAGAACAGAAGAATTTTTGTTGCGTTACTGTTAATTTGCATATGTTCTAACGTTAAATAATATTTTATTTCTGAGCAAATGTGCACTTTTTGCCTAGATAAAGAGCTTTAAATATTTTTTTTGACTGCCTAAGACTTTTACACAGTACTGAACTTATGTTCGCAACTGTACACTGAGCAGTTTAGAGATACTAGTTCACTGTGTGTGTTTGGATAGTGAGAGGAAAGATGCATTTCCCACCCAAACAGAGTGGAGGTGGGATTCGAATCCCCATTCCTGGAGGTAGGGGTGTTGCTACAGATTTTGGGCCCTGTGAAAGCAGATCATATTGGGCCCCCAACCGAGATCAGTGCTATTATATTCCAATTTTTTTCCGGGTGCCTGTCACTTAGGAACCCTTAGAATCATCCTAATTCCCTGTCCTCTTTGTGGCACCCCGGCTTGGAGGTGTGAGGAAACGGTGCTACTGCTGTGCCACGCAATCTGAGATTGTCATCTGCAATTAAAAAAAATAAATAATCATTTTAGAAATTAAAGATGTTTTGTGCTGAGTAGTGGTTTGCCCGAAGAATTTTAAGCAGGATGTTAGTGACGATAGTATGTTCAATCACCATACAGTGCTTTTGTAGAACTTCTCTTCCGATGGTTTTTCTCTTTTTGTCACAATAGTGGTTTCCCAGTAATGGAAAGGAAACAGAGAGCTGTAGTAACTTGAGTTTAGAAATGCGGATTGTGAAATGCTTCATGGGACAGATTGTTTTTTTTCTTTTTCAAACAAAGCAGGAAACAAATCTGTATATAATCTGTTCTTTGATGTGGTAAGTGGCATTGCAGTTATTAACAATGACTTTTACTGTGATGTGCTTTATAAAAAGTGAGTTTTAGCTCTCACAAACTATAGTTGCCTCACTTCCCTGCCACTACCCTGCATTTAAAACTGCCCATATAGTGTGTGGTTATTCATTATAGCTCTTTGTAAGCATGATATCTTTGGCGCTTACATGCTATTTGCACAAAGTTGGGAAAAATTAACCTCGTGATATTTGTAATTTTTGTAATGAATATTGCAATATTTATATAGCAAAACATGAGTTGAAAATTTACCCAAAATATAACTTTATTGTTTACCAATAAAGTCTGTCAAATAAGCGGTATTGTTTTGAGTTGTTCTGACACAAAGCAGTGTTGACAAGTCAGTTACTTTTGCTCAATGTCATCTCTGGAATCCAAAATTTTTCCATACAGTGGGAGATGAATGACTTTCGGTGACTAGCTCTTGTTTGCTTTTTTCCTCTTCCCTCACTTTTGTTAAATTTCTCACAAATGCGCCATGCTGTCTATGAGTGAATCAAATAGCAAGGGCGAGAATGATTATAATTGTCTCAGGCACTACAAAATTTTCAGCGGGTTGGCAAACTTTATTGAGTGCCCCTTTTCAGACGATCATGCAACATTTGCAAGACACCCCCCCCCGTGCATAGCATGCAATTTCCATATCAACATATCCTCTCAAAGGGATGCCAATGTTTACTATATACGCAACATTAGGATTGTCGGTCTTTGTAATGGAGCCTATCGAAATACATTCACGAAAAGTTCAGGTATTCTCAAGTGTCTCCCAAGTGCTCTGCTGACATCACGATGGCTTGACATTGCTGTGGACGGGGTTCAGATTAATGTCAGTGGCTGCTGTGGGAGGCCATTCTGACCCAAAGGCTCACAGGTCCAAAATCTTGAATAAAGGCAACTATCTGGTAGATCTACATCTAATAATCATGGAGAGATATTAGTGTTGCTGTGCCTCCTGTGAATTCTTTTTAAACACTCAGTGACTGGTATTGCGAATAGCTGTGTGAGGTAGGGTCTGAATGCTTATGTTTGTTTGCTTATGTATTTTTTTGAAAGGTTGAATGTGTTTTGCTGTGAGTGGTATAATTTCTGTAAGAGGGTATTTGCGTTGAGTGGTTGAGATTCTGTGAGGTTAATTTTCTTTCTTTTTTTTGAGAGGATGTTTTTATGCTGGTCGTTTGTGTGGCTGTTTATATATTTTTCTGTTTGAATATGTACTGTCATGAGACTTCATGGCTTGTGCGTGAATTACAGACAGTTTGTGATTTATTCAGCTTTGGAATGAAGCAAATTGATGGTTTATGTTATTCTTTGATGAATCTCTTATGCTGAAAATTATACAAATTGTGCTTTAAAATAAATGTCCTAATTTCCAGAGATGCAGAAAGTAAATTTCATTCTTTGCTTGTGATTTAAATCATGTCTTTGTGCCCGAGGTTGAATCGTGGCATCCGGTTTCATCTGCCTTGCCAATTCTGGAGTGCAGTGCAGTTGAGTCTGCATCGATCAGCACATTATCTTGGGTAACTGAGGAGTGGGTGGCTCAGAGACCCCCTCCCCCCCTGCAAATTGACAATTTGGCCTGGTCTCCTGGAGGCAGACTTGGTGCTGCCTTAGTTCGACGGCTGGAGAAACCAAGCTGGCCCTATTTGTGTCAGCAGTTCATGCCAGTTTTAATATCAAACATGTGTGTGTGTGTATTTAGATATTATGTATTAATGCAGTATAATGTAAAAAGAAAGGTTTAGGAAAAACTGCAGGCTTGGAGGTGGGCCTAAAGTGTCCATCCGTGTTGCATCAGTTGCTGCGTCTTTGGGCATGAGCAATATATAGGTGGTGGGTGGGTGAACGAACACTCCCACTGTACAGGAGAATCAGGCCAGGGGGAGCCTTCGCCAGGAAACAATACCCTCACTTTGAATCCTGCTGCCTGTTTATGTGCATGCCTCGAACTGGGGAAGGATCTCGCTGAACATCTCCCCAGACACAGATGTCAGATCCTGATGTGTACAGTGTAGCCCAGCAGTTGATTTGGCCAGTGTTTCCCAATCCGGTCCTCGGGGACCTGTAGCCGGTCCATGTTTTTGCTCCCTCCGTGCTCCCTACCAGACAGTCTTTTTCTCCCTTTTTCTCCCTGCTTACAGCATTGATTAAATTTAAAACCATGTCAGGTTCTTCTTACTGAAATTCTAGAAAAATATTACCAGTGATATTACTGGCACAATGTAAATGTAACAACATTACATTTGGCTGAATACAAAAATGAGACACAAACTTGGGTAGGGAGCTGGGAGGGAACAAAAATGTGGACTTTCTGTGGGTTTCCAAGGACTGGATTGGAAAACACTGAATTAGGCACTTCTGTGTTGGTCCTCCCTGGGTCTCCTCTAACTCATCCTGTTGAATGTCACCATTGGCTACACAGGGCTCTAGTTGTGGCTCTAGCTGGAGACCCATCGCCCTTCAGGATTCACTCTAAGCTCACGTTTGGGTTTCTGCCTTTTCATTAGGTGTGTACCTGTGCGAGCTGGACTCCCTTGATCGCTTGCTGCATCTTTCCAGTAACCAGTACCTCTGGGTGGCAGGACTGGTTGGATGAGATGTTACTTTAAGAATCAAATGAGGGTTCCAGCTAAAACCAAAACAGGAATCACATGGACACTTCTCTACTTTTACAAGCTGCTTCCTCATAGTCATATAGCTCCTTATTTGCACAGACTCCTCCCACTTGACTGAATTCTACGTGACTATATCACTTGACAGCACTTTATTTATGGTGTCATTTCCCATGTATTTGTATACATAATGTTGCTTACTGCATGCATTCCATTGTATGCCTTGTCCTAATTGTCCATTTGTTCTTTTCCAGTGCCCTCTATATCTCTTCCTGTGCACTGTATTTTCTTTTTATATACTACAATTGTGCCAAGTGCACCAAAGCAAATCTTTTTTAAATGCTGAAATAAAAACAGGTGCAAATTCTGATGATGTCACATTATCTCCTAGATTTATGTGCCTTGTAGTTAGAACTGCAGTGGAGTACATGCGGTTTACAATCCATGATAGGCGCCTTCCTTCAAAGAGATTACTATTGGTTGTCTCGGCCTTATTGAATTATTGAAGCACCTCATTAGAAGGCAGATCATATGTTCCAATATTGCAGTATTTTTTTTTTTGTTCTGGCTATGCATGGCAGAATAGATCTGGTTAGCTGTACAGGGAAACACAGTAGGCACTGGGGGATGGGGGTGCTTTTGGGAAGGGTGCAGCACTTGGTCTCCTTATCACTCGATGATGATAAGGTTTAGGTTTAAAAACTCACCAGTCAGTATATTGAGTAAAAGAAGCGCCTATGCAATAGGAAACTCTTTTTATGTAAGTCTGTGTCTCCTTTTTGTATTCTGCCAGACGTATCATTGTGACATATACGTTGTGCCAGTAATATCGCTGGTGATATTTTTCTAGAATTTCAGTACCAAACACTTGAGATGGTTTTAAACTAATCATCAATGCTGTACATACCATTTCGTGAAATGTATGAAAATATTTCATAACCTAGATTTCTAAACACAAATTATAACTGTTCTCTGTTTTCTTTCTGTTCCTGGGATATGATAAATGGTATTGCTGTTGTTTTTGTTTTGGCAGTGAAAAAAGAATGATCTTACAACCAAGGTAATAGCACAAGACATGTTGAACAATTATGCTTGTAGGAGGAGCTGTGTGTGTGGGGCTCTGTAGATTAGGAACCTATGCATGTGACTGCAAGGTTGCTGGCTCAAATCTCATGGCTGGAACATAATGTCACTGTTAAGCCTTTGAGCAAGGCTGATAACCCCATCTACTTCAGGAGTGCTGGATAAGTGTGAAATGCAAAAAAGCACAGGGTTTTAAAAAGTGCAAATGCTTTGTTTAGAAAACATCAAGGGGTATTTTTAAGTCACAGTTGTAAATAAGCTTTTATGCAGTGTGGAGAATCTCTATTTGAAATGACAAAGTGGCATGGAAACAAAGATCGGGCATCTCCGCCATTCTAAGCTTGCTAATGATTGTACTTTATACCAGAGTATATGTTATTTTCACGGTGTTTTCAAAGGCAATGCTATGCCGACATTTTTTAAATCTTGGCAATAAAATGTACTTGCCGGGCAGGTGGGGGGATAACTTGGTCGCCAAAATTTTAAAATAATGCAATTTACCATATCACTGTAATACTGCCCAAGCCTAATAACTACTTTAAAGCTGTTCATAAAAGTTTACTGATTTCACTATGCTGCTTATATTTGTGTTTGTTGGAATACATCTGCCCTCTGCTGGTCTGGTGGAATATCATTTCTGTGTACAGATGTGCCGACCGCAACCATCTGCGTCCACAGAAAAATGTGATAGGTACACAAGAGTCTGTTAACAACACGTTAACATTACTAAGCAGTAATGTCATTATATGCAATTTCTGCAGCAAACTGCAAAAATGCAACCAATCTGACAAAATTTGTGGTCAGGTTTTCTTTAAATTACTGATTATTATCGACATTATCGATTTGGTGTTGCAGCCCTACTTATTTACCATTATAAAATTATGCTTAGTAATTTTCCTGTAAAATGCTTCGAGAATGATGGGTGAGTTCATAATGTAATTGATATTAATAGTTGGAGCAATACTTGTTTCAGTTTATGAGTTGGCTTCATTTTAAGAGAGGTTTTGTTGATTGATAATGGGATTAGAGAAGTATTTCCCAATCTGGTCCTTGGGGACCCAAAGTCGGTCCATATTTTCGCTCCCTTCAAGCTCTCTGCTAGACAATACACAATGGGATTAGAGAAGTATTTCCCAATCTGGTCCTTGGGAACCCAAAGTCGGTCCATATTTTCGCTCCCTTCAAGCTCTCTGCTAGACAATACACATTTTTGCCAGATATCCCGGTAGGTTCTGAAATATTTTCATACATTTCATGAAATCGTATTTACAGCACTGATGAAGTTTAAAACCATCTCAAGTTCTTGGTACTGAAATTCTAGAAAACCATCACCAGTGATATTTTCTGGCACAACATAAATGTCACAACATTACGTTTGGCAGAATACAAAAACAAGACACAAATGTAGGTAGAGAGCTGGGAGGGAGCAAAATCATGGACTTTCTATGGGTTCCCAAGGACTGGATTGGGAAACACTGGATTAGAGTATTCAAGTATGGTTTTCTTCATAGTGATGCTGCATGGGGTGGGGTATGTGCGTTAATGCAACTGTACAAGCAATGCTGTTATTCATTAGTGTACTTCTTGAACTGTTTCCTGACGTGACTTGCAAATTATGTAAATGTTTATTTAAATGTTGCATGGTGGTTGACATTTCGTAAATAAATAGTGATTCAGATTTGGCCCTTAGTTTCACTTTACTCATTTTCCTGGTTGGTATTGATGTATGCAGTCTTAGTATAGGACCTTAGTCTGAAGTATGGGCCCTTAATCTGACTGTAAATTCAGAAGCATTTGGTTACCAGACCATTGGTTTGGCTTTAATAAATACCGGTGCATCCTGGGTCCAAGCACTGAATATGGAACTAACTATTAAAACAATCTCATCACTTCGTTTAGAGGCTCTGAAACTCAGAATGTCTTCTTGTTCTTTCATTTTTTCAGCATGGGCATCACATCACATCACATCACATCACATCACATCACATCAATCAGAATAACACCACACCACATCACAGTCACATCACATCAATCAGAATCACACCACATCACAGTCACATAACAGTCACATCAATCAGAATCACACCACATCACAGTCACATAACAGTCACATCAATCAGAATCACACCACATCAGTCACATCACAATCACATCACATGAGTCACAATCATATCACATCATCACAACATCACATCACAATACATAACATCAATGACAACAATCACAACACAGCACTTCACAGCACACCACAGCGCACCACTGAACGACCCACACTCGCACCCATGAAGGGAAATTTCGGTGTTACAGCAGCAGTTAAAACAGGATCAGACAATACACACATTATAAAGGTACAAGACAATCAAAGTAACAAGTACCAGAATATGTAAACATGTAAACTAATATCATTAGTGTCTTGGTAGTGGAGCCAATGTTAGTTATTTGGGAATATGTAAAATTGGGTAGCCCATATATCTGAAACACTCTTATTTAGTAGTGATCTCTATTCTAAGATTAGTACTGGCCCTGAGCCGAGAACTACCAGTGCGTTGATGGAAGGCGAGCCAGCAGCTGTGTTGTGCTGTTTTTCTATTAGTGCCATTTTTCCCACTATCATGCCAAGTGAGAATGAGGACGACAGCCTGAACCAGGCTGGATTTATTTCTTTTTCCGTTACAGTCGGCAATTTCGACTGCACTATTCACTGTAAGATGGAGATGGAGGGGAAAAAAGTATGTTTGGTTAGCCGGGTGGCAAAAAATGCAATGAGGTTGAGGGTGTGGGCTTTTAGGCAGATGTCTGCACTTAGTCTCCTCACGGAGCACCATGTCTTTCAGATGTTCCTTTGGTCATCCTTGAAAGGGATTGCCGATGGAGGTTTGGTAGGATCAGGGTAGGCTGTGAGTGGAATGCTAAGTCAAAGCAAGACATTCGCAGGCAGAAATCTGAAGAGATAATGTCACGGACTGTATGCCCACTCCAGCCTGATTAATGGCTGATGTATTGCTCGTATTTTGAGGAGGCTTGGTAAATGTGTAACAATGGGTTGTGGAAATCACTGCATTAGAGTACGCGATTACATTCTGCGCTCATGTTTCCTAGCTACCCAAGAGCCCTTCTGGTGTGCCTGTGTTTTTCCGAGCCCTGAAGCAGAGGGAAGGTTTGATTAGAGTGTCATGGTAACCGCAGACCCTGACTGACCGTACACTCGTGCAGCTCTCCTCCTGCACACAGTTGTGTGTTTGTGTGTGTGTTTGTGTGTGTGTTTGTGTGTGTGTTTGTGTGTGTGTTTGTGTGTTTGTGTGTGTGTTTGTGTGTGTGTTTGTGTGTGCATTGTATGTTCGACACGTGTCTGC
>JAAGVU020000025.1:12187583-12196373 GCA_011763525.2 Mormyrus iriodes
ACTGTACTTTTTAATCATCATTTAGGCTATACCATATAGCCTAAGTGTGTAGCAGGCTATACCATCTATGTTGGTATAAGTACACTCTATAATGTTCTCAAAACGACTGAATCACCTAAAAACGCGCTTCTCAGAACGTATCTCCATCGTTAAGTGACTCATGACTGTACCGTAATGTGGTCACTGCATTGTGTCCTGCATCTTAATCCTGCTCCATGTTAAATTGACTTTGTATTTTTCTGGCTATTGGGTTCATCGTATTGAATCCTGGCCAATGAAAAGACAGACATGCCAGAAGAAATCTCCGCTCCTTTGCAATCTGCTGTGAGTGACCTTTCTTAGTCAAACAGTATTTTCAAACTGTAAGAGTTCTGAGAGATCAAGGCCAGTTAAATTATTCTGACAAGAACCTGATAGAGCGTTACAGGTTCAGTATGGTCTATCTTGTTAAATTACTGGACATGTATATTTGTATATATTGTGTATATTATGATGGTGTGTGCGTGTGCCCAGCGATGGGTTGCCGCCCCATCCTGGGTTGTTCCTTGCCTCGTGCCCGCAGCCTCCGGGATAGGCTCCGGACCCCCCCGCGACCCCAAATGGGATAAGCGGTTACAGAAAATGGATGGATGGTGTATATTATGTCACATGCTATAGTCACTGACTACTCACTGACTGCTCATTGATTGTTCACTGACTGTTCCACAGAATGTATAGGGCTGTGATATTTGGCCAGCCAGATTTTGGCTAGAACCTCTATATATCTGCTATCTGCATTACTATGTGAAAGGTGTATACCACACCCACTGTTATTGGTTATTTTATTGAAATGTTTTATTGGGTTTATGCATAACTTTCATTTTGTGAAAGTCATTTTATATGACTTATTTCCATTATTCGTTACCACTTCCATTTTTCCTTGTTTAATTTATGTTGTTATTAAAAAAAAATATCCCATGGCAATGTGTGGGAAAAATTTTGTTTAAAGTATGCCCTTGTGAATGGTAATAAAACTGATACATTAACTTCTACATTCCATCTCAGACAACTAATGAACACATTAAACAACCAAAAGGGAAACATCCACTTACAGCAACTTGCTATCTTAATAATGCAGTTTCCATTTCAAGTTCTCATCTTAGGAGGTCTGTTTGCCTTTCCCTGCTCCCACTTTGCAATTTCTCCTTTTAGGTAGCACCTGTACAGCAAATCTTCCTCAGCATTCCTAATGACAGGCCTTATCTTGTGTCCATTCACATGTAGCACACTATTATTTCACTCAAAGAAATGAGTGTATTTGCAGTGGTCTGTAGAAGAACATATTTGCATCGTAGGGCATTGTAGGGCAATTGCCGCTTGAATCCTGGCCAATGAAATGCCATACAGCAGCAGGCTCATATTTATCCATTGATATTATTGGTGGCAATATCTCCAGTCACTGCAAAACATGAATTAGTGCAACTGTCTAAATCTTTCCTTTTTCAAGGATGTTCGTATATTTTATCTTGACTTGATGCCAAAACTTTTTTAATCTCTGTGGGACTGGAACCGCGATATAGTTTCAAGGACAATGCATTATTTTAAGTAATTGTTAATATGCTATTTTATAAATGGACTGTAATGTATACATAGGCTGTAGCTATTACGCACAAAGGCCAGGGTTTTGCCCTATTACTTTAAATTATGCGATAGAAAGTCCTAGTGAATTGTAACAGATTTACATACGTATTTAACTTATTGGCATTCTCCTTCCAGGCTTCCTTAGCTGCTTTGGTAGTTTTGTATTAAATAGTTAAAATCTGATGGTGTTCCACTAAACATCTTTTTTAACAATTACTCCATGTACTCCCTGAAATGAAAACATCTGACGTCATTTAGCAGGATACCCAATCCAGACCCTGCCAGTTAATCCTGAATTGTTTTAGCTGTGTATGATGAACGATGTCCAGGATGGTACACCTCCCAGGAGGTTCCTGTATCTGCGCAAGATAGACTTCTCAGTTCTGCCCAGACTAGTGCTGCTGTGTGATTCACGATGGGGCTTCCAAGAATGGCTTCCACTGATTTGGTTTTGTGGCAAAAATGAGATGAAAACCGTGGAATTATGATAGAATGGATGATGGTAGGGCATGGCCGGAAGGTCACATTTCAGGGGTCAGAAACATCCCAATCTTTTTCATTTCCCTTCTCGACTTTCTTTTGCATACTACTCATCTGCGCGTGCCTCTTCTCTCTCCATCTTGTTTTCTCCATGTTTGTGGTTCTTGGTTGGAGTCTGATAATACTCACGTCTCTATTAGAAAGGTTTCTTAGCAGAGGTATTGTCATGATGCTATTGGAATGAATATTTTGACAGCCATTTGTATAATTTGCTACATGCTGCATTCAATTTCCAGTATAATTAATTGTAATTATATATGATTGGAGGCAAATAAGTAAAGCTCGTTCAAGCCTTATAAGGTTATTGCCTCGAAGGCAAAAACTGATTTAGAGTCTTTGTGATTACTGCCATCTAACTGAAATAATATTGGATGCTAATTAGGGGTGTGTCTAGAATTTCTGAGCCCCCTGACAAAAAGTCAGCTTGGCCCCTCTGCCCAATTTTGTGTATAATGTTATGTATTCAAGGGCCCCTGTCAAGTGCTGGGCCCCCTGATCCGCCAGGGTATCCATGCCTCACTGACGCCCCTGGATGTTGATAATATGCAAGCTCTACAGTAAAAATATACGAATGTTTTACATGTATGTGTAGTAGTGTTGTCACGATACCAAAGGTTTTGTTTCGATAGCAATACTAAGTCATGAATTTAAATTGCAATATTTTTCCTAAAAAAGGGGAAACGCTCTTAAACGTCATTATTGTGCTCAGTTTTAAACAAAAATGCTTTAATGATATTGACCTTTTTTTCAGTACCGGATTACTATGCAGCTCTACTATGTAGTATACTGTCAGGCAGGCAATTAGATTAGTGCCAATATTTTCAGGTACTGCCTTTCCTAAAGCAACACCTTTCCTGATGGCTGTGATGTTTGGCCTTGTGAAGTAGGACAGAATTTTATTCAATATTTATTATTATGAATTGGGTAGTTTTTCCTGCCTTACTGACCTTCACATTAGGCTCCGCGTCCCCTGGTCCTCCATATCAGGCTAACCGCTTCACCATTAAAAGTAGAACTAATTTAGGAGAAGCTCATGTCAGCTTTACACATATCCAGCATGTACGTAAAACCCTCCTCTTATAGCAATGCCCTACATGGCATGCATGTACATCAAAGTGCCAGAGTCCAGTCCTGAATTGGGAACAGCACTAGACTGTAGTGCCTGACCTTTACACAAAGAGTTTTCATGAGTCTTTAGCTGAGGACACCTTCATTTTTAATTTAGTAGAGTATCTATGCCATGACCCTGAATAGGATAAGGGGTTGCAGAAAATGGATGGATGGATAGATGGATAGAGTATCTATGTCTGGGTTATTGATATGATGCTTATTTAAAGAGTCTGGTCCTAGTGTTTGGTATTCTAATTGAACTTTATTGTGGAAATAACTATAGTTCTATTCACATGAATTTAACAATCAAATTCATGACTTAATTCATCAGTTTGCTATTGGAGATACAGTGTTTCAAGTTCTCATTAGTTTCCTATGTTTTTTTTCTCTGGCCACTTATGGGCCAGGGATGGGATAAAAATGTTATAAACTCATTTTACTTTGACCAGAATTATTTTTCCAGTGGATAATCAATTATAATTGATATGACATTTGGACTTCCACCAAGATGGCAAAGTAAATGTTTTGCTGGACTGGATTTGAATTACATTATCCTGTACTTCTGTTACTCATTACCTTCATTCTTTACCTTTTTTGGCAATTACGGCAATTACCTTTATTTTTTTTTTTGCGTGCTGGCTGGCTGGCTTGTTTGTTCCAACCTTGAATGTTATATTAGGCTGATGCTTATTGCTTAGTGTTATTGTAACAATATAATTTGTAAGACTAAAATCCTCATGCCAAGTCTTCAAAGCTGAATACATTCTCTAAAATATGGGAAAGTATCTATCTGGGGATAAACAATGTCTTGGGTTAAGACGCAGATGGATTGGGACCAAGCAGGAATAGGAAACAGCATAAACATAAACAGGCTGGCCAAGGGAAAAAGTAAGAAATTAAACTCAAGATTTATCCTTTGGAGCAAAATGAGACCAAACGAATCAGTTGGAGATGCAGGCCTGGGGACTGGTGTCAACACTGTGGTCCAGGTTACTGGGGGATAAATCAAACCAAACACATATGTATATATACAGAAATTTCTTATAATGAAGGACAGGAACACATTACCTGATTCTGGCTCCCAGGATGATGGACGTATTAAAGCACCAAATGCAGAAATTTTCAGTTTATAGCCTCTCCCCAAATTACGATGGGGTTACGTTGTGACAAACCTGTCATAAGGCGAAAAAATCGTAAGGTAAATGCATTTTAATACAGTACACGTAACCTAACAAACATCATAGTCTAGCCTATAGTATACCTTAAACATGCTTAGAACACTTATATTAGCCTACAGGTGGGCAAAATCATTAACACAAAGCGTAATTTATAAAAAAAAAAGTGCTGAATATCTCATGTAATTTATCAAATAATGTACTGAAAGTGAAAAACATTTACCCATCGTGAAATCGAAATACGTGGACCATTGTCACCCAGGGAGCGTCTGTATATTCAAATAAAATGACATATGCAGTTTATCATCATTTAAATTGTAATTGCTGTGTTGTTCTTAATTCTTAAGTACACTTTCCATGCCAGTTACAAATAACATTTTTAGATAACAAAGGTCAGAAGTAGTTAGAAATTACAGGGATAAACAAAGTTTAAATGTGGTGCTTTCTGTCATTGAATAGACACATCATTACCAGTACCAATTTCTGCTAATGACATAATAATGGGCTCTTCTGTCCAATCAGTAAGTACCTCGATGGCCCTCACGTTAAGCATGAGGAGGCCTCTGTCATGAATCATTTGGTTTCGCATCTCCAGCCCCTCCTGTCGTACCCATTCCTAGCCTTGCTCTTCTGTTCGCTCACCACTTGGCTTCTCTGCTAATTGGATGCCGTAATGAAGAGGCCAGTCGCACTCACTACGAAATGCAACAGGAGCCGGAGTATCTCTTGTTTCTGTAGTGCTTGGACCTGAGGATCAAATGTGCATTTAACCCGAGTCATTTCTCCGTGGTGAGAATACTTGGCCAGACATCGACACTAATAACTGAGAGTCTGTCTGTCAGAGTTTACCGTGCAGCCTCATCACCAGAGATCAAGTGTTCTTCTGCCCCTCTGTATGGGCTGGTGTGTGCTTTGCATTCAGATATCGCTTGTTCCTGACTAAAATGCTGAGTATTAGGAACCCATCATGATTTCCCTAGACTGACTGAAATGTTGCTTTCAGTTTATAAACCCTAAACTGACAGGTAACCTTTAGTGGCAGAGGAATCCTGGATGCAGGACTGGCAGAGAATCGAGGGAGAGTGTTTCTTCATGCCCCAGACAAAAACCGAATACTTTATTTCTGCTGTATAGTGCAGCACAAACCTCTTTTAATTCCTCCACTTCTCCTTCCCGGTTCTGTCACACTCCCTTTCTATAGGAGTTATATCTGGAGTTTAATTATTTTTACCCTTAGCTGTGCAGATGTAACCTAGCTATGGGGAATTTCAGCACTGCAGTAGCAGCACTGTTAACCATTGTGTTGACGCAGTGGACGGCCAGGGCTGTGAAACAAACAAAAATCTGACTCGCCAGCACTGCAAGGCGTGGGCAGGTCATTGGGCATCGTGAATCTGAACTGCCACACTATCTTTCTTTCCACTGTTAGTATCAGCATTTCATTCCCACCATTGCTGTTCATCAGTATAACTATGTGCCTGGAAAAATAATTCAGATGTCGATACAGGTTGTCCTATCAGGAAATGTTTTGCATCCTCCTCACTCTCTGTATCCTAAGCTGTGTGAGCTAATAGAGTGTGTCTGCCCCTCATTCCTATTGGTGTTGGCTGTGGGATACTGGGATTCCTTGCACGCATCCTCTGGCGAAGTCACCTATAAATCTAGTAATGGCTTCCCATAAAACAGATGGAGAAAACACAGAAGATCTCAGAAAGTATAACAAAGACAGGGGTACTTGAGGTGCTGGGCTCTGCATGATTCCAGTGAAAGCAGGTTCCCATTGTATTTGTGCTGGTCTGATGAATTGTTTTGGAGGACCCTCACCTGTGCCCCTTAACATCTTTAACATCATTTGCATTTCCACATGTGTTCGTGTGCCCCTGTCCTGTGCGCAGAGAATCTCCTGATACAGAGTAAGCCTCCCCTGCCTCCTCCTGTCTCATGTTCAGAGAACAAGGGAGGAAGAAGCATGTAATTAGAGAGAGAGATGTGCTTTAGTCTTGGGGACAGTGGATCAGCCTCTTTTCCTGTTCCCTTCTTATCTCTGCCTCTAGCCGGTTGCAGTGAGCAGAGACGATATGACCTAAATAAAGGACTTGGGGGACGGGGGGGATACAGTGGAGCTCAGCTGTCATCCTTGTTTTTACTTTTCTTCCTGTGCGTCCAGAGCTCTGCTGGTGTGTTTATGGCACAGCCTCACTCTGGTTACTTTCTTCTTGGTGTGACTGTCTCTTTGGCCTCCCTCATCTCCTGTCACCTTGCTGTTCCCTCAGCGTTGTCCACCCTGCTGTGGACTAAAATGCATCGTTATGAACCAGCAAAGGCTTCGGTGCAGCCTGATACTGCCATAAATGTTATCTCGTTGCTGTCATGTCAGGTTGATTCGAGGTTTACTGCAGTGGCTGGCTAACAGTACTTCTTTGTTTGAACTTTTTTTTGTACACTAGAGTAGTTTAGTCTGCATTCGGGGGCGATGTGTGGCTCAGCAGGCTGAGACTTTGTGCCTGTGATCAGAAGGTCACTGGTTCAAATTCCAGGATCAGCAGTGTGATTTCACTGTTGGTGCCTGGAACAAGGCCCTTAACTCCCAGTTGCTCCAAGGATTGTCTGACCCTGCTTTCTCAAACAATGTATGGCACTCTGGATAAAAGCATCAGCAAAATAATTTAACAAATATTTTAGATGCTGAATTGAAACATACAGTTCATATTGTAGTAACATTGCACATGTCATCAATTGATTGTAGAATAATATTTAGTGTTACTGTAGTTTTTAGCTGGGTTCAGTCAGACTGAAAACTAATCATTTCATGTAATTGTAAGTTGTATTTATATGTCTAGGAAGTTATGGTAAACTGTACTAGAAGGTTAAGAACATCCATAGTATACAGTTTGTATCAGACTAAATGAAGTGTTGAGAGCATTAACTCATGTTCGTTGAGACAAATGAGGTGAAATATTGTGGTTGTAGGAATAGTGGGCAGATGATGAATGACTGAGCATGTATTTTGCTTCATAATTGGTGTGGTTAGTGTACTGCTAATGACAATGCCTGACAAAGGTAAATACGCTGGCACTTGTTTTGTTTTTCTCTTGGTGAATTTCTGTATGAGCCCCTGCCTTTCCAGCGTGCCTCTGAGTAAACATTAAGCTTGTTTCGCTGTGCTTTGTTGTTTTGAGAGGCTTGTGGATGTGCTGTTCCTTGCTGAGCCACTGTGAAGTCTTTACTACAGGCAGGCCTGCGGAGGTCTGCATCCTGTCGTGCCCCCATTGGAGACTGCAGAGTATTTTCACATTGACTACGTGTTCTCTCCTATCCATTTTTGTCAATTTTTCTTAGTGCACAGTCTCCTTGAGCTTCAAGAGACCATCTAGATGTGGCCTTTCTCTGGGTTAATTATACAGTTTCTCCACTGCGGGCTATACTAAGTTTTTTTTTAAGTGAAATAAATGCATCATATTTCAAAAATCTATGCTAAGTAAAACTATTGTGATTTCAATATTGACCAAAATAATCGTGATTATAATTTTTGCCATAATCAAGCAGCCCTATCAATGCCATGGGTACTATGGATGGCATGGCAGTCACAAGGCGGACATTTGTCTGTGAGACGGCAGTTCGCTGTTAGTGTTTAGTCTGGGTGATTGAGTGGGACTGAAACCCTGTTGGTGTGGTGCTACAATGCTAACCACTGAGCTAACCACCGTACCGCCATATGCTGATAGTATCAGTGATGGGAAATATTGCTGGGCCATTAGCGGTTATGGTTCGTCTGTCATTTCCTCAACTTCTCTTCTTCAGGAAAACTGGCGATGAACAAAATCCGACAGAGCTTTCGGCGGAAGAAAGATGTGTACATCCCCGAGTCCAGCCGACCACACCAATGGCAGACGGATGAGGAGGCCGTGCGTAACGGCAAGTGCAGCTTTCCCGTCAAGGTGGGTTCCCCGAGGCCGACTGTCTAGCGATTAGCAATTAGCGATGCTGCTGCAGTAATCTTTTCCTTTCAAATGATGTGTCATTGATCTTAAGGAGGCTATTTACTTATTGCAGTCAGTTACCCTATAGTAATGTAATGGTCATGTGGAAATCACTGACACTGCTACTACTGCAGTATGTATGTGCTGCTTATTTCCCAGCTTTGGTGCAATGCTGTTACCCTGTAGTAATGTAATGGTAATGTGGAAATCACTGACACTGCTACTACTGCAGTATGGATGTGCTGCTTATTTCCCAGCTTTGGTGCATTGCTGTTAACCTGTAGTAATGTAATGGTAATGTGGAAATCACTGACACTGCTACTACTGCAGTATGGATGTGCTGCTTATTTCCCAGCTTTGGTGCA
>JAAGVU020000025.1:12196473-12226558 GCA_011763525.2 Mormyrus iriodes
TGTGGAAATCACTGACACTGCTACTACTGCAGTATGGATGTGCTGCTTATTTCCCAGCTTTGGTGCAATGCTGTTACCTTGTAGTAATGTAATGGTAATGTGGAAATCTGTGGAAATCACTGACACTGCTACTACTGCAGTATGGATGTGCTTCTCATTTCCCAGCTTTGGTGCAGTGCTGTTACCCTGTAGTAATGTAATGTTAATGTGGAAATCACTGACACTGCTACTACTGCAGTATGGATGTGCTGCTTATTTCCCAGCTTTGGTGCGGTGCTGTTACCCTGCCTGTTCCCTGCCATCTTTCAGACTGTCCAGCTTGGTTTAGGTAAAAAAACGGGGAAACCAGAATACCCAGAGGAAACCCCACGATGACATGGGGAGAACATGCAAACTCCACACACATGGAATCCTGGCAGAGACTTGAATCCTGGTCCTAGGGGTGTGAGGCAACAGTGCTAACCACCGCACCACTGTGCCACCCCTATGATTTTAGTCATAATATATAAATTATAATTAGAGATCTACAATATATCAATCAACATATCAGTATGGGCAGATATTCATTGAAAATCAACATAGCAACATTGTTCATTGTCAGTCTTGGCCGATATTTAAACTTTATCAGTATATAAAAGTTAGTAGCACCAGAGCTAAAAACATAATTAAATTAACAGAGAATCAATGCAAAAAAATAAGAGCCTTCAATGATAGAAATTGCTGAACGGGGCAGTATGGTTGGGGGGTTGGGGGGTTGATCACGCAGACTAAGGATGCGGGACAAATTGCATCCTGGATTGGTTCAAAACAGGACACGGCATTTTATTTTACAATGCTGGGCATTCCCAAAAAATACGGGATGTTCCCATAAAATACGGGATGGGTGGCAACTCTACACAGAAGAGGCATCAAAATTCTGGCTCGCAAGATGGTTTTATACGGCCTGCAACATGTTTTAATCCTTTTAACTAGTTTTCCACGGAATAATAAACAATGTAACGTCATTCCACTAAGTTTATTAATGAGAATAAGCGTCTCAGAGTTTCCTAAACGTTGCAGGGCTTGTGTCTGGCCTGAAACATTTCCCAAATTCCTTAATGACTCAGTTGGGAACAGAGTGAGGCACTTGGGTGGGTCAGGGGATGTGTTCCAGCAGTGCTGCTTGGACATCAGTAACTGAGGACAGAGTAATGAGATCCTGCCGGCTGTCTGTTCGTCAGTCCTGGCAGCTGTGGCTATATAGCCCATTTCTCCCTCCTGCTTCTGCAGGACACCGATTCTCAACCAACACAAGCGTTTTTCCCACCTGCTCAGCTCAAAATGGCCAGAATCCTTTTCGACTTGCACATTTTCATAGGACTAATAATAGAGCCGATTTCTTATTTGTCTATACACAATTTAAATGTTACTGTATGTGTTTACTCTTGTTTTAAATCATTTAAAAAAAAGTTTTGTTAAGCTTGGCTTTATTTGTTGGGGTATGACCCCTGCACCCTCCTTTTTTAGCATAATGCATTTCTTTTATTCTTGGGGGATAAATGTGTGGGTTGCGTTGGGTGAGATTAGCACTATGGCTGCTCATTGCAAGGGAACTAGGCATTGTTGGACGGAATCATTGTTTCTGCTGGCTCGGGGCCTCCCTTGTAAACACTGTAGCTGTAGAGGAAATCACAGATTCCGCGCTCATTAACGTGGTGATGTATCCCTTAGGAAATGCTGAGGAGTATGGGGGGGGGGGGGCGTTTAGAGAAAGGTAAGGAATGGCTGAGATGTAGTGAGCAGTGTGTAATTAAGGGCACTAAGTTGCGCAGGTTTCTGTGCTCTTATCCCTTTAATGTTGTCCACATCTGTTGTGAGAGCTTCTTCTAGCTTTTATGGGGCTTTAAAAGGCTAGGATAACCGCACATGCCAGGCCTGAACATCCAACTTATTGAAGACAGATTTTTATGCTACTTTGCTGGTGTTGTAGTCTAAAATGTTTCTCATTTCCCAGTGCTTTGTAAGCATTATAATTTGAAATGGCTATAAGCATGAATCCAAATTTCTTTTTTCAGTTTTGTACTTCAGCTGATGAGTTTGCTGGGTAGTGTGTGGCTCAGTGGGTTAAGACCTCGTACCTGTGATTGGACGATTGCCAATTCAAATCCCGGGGCCGAGGGACTGTCTGAGCCAGCTTTCAGTTTTACGTCGCTTTGGATAAAAGTGTCTGCGAAATAAATTAATTGTAATTTGCAGTGTGTGGCTCAGCAGGTTAGGATGCTGTGCTAGTAATCAGAAAGTCACCATTTCAGCAAGGTCTTTAACCCCAGTTGCTCCAGTAGCTTTCTTATTTCTATGCCTCTTAGGATTGAAGCATCTGATATATAAATGTAGAATGTATAATCGAATGGCGTTTCTCCTCATTCCAAATATCTGCTAATGACTACAAATAAGCGTACAGTGTAGAATTGTAAGCACTTGCAGTAAGGAGGAGTTTGTTGCCTCTGACCATCTCTGCTGGAAGGACTAGTTGGTTTATGCTGCCTTACTCTTTTTTTATGAGGAAATCTACAAATAGTTTTTTCCTCAACTCACACACCTAGATTTTTCTTTTCCTTACCTGCCAGAACGGCTTGTTCTTCATGTTTAATGTTTAATGTATTTTATTTCATGCCTGTTCAATTCCCATTTCTTCTCCATTATTCCTTTCCTTATATGTGGCTCTGTTTGCCATCTGGACTGAATTGTATACCTCTTTTTCTGCCACCGAATTTAACACTTAATACATGCTATCTGGTTTAAGACCTAGCTGGTTATGCTATCAGTGTTTGCTATATGCTTGTTTTGAAAGAATACATCCAAAGTGGAAGTTACTTCTGTGATTCTATATACATTTTAGGATTCTGTCATTACTTTCATTCATTCATTCATTACTCGATTTAAAAGCAGTCACTTGAAATTACAGTTTGACCTGACAATGAGCGATTGTTCATTTCTATGTGTGTGTTTGTTTTTGTACGCATCTGTCATTTTAGTGAAAAGGTGCTGATTCTCTTGCAGTTTTGTGTAAAATCTGCAGGTTGAAATAACATGGAGGAAATTAATATATGTTTTGGTGAGACTGCAAGAAATGTTGATGCGGTCGCAAGATATAATTGCATTTATGCACCTTTAATGGGGCACTGCAGAAAAAAGCTCATTAAGTAAAGGACCCTTCAGTGTTATGCTGTACTGTTTAATAGGTGAAATGTGCTCTGGAATATGCAGTGTATAAGAAAATACTTAATACTTTGTCCTCCAAATAATATTTCACTGGTCCATATAATACCTTATTTGTCAAAAACAGTAAGGATTACATTTGATGGTTTTCCTAATGGGTAAGCTTGGGGTATGGTGCTTCTATCAAAGTTCTTATTTATCCAGCCAATGCGCTGGTTCTCCAGAGTTTTGGAAAATTTTGCTGAACTGGAAATGTATAGACATCATCTGGATAAATCATATGAAATATATCTATAAAATCTCTTATTGACCAGCTTGACATCATTGGCCCAATCGCTGGTATCACATGGCATTGAGAATCACTGAAAAATGTGATCTGCTCCCAGTCATGTTATAGGCAGTCTATTTGCTGCTGACAACAGTGCTTCTAAGTGAAAGGGGCAATGACCATGCAGCTTTATTTTGTTTATCTGTCTTCTGCAGCAGTTGCTGAATTTAGCTTGTGCCACCTATCCATTGTCATCAAGTAATTTTAAGTTATCTTCTTTTGTCATTGATAAATGGTGCTGTTTTACTTCAGGTGTATACTTGTCAATACCTTTTATAGGGAGATATTGTCTTATTTTTTTTTTCTATAATTGTCCTTTATAATGTGACATTATTTTAAAATAATGACGTTAAACCATGTTCACGTTAGTTACAGTCTGGGAATTGACCAGCATTTTAGCAAAGGCTAAGTGCCTCTTCTTAAATTTCATTATAAACTTGAGTTTTTAAAATAGGTTTTACTTCTTTATAGGATTTTGTAGGCTTTTTTTATACCATTGCAACAAGATATCATGGAGTCATTAGGAATCGCCTAGGATTTTTTTTTTTTTATAAAACAATGCAGTTTTTTATCAGTTGCATTACATCAACAACCATTGTTTTAAGCAGTATAATTTGGAGACTGATTTTTCTAATTAACTTGGAATACAGTAAACAAAATGCTGTATTTTAACTTTACACATATTTACTTTTCTACATACAAGAGTAACATTGCTATACTTTAGTTAACAATTTACAATTTTCACTTTGTATTTTACCTGTTGAAATGAATTTGTCACTTTGAAATTTTTTTTCTTATACTTCTTTCAAAGAACCAAACTATTTTCAAAGTTTGCCCCCCGGAGAATCTCTCTTGTAGGTTTGAAGCAGGTCTTTATTTTGTACATATGCGTAACTGTTGTCTGGGAAGCACTGAATCTCGTTCCCTGCTGCATCCTCAGTGTCAGCCGGGAGCCGTGAGGTCGGCAGGGGGCCATTGAGTGGGAAAGGGTAAGGACTTCCTGTCCCGCCACACACAATGGCTTGTCTTCAGGGCTGACCCCGGTGCCCCTGAAGGCCAAAGACTGTGACGTCATCATGACATGCAGGGAGACCTCAGTTGGGTGGGGGCCACCTCTTTCCGGCTATTGATTGGCGGCTCAGTTTTCTCCAGGATCCATGTAGCAGATTTTCGTACTGTATATTCTGTAAAGAGTGACCATTCTGTCCCTTTCTTCTTCCTTCCTGTCCCTGTCTCTCTGCAGTACCTGGGCCACGTTGAGGTGCAGGAATCTCGGGGCATGCATATCTGTGAAGATGCTGTCAAGAGACTGAAGATGGTATGTGTTCAGGTAGCTGTCATTTCTGAACTTTTAAGAAGGAGTATCCAGTGCTTCAAGTTCTCCTCCCCACCTTCCTTCATCTCTCCCTTCGCTTTTCTCATTTCCTGCTCCCTGCTCTGTTCTCATTCCATCATTCTCTCAGTTAGTCTCTCTCAGTGACTTGGATAAATATCCATTAGGTGCTCTGTCTGATGCTTCTTGAAGCCACACCTGTGAATTTTTGTTTTTGCAAGTGGAGCGCCTAATTAGGTGTTTAATATTCAGCAACAGACTGCCAGCTACAGTCTGTTGGCTTTGCTTATTTTTCATATAGCTATTTTTTGCACACTAGAGGAAGGAAAACCCCTGATGGACAAATACTTACCGGCAGTGGAGTAAAAGCCGAGAGACATGATGCTGAGTCAACTTGGTACCAGAGGAATGACAATGAGAATGTCGCTTTGTTTCTTAAAAGTGCATGTACCTATCCCTGGTTTTCCTGCGTATAAATTCATTTGTGCCTGAGCGGATCAAACAGGAAAATGTTCTTCTGCTTTACTTGCTGAGCTTTTGGTACATCAGTGTGGCTTTTGCATGCAGTTGGAGGTTTTAGGTAACCTTGTTCTGTTATATGGTGTAGGAGCACTTCTTACAAAGCTGTCAGGTTGGGTGGATCATGAGGATCCAGCTTGACTGCTGTCTGCCAGCAGGGATATGCGTCAGCTCGAGTTGTACTGTATGGCTCTGGCTGATCGTTTAGCGGAAGATAAAGCCTTAAACAAAGCAGTGAAGACGGGGAGTGTTTCTGATGAGCTCAAACCCTGTTTTTGGAGACATCATTACTGTTTTGACTCCAGCTGCTTTACATTTGAGTTCACTTGCACAATTAGCTATAAGAAGTTTAATTCCTGTTGTCAAGGTTCCCAGAGAAGAATAAAGCTGTACGAAGGTTCTATTCAATAAATATTAGCTTATTTAGTGAAATTACATTTGATTCAGGAATTAACATTGGGGATTTAATCATATTGCCGTTTTAATGTCATTACTTGGATGAATGCATGTGGAAACAATGTTTTGGTTGAAAGTATATCCATAGGAAGTCCCAGGATACTGTGCTCAGACTAATATTGGTTTTGTTTGAAGAGGTTTTGTTTTGGTCAAAAATAAATAATCTACAGTTTACAGATTAAAGGACTTTTTAAAAAAGAGATCTCTGTCATAAGAACCAAGAAGTGACTTTTGCATTAGGTCAGTCACTCTTTCTCCATCAAAGACTTGAATACAGATTTTAATACACATTTATGCAAACTCAGAATCCTATAATATGTGTTTTAAAGGCAGAGGGTAACTGGGCAGGATCCCTGAATAGTGTTTCCTTGAAGTCCTAGCTCTCTGACCCTTAATGTGATTGCTATATCAGGCTGACACTTTCCTGGAGTCCATACAGAAAAGAATTACACTTGCAGAATTGGAGCTCTGGCAACAGTTTTTCTTCAAATCCTTATCTGGAAACCATGCAGAGTAGATTTATGGAAGGCGATTGCGGATGTTTATGGGTTCGGCCTGCTGCAGCTGATATGTAAATGTCACTGCGTGTGCCCGTGTGATCATACTGTAACCTGAGCAGAAAACCCAGAGGGCTGCCTGTTCTCACTTTACCAATTTTATATTAGTTGTGACCTTCATAAAACACCTTTCACCATTTAGATGGTGTCTGCTGTGAAACGCCACTTTCCTCAAGAGCCCAAATAATGAATTAATACTGCATAATGATGATGTAATGTGTGCCTGCCCAGTTATAGTGAGATTTAGGTTTGGGTTATAGTTAAACTTATTTGAGTATGCCCTTAGTTAAAAGTTGACTCCCACCTTGATTTAGCTTTTTTGCTGGCCGGCCAAAGGCAAAGTGATGGCTCGACATGCAGTGATATATCCTGTTGCACCTCCAGGGTTGGGAATTTGGCTTCTGCCTCTAGCCTGCATGTTCTCTCTTGTTTGTGGGAGTTTCCTCTAAGGACTTCAGTTTCCTCCCACATGTACTGTGCTTCCATGGAGAGGCTCTAGGCTTACCATCACCCTGCATTGGATAAGCAGTTTTGCACAGTAGATGGATAATTGGAAGGGAAAATTAGAAAAGTGTATCATGCTTAACAGAAGAACTGTTGCTGATTTTGGCATGAACAAAGTGCAGGAGGGTGAGCTAAGCTGTGATTTCTGTATTGATGAGGGCAGCTTGTGATGTTAATGTAACTGGTGAGTGTGAGAGGGCTGAGGCAAAAGATTAGGAGGTTTACGAATACAGGTCACTACACTGTCAAGCACTTGTTACATCATGGGGTGACTCCAGCCAGGGGTGGAGAGGAAGTCCTCGCTCTCAGGTGAGGTCTGTGCTTGGATGTCTCTTCCGTATCATCAAGACACTCTCTGGATTTTGGGTTTGCATATGAGATTCAGGAATTGTCAGGAATATTCTGTAGGTTTTCAGGGCACATGGAGCCAGCTGTGCCCCATCATGGAGGCCTGTCCATGATAAAGGACATCAAACTACTACTCATAGCAGCCAGTTCATATCCACTACCTTTCTAACTGTTACATTAGTCAATGTATATTTAGTGATATTTCAAGGAGTATGCTTTGAATTAATTGCAATGAAAAATATTAACAGAATATGGCCCTAAAGAAAATAATTACTTGGATGAATAAACAAATGGAAATGCAATCCCTGTAATAAGGTGTGTGGCTGTCAGTTCAACCTTGCCTCCTATTCCTGCAAGCCGCATACAAGCTTGGTTTCATGCTGAGGTTAGGACATGGGGCATTCATTCTGTTTCTGTTTTACAAAAAAATCTGCCATTTTATTTTAAATGATTCACTTTTACCTCATTTTATTCCCCACATGAACAAACACAAACCGTGTTTGTTTTGATAATTATCATCGCCTTTATATTGTGGTTCTAAGCCGGTTTAAAGAGCACAGGTTTAAAGTCTGCATCCTGTCTCCTACCCCCTCTGCCTCCATTCTTTCTTAGGCAAAGTTGTTAGAGCTTTAGAAATAATGTTGTATTTTAAAAGTCTCACCAGGACTGGTTAGTCTGTCTGCACTTACTTCAGTGTTTTACCTTGTACTGATTTCTTTATTTTGGAGGTGAGTGCACCCTGGGTAAGAAAAAAAGCAGATTAAGCAAACCAAAAAACGTCCACCTACCTTCAGGGAAGCCCATCACTTTAATTTCTGTGTACTTGGAAACTGTAATTCAGTTCCAGAAAACCTTATGCTGTATTATTATAAAAAATTATACAAAAAAATTTAAAAACCACGTGATGCACACTTGGTGACTTGCTTTAGGGATTAGTGTGTGACATTCCTGAGACTCTTTTATGTCTGCCTTGATTGCAGCTTCCCTGTAGGGTCAGGCTAAGTAGTGCCATTTTTTGTTTCTTTTTTAAATAGTAGTTTAATTAGTGTAGTTGTAATGTAGCCTAGGAAGGGGAATCTGCAATAAGAGGGCAAACATATGTGAGTTTTTCTTTTCTGTTTATGCAAAATTTCTGGTTGCTGCTACATCTTTTCACACTAACTCCGTCTCAGCGTAAGACAACAATATGCCACCACAGGTACCATTACTGCTGTGGGTAATGGTAAGAATGAGTGTAGTCACTGTTTTCCCCCTGCCCTGTAAACATAATAACCCTTTTAACAGCTTTTGCCCTTTTGGAATATATCTGAAAGTTTCTCCGTTTCATAAATATATTAATATAACTCCCAAGTGCTGTGGTGTTTACTTGAGTTCAAGGGATCATGATGATGAATATTCTGATATCGTCTTTGCTTTATTTTTTTCCTGTATATATTAATCATTCTATAGAGTTTTTTATCTTTGTGTTTTTGAATATGGCATTGTGTCCCAGAACTTAATATAACACCAGGCTGTTTTCTTATTCATATATCTACTCTAGTACTATATGAAAAATGTTGTGGAGCATTAAATGTATATCAAAAGGGGGACAAAGCTGTAAAGGCTCAGAAAACCCAACATATACAGTGTGGCGCAAAAGTCTTAGGCAGTCAAAGGAAAATTGTTTAAATGATCATCATATTGATGTAAAACTATGATATTATGCCTGTCAGAGTGTGTCAGCTTAGCCATTTCCAAACCTCTCCTAAGGTCACCCCAGTATTTGTAACAACCATCCAATGCACCAATGTGTTTTTTGACTTGACCATTACCCAACCTTGTTTCAATACCTCATTGAATTATTTAAATAACTAAGTTTAATTAAGTGAGCTAGTGGTGAAATTTAATGAACGCATGTAATGGCTAAGGTGCCCCTGAAGAGAGGTTGGGAACTGAGGCGGTGCTCGTCTGGCCATCCAACATGATATCAGTAACTTCTTGGAGAACAGAAAAGATTCTTGTTAGCTTTTGTTGTGTCACTTAAATTTGCATAGGCTATAATGTTAAATTGTACTTTTGATGTGAGCAAATATACACTTACTACTCATAAATAGCTTTAAACATTTCCTTTGACTGCTTAAAACGTCTGCACGGAACTGTAGCTCTGTCAAACATGTATCTTCTATGCCGAGAAATCTGCCTAAATGCACAAACTACTGAAAGCTTTCATGATTGAAAGCATTCATATAAATAAGACAAGCAGTAACAGTACCAGCCATTAAAATCACCAATATGAAGTTTTTTTAAGATGCATTTTCTCTGGACTCCTTTATCACACAATATGATTACTTGTTGATACTCTGTTTATTTAAAATTAATTTACAAATGAAGAGCTGGACCAGGGCTCTTCAAATCTGGACCTCGATTCCAAATCCAGGCCTTGTTTTCAGTTCTCCCAGGTAGTTACTTTAATAATTACTGATTCCGATTGGGCACAGAGGCTTCACACCTGGCTCACAGGTAAAGGAAGGCTGGAAAATCAGCAGTGCTCAGCCCTTGAGGACTGTGATTTCAGTTGCCCTGATCTAGATGAATCACATTGGTCTGGAACCAGAGAAAATATATTGAGATAAAAAATATCTAACCAGCTTCCTGTTTTAATTCACTGTACTCGCTGATTAAAATGTTGGGGACATTCTTTACTGTCAGCTTAGGAGCATGGTTCTGTTTAATGATAATCCTAAAATAAAATGAAGCTTTGGAAAGGTTGGGAGGGAAGATGGTGCGCTGTCCATTGCTAACAGGTTTATTTTAAGGAAACCAATGAACCAAGAGGAAGTGGGTTAAATCGATCTGAGATTGGCAGCGCACAATGCTGAAACCCACTGCGGGCGTCACAGTTTCATTTTTACATCGTTGCCCTTTAGCCTTTATGCCTCGTCATCCTGGCATTATAATTTCTCAGTTCATTGGAGGAAAGAAAAAACTTCCATTGCTTGCCTGGGGCTGTTCGATTGTGTGACATTGCCCGAGATTTCTTGGAAAACAATGGTTATAAAACTTAAGATGATGCCTCGAATAGATGCAAAACATTAAACATTCACTTCTCTACAGCTGACTGTACCTTTTACTTCTACACTGGCTACCTCAACTCCATTAATCCCTTATTCTTAAGCAAAACATCCTCAACGCCGAACTGGCAAGCCACCCAGCAGATGTGCACACACCTCCACACAAGCATCTATTCACCTGAATAACAGTCTCCTGCCTTGTTTCCCCATCCCATCTCTCATTATTACTCCTCATTGCAGGACAGGAAATTCCTCAATGGCTTCCTTGTGAAAGTAAGTTATGCTTCAGTTGTGAGTGTGCGTGTGGATGCGCCCCCCCCCCCCACACTTAATTTTTTTTTTCCTTCCTTGTGTAACAAGGACAAAGTTCAAAGTGGGAGTTTTCAGGTGGACATTCAACTTCGCTTTTATGGTTTGTTGTGTACAGAGAAGGGGGCCCATATTAGTCAACAAATGGCAAGGCTGAGGGCGTGTATGTGTGCTCCACCCCAACACTTTGAAATAACCAGAATTGGAAATCGAAGCCATTCTAACAGGCCCAAATGGAATCCCCATCTTATATGTATGCTCTAATTAAATCTCAGAGTTGGTGGGCCATTTGCTCTGGTTGTCCAATTCTGAATCACATCATCTGTGGTTTTCTTTTTTTTTTTTTTCTCTGACACTAAGAAAACGTTCCTCCTGGGTTGCTGTTGGAGCCTCTTGTCATCTTCCAATGTTTTACTGACTTTTAACAGGATGCCTGTATGCCGCCGTGTGTGTTTAAGCTGAGGTTCTCCGGCATTTTCACTGGGTAGAGGGGCACTGTGATAGAATCTCTTGGCCATTACTTTCTAGTCACAGCCTCTGTTTCTTTTTGCTCGTTGCTCTCAGGCAGGAAAGAAAGCAGTGAAGGCTGTGTTATGGGTGTCTGCGGATGGCCTTCGAGTAGTGGACGACAGAACAAAGGTGAGGAAAGCTTGAAATTTCTGTATTGCTGTGTAAAGCAGAAACACATGGCTGAATGTATGGGAGACATGTCCAAAGACATGTCCCCGTTTTTATGGCGTCTGCTGCCATCCAGTGGCCATCCCGTTCCCCAGGAGATTTGTCAGAGTGTGCTCAGGCCTTCCAGTGTCCCCCCACCCCGTGCCTAGTTTGTCACTGTCACCTACTCCAGTGCCCTTAATAGAAAATGAGGGACAGCATTAATAATATTATTCAAATCATTACAAATACCTTTTTTCTGTTTATTATATAAACACGCTCCTGCTCTCTGAAAAACGCTACTGGTGCATAGTCACCAACAGCAGCCACTTTCACTCTTTCCTTCCCCCTACAATCAGGTCGCTAAACGACCACTGACCTGTATCTGTCCCCCCATTGCGCACCCACTGCACACCCACTGTATTGCACACTGCTAGGTTCTGAATATAGTTCCTGCAATTTATCAACATTATATACTGCATTACCGTCAATTTGCACGTCCCACATAGCTACCTCATCCCCATATCCCATTACTTATTTATTATTCATTGTTACATCTATTGATTCTTATATTGCACTCACTTGTCCTGTATTGCACTACTGTTTGTCCTGCCCCCCATATTCCCCACCTCCCATAATGTAAAAATCTGTGTTCCCTGAATACAGGAAACAGTGAAACTTTTTTAAAGTAAACATCTGGCGATATACTGTTTCTGTTCTTCTTTCTCTCGTCATTGTCATCATCATTGAATGTCCCTCCAGATCCCCAAAACTCCTTACTCTGTCACTGAGAGTGAATCCAGCACCCCTGTGGGGAAACTTCATTTTGGCCGCTTGTACTCGTGACCTTGTTGTTTTGGACATTGCCCACAGTTCCTGATCATAGCTGAAGATCGGCACATAGACTTGACCGTGAGCCTCATTTTCCGATTTAACTCCTGCTTTACCACTGCAGTCGCTCTTGAACATGATCCCAAGGTACTTAAACTCCTTCACTATGGGGAGAGCCGCCGCCCCCCACCTGAAAAGAGCAAATCACTTTCTCGAGTGAGCACCATGGCCTCAGATTTGGAATTCTCATCCCTGCTGCTTCACACTCGGCATGGAATCACTCATGTACATGCTGGAGATCCATATCAGATAAGGTCAACAGAGTAACATCATCTGCAAATAGCAGGGACCTCATATGCCAGTCATGGCTGTGCCTGTACACGCTTATGGAAAACATAAGCAGGAGAGAAGACGAGACACGTCCTTGACAGAGGCCAGCACCCAGTCTGATTTACATTTTTATTTCTTTAGCAGACGCTTTTATCCAAAGCGACAGACATATTTGAGAAAGCAGAGTCAGATAGTACCTGGAGCACGTGGGGGTTAATGACCTTGCTTAAGGACCCAATGATGAAATCACTCTGCTGACCCTGAGATTTGAACCAGCAACCTTCCGATCACACATCCCATAAATTATGATAACTCTTATGATGATGACAGCTTATATGAAATTAAGTAGAATGTTATGCATAATTTGTAATGGTATATGTACAGCTCAGTACTCAATAGAGGATAGCATTCTTCTTAGGATTTGAAGTCACAGCTATCTGGCCAGTTCTGTTACATCATAACCCCACCTGCTCTTAACTGATAAACTCAATAGCAAAAGATATATATCGTTTTTGGCTATTGACAATTGGGGCTTTTAGCTTTTACTTTAATGATGTATCTGGTGACTTGAGCTAGGATTCATAATATGAGAGGTATATTTGTCTGCTTAGGTACATGACACTTGTTCCTTTTTGAAGGACTTGATCCTGGACCAGACAATAGAGAAAGTGTCATTCTGTGCCCCGGATCGGAACTTCGAGCGGGCCTTTTCATACATATGCCGGGACGGAACCACGCGCCGATGGATCTGCCACTGTTTCATGGCTGTTAAGGACTCGGTGAATACACGCCTTCTGTGGCCTGACCACTGCTGCCCTGTTATTATTACTGCCCCCCTCTCATAAACGTGTATTGATACAGTGTTAATACGTGTGTGTTTCTGTCAGGGTGAACGCCTTAGCCACGCGGTGGGCTGTGCCTTTGCTGCCTGCCTTGAACGGAAACAGAAGCGAGAGAAGGAGTGTGGCGTCACAGCAACCTTTGATGCCAACAGAACCACTTTCACCCGGGAGGGCTCCTTCCGTGTCACCACGGCAACCGAGCAGGCTGAACGAGAGGAGGTGATGAGGCAGATGCAGGACACCAAAAGAGGTCTTTCTTTATGCTTTTTTTTGTCTTCACTGAACATTTTGCATTATGTGCTGTTCTGGCTCAGACTTTTAAAGAACCTAAAAATACAGATGCTGCCCTGTACCATCCTGTGCTCCCCCTTTGCCTTTCCCAATAGGGGACACAGAAGTGAAAAGCACAGGCCCTTTAAACCTGCCCTCTGTGACCGTGAGCCCTGGCACGCAGCTCCCCGCACCTCCATCGCCTAGCTCACCATCATCGCCCTCACTGGCTCCTGGGGTCCAGGATTCCAACCTGCATGCCATCCCACGGCCACACGCTCCTGTGGATGCCTTGGCACGGCAAGGATCGTTCCGGGGCTTCCCGGCCCTCAGCCAGAAGACCTCCCCATTCAAGCGCCAGCTCTCCCTGCGTGTCAATGAGCTGCCTTCAACTATGCAGCGCAAATCTGACTTCCCACTGGAAAACTCTGGTAAGTTTAGTACAGCCGTTTCTGTATTGACCTCAAAGCAAGTTAAAGAACAGCCAAGCTCAGAGCTGGAGCAAAAGCATGTTGTCTCTATCAGTAGATACTGGTTTAGCCTCAGGATCCACATTATTCCTTGGTCAGTAAGGCATAACCCACATTCACGGTAAACTTGTGGGCGGGGGGGGGGGGTATACCATGCACTCTGCAACCTACCAGTTGAGAAACACTGATTTGCATGTCAGAGAACAAGTGGATTAAAGTACAGGTATAATCATGCCTAGCCCACCAAGACAATTTACAATTGAATCGGTTTCTCCAGGAACAAGTCACTCTGGGTGCTGTGTAAGTGAATTTAAGAATATGCAAATAAATGTGTGTGAACCTGTACTGGGGCTCCATGCCTTCTTATATACATTAGACCTAACAGCCAGCATCTTGGAATGTACTTCATATGTATTGCCATTTAGCTAATGGCTTATAAGAATATTTAAAAATTTTATTGAAAAATCTACTGCAATTTTTGGCTAATGTTATGTAAAAGCTTACAGTGTTTAAACCGACCATTAAGTCAAGTACTCAAAAATTCCAATCTGAGTCCTACTTAATAACTTGCTTTCTCTGGTCAGGATGACAAATAGAACCATTGTGCCATTGGAATGGGAGAAAGGAATAGGGCTTTATTTTTTGGATGGGAATGGAGAGTCATCTAAGAAAATCATTGGACTTTTACACTGCTCGCTCTTAAAGTCACGTTTAATATTTTATGTATATTAGTGCCTTTCATACTGACAGTAATTTGTGAGTTTTTATGATGCACATTTTCTTATATTATAATGTTCTAATAAATTGCTAAATGACATACCGTAATTGTTAAATTCTTACATCCAGCAGGCTCTCTTGGTTCTTGGCTCGTTTGCAAAATACAATGAATAACAAAATCAACACTAATATCAGTCATGTGACTGACTAGATGATCCCTGAGAGCTCTGTAATATTTGCATGTAAAGAAACTGGGAAACTTGTTCACTAAAAGGGTATAATATAATTTTGGTGCCATTAGTAACTTTTACACGTTTTCTTCTTAATTGTGAAAAATGTATCAATGAATAATAACTACTTAAGATATCTTTACGTTTTATGACACTATGAAAATAAATAATAATTTGAGAAAAACGTATATTTTTGCAGTTTTTAACATTTTTAATGTTTTCTTCTGAGGTGCTGTCAAAGAGTGGGAGAATTCTGTGGGTTGTCAGTAATCAGTCTCTTGTCCTCGGACCTTCATCTTTGTCATAGTCCCAGAGGGAGAGGGAGAGGGAGAGGGAGAGAGCATTAGCTCCTTGTGCACCCAGATCACGTCTGCATTTAGTGCCCCCACTGAGGACCCCTTCTCTTCCGTCCCTATGCCCAAACCGACCTCACCACAGTCACCTGCCACACCAGGTACATACCTTCAGTCTGAGTCTGTCTGCCTTTGGTGGCTTCTTTCATGAAAGTTGGGAGGGCACGCCATGTACCTCAGGGATTGTTTGTGCAAAAATATAATGTGTATAATGTGTATAAGAGTGCAAAATATCCTGGTCTTTGTTTTATTTAAACGGTTCTGAACTTGACTGGGTTATTTATTAAATTGAAAACAAAATAATTACCATGTTCTCTGGGTATGTTAAATATCTACTTTAGTTACCTACAAAGTGTATAGGCAATTCTGGTACTGTAAGAATAAGAATAAGAGTGTCCCTGATATAAAGTTTATTCACTTGTAGAGTGTGTGTGTCTGTGTGTGTGCGTGCGTGTGCGTGTGTGTGTGTGCATGTGCATGCGTGTGTGTGGGTTATGTATATATTACATTTTGAAGACCAAATGGCCCCACAGTGTGATAAAAACCTGTTTTTTGATACTGTGGGGACCATTTTTTCAGTTCCCACAACGGGAAATTCAATTTAATAAAAGTCTGTGACTACAATCAAAAAACAATAAATGCCAAAAGTCTTGTATTTTGTTTGGTTTCTTATGGTTAAGGTTAGGACTGGGCAGGGGTTAAGGCTGTCAGTGTTGGGATTAGGGTTTTTCCCACAAAAATAAATGGACGTGTGTGTGCGCTACATCTAAATGTTTTAAGATATATGCAGGTCTTATTATCCCTCATTATGGATGTGAATGCAAGAAATGTATATAAGGTGTAGGACTTTTTTAATTCCTTGTAATATGTTTTTTTTTTTTCCTGTATGTACAATACTTTGATAGGTGTGCATGTATATGTATGTTTGTAGGTGTGATTTAATGAGCAAATGTGTATGTATCATCCCATGTTATTTACATCAGCATGCATGTCGATACGCCCGTAAATGTTCTCATATCAGGTATGCATCTTTCATCTTGAGCCCGATGTCCCGTCTGCTTGTTTATAGTCAATGGCTCTGCTCCAGACTTTCTTCCACCAGCTTCCAACCCCTCAGCTGCTCCCCTGTCAGCCCTGCCTCCTCCACTACCTGCTCGTGACACTAACCCCTGGGCTAAGGTGCCCCCAGTTCCCATGGACTGTGGACCTGCACTCTCAGGTAAAGCTTTTTCAGAACACTGGAAAACAGAAACATCGATTTCAGATTTTCACATAAGATGTAGCAATACTGGTGGCCAAAGTTGTGGAAACACCTAGCGTTTTTGGCATTACTCTTCAAAAATTACTACACAGATATTGGCTGTATTATTTATAAACAATCAAAGAATGTTATAAATATCATACATTGGATGATTAAATAAGTAACTGGAACAACAGAATCAGAATCAGAATCCTTTTTATTAGCCAAGTATGTTTCCATACAAGGAATTTGCCTTGGTGGTGCTTTTAGAAGACATTACAAAAAACAACAAAAAAAAACATACAACAATTAGCAAAGGTATACACAGAAAAGCAATAAACACTAGATTAGCAATTGGGTAATGTGATAATTATATGGTAATTAATTTTAACAGTTGCAGTTATAATGATAATCATGATATAATTAAACGTAATTATGTATAAGTATGTATGTACATAGTAATAATTGTAGTATAAATGTAAACCTATATGAATATAAGCTATATATATATATGATATAATAGATTAAAGGGCTCTTAAATAGTGCAATTATTAGGTAGGTAGCAGCCAAGTCAACTCTATATGAGTGAGAGAGCAATATGTGTACAGAGTTAGCAGGGGACCCCAGTTATAGTCCCTAGCAGTATGTGTGCATAATGTGTAAGAGTGCAGAATATAATTGTAGAGGAAGTTTATCAGTAGTTCACCCGTAACTCTGGTCGATATTACACTGCAGGTGACGGTTAAATGAATGTCCATTCAGAGACTGGTTGGTTAATGAGAGACACTGCCTGAGGGAAAAAGCTCTTGGCGTGTCTTGTGGTCTTGGTTCTGATTGCCCTGAGTCTTCTCCTGGAGGGTAATGTTTGAAAGATGTAGCGAGCAGGGTGAGATGGGTCCTCAATGATTTTGTATGCTCGTTTCCTGGTTCTGGTGATGTACGGCGTCTGGAGGGTAGGCAGGTTACAGCCGATTATTCGCTCTGCTGAGTGGATGATGCGTTGCAGTCTGGCCTTGTCTCGTTCAGTGGCTGATCCAAACCAGACTGTGATGGAGGAGGTGAGGATGGACTCAATGATTGCAGCGTAAAACTGGACCATCGTAGACTGAGAGAGATGGTGCATTTTTACCTGCCTCAGAAAGTAAATCCTCTGCTAGGCTCTCTTTGTGATGGACGTGATGTTGAGCTGCCATTTGAGGTTGTGGGAAATTGTAGTCCCTAGGAATTTAAGATTCAACAGTGCTGACAGTTGAATAAAGTTATGAAATCTCTGAAAAACAGAAGTGTTTCCACAATTTTGACCACTGGTATATTTAGAATTTAGATGCAGTAAGAAAAATCATTTTATGTTTTGTTATTGAATAATTCAACTTTTCTGTTTCTGTCTACTTTTTTGAGTAATTTTTCTTAAATCTCATAGGAGGAGATTGGCCAAGCTCCACCCCATCCAAGGCCAGTCCAGTTGCCCCTTCAGCCCCGCCCTCACACAGACGTACCCCTTCGGAGGCTGACCGTTGGCTGGAGGAGGTTTCGAAGTCTGTGCGAGCACAGCAGCCAGGCCCCACACCACCTGTCCAAGCCTTTCCTGGCTCAGTTCCCATTCCTGTAGCCTCTGGGGCTCCTGTGGCCTTCATTCCACCACTGCCCCCAGCTGTCCCGCTACTACCTCCCCGTCAACCTGTGTACCACACCCAGGTCCCCAGCGCTTATCCTATTTCCAATGGCTTGCCATATTCTCAGCCAAGTGTACCCATAGTCGGCATCACACCTTCTCAGATGGTGGCCAACGTCTTTGGCTCTGCCACTCAAACACAGGTCCAACCCCAGCCCTACCCAAGTCCACATGTCCCTTATACGCAGCATAATGCCGTCTCTACCTGTGATTCCTTTAATAAGCCTCAACAGGTTCCCACTGCACCCCCTGTTCCTCTACTTGCACCTAACGGTAGTGCAACCTTCAATGGATCTGATAACTGGATACCAACTTCCATTCCCCCTCCATCCTCTCCTGCTCCGATGCTGCCAGCCCATGTCCACACTGATGCCTTTGAGGCCCAGTGGGCTGCACTGGAAAGTCGGGCCCGTCAACACACCAGTCCCTCGCCAACAAATCCATTCTCCAATGAGCTGCACAAGTCCTTCGAAATACAGCTTTAGGACTTGGCTAAAAGGACAAAGAACTGGGAAGCAGAAGAAGCACCTGATGGGGGAGAAAGGGTTACAGACCTTCACCTGCTCCACTTAAAAGAAAAATTAAAATTGCCCCACTCTGTTCCTCAAGCCATATGGCTAATGGAGCGCAGTAGGATGGTGTCCTTGCCAGATTGTGAGCTACCACAACAAGTGACAACAGGGCAATTTTGAGATGCTGCTCTGAAGACACTTAGCAATTATTGATTTTGTTTTCCATTTGAATGGTGTCTTAGTAAGAATCCAGCAAAGCACTTCGCTAAGGACCTGTGGCACAGTCACAAGCTACTCCCTGAGTCCTAAGATTGGGGGCTATTGGGAAGGGGTTTCTGCTTCTTAGCCATGGTCTCCCCCATGTGGTGGTTAAGTGAAATGACACCCAAGCACTGAAGAGAACTGAGCTTTCAAAACTGAGAGGTTTTCACAACCTTCTGAAGAATAAGTGAAAGAATGCCAAAATATTTATTTTTATGCAGTTATTATATTTTAAATAGCTTTTTGAATTTAACAAAAATAATTTTGCCAAAGGTGCAGGCTAGCAACTATCATTTGTGTATATGCAGACATATGGTTAATATGTATGTGTATGTGTGTGTGTTTCATGTGGGGAGGACACACTGATGATTAACCATTGTTTCTGGTGTAACAGTTTGAGCTAGAGTTTAGGAATGGCCTTATTTTGGTTCTCATTGGCAATATATGATTGTGTGTATTTTAGTGTAAATAATCTTTATTGCAGCAACAATCAAGTGGACCGTGTGAGGAATGGTCCCTGGCGTCTGGTCGGGGAACGGTTTGTTTACCAGGCGACGAGATCCCTTACTTTTACATTTGTTTTATTTACTTGTGTAAGTAATCAGTACTTTTAACTGTCAGCAAAGTCCACCCTTACAAAAGATAGTTTTACGGTTGCATCATTTTGTTCATGGTATGTTTTCTTTTTTTAACCAATAATTTCATCTCCCGATTTGTTTTATTTAAGCAATTCGCCGTCTTATTAAAACCGATTGCTTTACCTATTACATTTGCAAAAGCACTATGATGCTGGATCAATCAGTTTGATGTTCGAGAGACCATAGACCGATAGTATGCAATAGTGTTTTTTGGCCGCAACAGAAGTACTCTGTTATTTTCAGTGACGGACGAAGGTGTAGCATTTTTGCCTAAACCTGTAAATTGTTCTTTTTACAAAAATTTCCTGGTTTGTTTTACTTTTACTCAATTTCCAGACCAATGAAGTGAAATGACTGAATAAAATTATGGTGACAAGTCGAGAAATGTGTGCGTTTGTGCTTATAAGTCTGCAGTAAATTCGCGCGATATCGTTAGCAGTACACTAAAATATCATCTCAGAACACATTTAATGACGGACAAGTATTATTTCGATGGAAAGCGGAATTCGCTAACTAAATGTTTTTTGGGGGAGGGAGAGGTAATTATGCAATGTTAGCAATTTCATGAACTCGTTTAGATGTGGAATAAATCGAAAATTAATATAGATTAAATGGCAAAAACAGTAGGGAAATATACAAACATCCGCTGAGAGTCGCTGTGTCGTTCCTCGCGAGATCAATCCAGCTGCAGTATCTGTGACCTTAAGTGCTGTGGAGTACGGTTAGAGCCAATACGCATGCGCAGACATTGCTGCAATACTGAAAAATAGATAAGTAAAAGCAATGCAGACGTCCGTAACTAAATACAAACATTAAAGTCTAGCATACTTTACTGTACGTTAACGTCATTCCTCTGTTTTGGCGTTGAAAATACATATTGTAATTTTTACTAGCTATATAGATCCCCAGGCCTGCGTGTGCGTGGAGGCGCTATCAGTGATGCGCCGCACCAAACGCTTAAATGGAGCCGGAAAACAGGATATAGCTACTATTGACTGAGTGTGCATATGGATACTGCAATGTTAAGGTATGTAAATGGACCCGAAGAAATCATGGTAAATGGCGTGCACGCGAATGCGCTACCAGTGTACCCACCAGACGCTTTTAAAATCGCGAATTTTGTTAACAAAAAAAAAACGCCAGACTCCACAGTGTTAAATATATTAACTTGGCCAGTTCACCGGCAATGCTCATTTCTAGGCTTGTGCGTTAATATCAAGTCCTAGAAATAAGTCTTGTATTAAATGTTTTATTTACCTGTATTGACTTGCAGCCTGTTCACTGTGTAATGTTCAATAAATGCTTATTAGCGATGCAAGGTTTTAAGCTACATTATTTAGATAAGTACATAATACAGCGTGATAATTTTAAGAGTTACAGGAGAACTTTCTTGGGGGTGTATTTTTCACTAACGTTAAAAGTTCAAGGCACGCGCTTTGCATTTCGATAGTTTTTATTCTTTTTGCTTGCGCACTAAATGGCCACATCGCTTTGTAAATAGCTTCTTATCTCCTGTAAGAATTGGCATTTGTAATAACCCTACTACGACATTCTTTGTATAACAGGTTATAGTGTTTGATGTGCGTCAGTAAATAACTCCGTCAATCTATATTCTGATACCTTTGCTTATATCTTATTTAAAGTGCGCTCAATCAGTATATTTTTTTTTTTACCTTAAAGCGCTCAATCAGTTATCGTTTCAAATCAAAATGTTTTCTTTTCGCTACTCTTGGCACGGAAACATTTCGGCACTTTTGTCCCTATCATGGTTTGACTCCTGACTCCACAGTAAAGAACTTCCAGGGTCATCAGAACGCGCGGTAGAAATGCACATTTTATGTACTCCATTACGAAATATCGATTCGGCACCAGTGATGTTGTAAGTTACTGTTAATGTGTGATCTCGTTTGATATTTTTATTTTTTTTTTCTTGCTCCTCCAGAGGAAGAAATACAATCTGAAACCCAGAGGCATGGGCATCAACAGCCAAGAGGGGCAAATGATCATTGTCATCGTCAAGCCTTTAGATACTGAATATTAAACTTTGAGTCCTTCTGTTTTCTGTTCCTGTTTCAAAGTGGCACAGTATTTCAGCAGTAAATGATGGCCATGTTTGTGTATTTGTTACCCATTACTGCAATTTTTCTTTTTCCTTAATTTTGATTTAAAGTCAGTTTCTGATTTTTGGTAATTGTCTCTGATTCTCTCTGAGGGACACCTGACGTTCTTGTTCTAGTGCCCTTTTGATCAGCCAAAAGTGTCATTTGTGACTTTTTTTTTTTTTTTTTTTTCCCTCCCCTTAATTTGGTTTCATTTCCACCAAGATGTCCAGACAGAGCGTCCTTACAGCTGCTGTAGCGACTCTTTTAGGAGCCACTCTTGGTGGCCTGCTGTTTTGGAGGACTCTGAGGTTCCAGAAAAAAAGGCGCTTTCAGGATCTGGCATATTCTGACCCTGTACAAGAGGAGCAGCTTTGTACAGTGCAACACCCAGCATTGTTGCCACTGTCATCGTCACCACCACCACCAATACCCAGACCTTCAGCCACCCTTCTGCCCTCACCAGAGCAGCTGCTAGGGGTGCAGCCGGTGGTGGTGAGCTCTGAGGAGGAGTGGGAGCAGCTGTGGCCCTCACTTGAGAAAGAGTTGTCAGTCTTTCCTGTGCTGGGCCTAGATTGTGAATGGGTAAAGAACCAGTGTGTAAGAGACTTGGCATGCTTTAGAGAATTCCTCTGATTTGCTTCCTTGTGGGGCAGGAGTCACTGGTACATCCACTCTTTTCTTTAGGTCTCAGTGAAGGGCCAGGCGGGTGCCGTCTCGCTGCTTCAGATGGCCTCCTACACGGGTTTCTGTGTGTTGGTGCGGCTGCCACACTTCTGCAGTGCAGGGCAGGCCTTACCCTGCAGCCTTGCCAAGGTCCTCAATGACATGCAAGTGTTGAAGGTAGGCGTCGGCTGCTACGAGGATGGAAAACGTCTCGCTCGAGACTACGGCCTGTCGCTTGGATGCACTGTGGATCTGCGCAACCTCGTTATGAGACAAAGGTACTGCTGGTGCATAAACTTTAAGGTTCTCGGGCACCTAAGGTTGCCTTGGTTTATATCATCCAAGTGTGTGAATGTGCTAGTTGTTAGTTACTACCTGTGTGATAAATGAATATTAGGTCGTAACATGAACTGTTTTGATACTTTGTCTGTGGTGATCAGGAAAATGGGGTTGACTAATGGTCTGAGCCTGAAATCACTAGCAGCAGATCTGCTTAATGTACCTCTGGACAAGTCCCTGGAGCTTCGTTGCAGTGACTGGGATGCAGATCATTTGACAATGGAGCAGGTATTCGCAGCGTGGAACTGTCTACAGAAGAGTGGATGCTTTTGAGAAGTACTCACTTATTCATAATTTCTTTATTTTTGGGACAAACCTTCAGAAACTCTTCCTTTCTCTTCCCCCTTGTAACCCGACTCCAGGTGACCTACGCTGCCAGGGATGCCCAAGTGTCCATAGCCCTCTTCTTCCATCTGTTAGGTCTCCATTCTGCTCCGTGCTCCGCTCTTAGCAGAGATGCAGTGTTTAATCAGCTATCGTCACACTGTGAGGGCCTGGTGGATGTGCCATTTCGCGGATGTGGGGAGGGGGAAGAGAGGAATGCTGATGGGGAGAGGCGACGCCGGTGCAGACGGGCCACGTCCGAGAGCCCTGGTTCTGGAGATCAGCAAGTTCCTGACCCCCGCAAAAACAGGCGCAAGCCTCTCGGTGTGGGGTATTCTGCTAGGTAAGAGCCCCCGCTAGCAGTGATTTCAGAATGTCCAGCTGTTGACCACTGGAGAGTGTTTCTCACAGCTTGTATGTTTCAGGAAATCCCCGCTTTATGATAACTGCTTCCTCCATGCCCCAGATGGTCAGCTCCTTTGTACCTGTGATAAGAAGAAAGCCAAGTGGTACCTGGACAAGGACATTGGAGGTAGTAATTGCAAAAACGTAAATTTAGTGACATGATGTACGTGAGCGGTGCTAGGGACTTTGCCTTTCAAAACCACACAAGACGTTTGTGCTTTAATATGAATTAGTTACCAGACAGACCTCAGTCATTCTGAACTCCAAATTGGTGTTAATGCAGATTAAGCATTACTTTTGCCTCCATGCAGTGAATCTGGAATATATGCTCTGGTCATATGGCAATAGTCCCAGTCACTACAATGACTGCAAAATACTTTTTTTTTTTTTTTTTTTTTTTCTTTTTCTTTTTCTTAGTTTCTGGTTTGGAGCATCTGAATTTTTTCTAAACTTAGTTTCGAATACCGCTTATTAAACCTGAACTTTTAATACCTCCCAATGTAACTTGCTGTTCTTCCAGAACTCCTAAGTGAGGACCCCTTTATTGTCAGGCTGAAGTTTGAACCATCAGGACGCCCCGACTCCCAGCAGGATTATTACCTTACAGCCAAAGAGAATCGTTGTGTGGTGTGTGGGAAGACTGACTCCTATATTAGGTTGGTTGGACTGGGTGTGTCATTTGGGATATGTAGTTTTGTTGTTGCCACGGTTTCACTTGTATTCTTGGTCGCAGTAACTGTAGTTAGCTGTTGAACTGCAGGAAGAATGTAGTCCCACACGAATACCGGAGACACTTTCCATCTGAGATGAAGGACCACAACTCCCATGACATCCTGCTGCTGTGCACCTATTGCCACGCGGCCTCAAACGTCCATGATGGGATACTGAAGCAACAGCTGGCTGACGAGTTTGCTGCCCCCTTGGGATGCGAGGAGGGAGTGCGCCAGCTGGAGGACGCAGACAGGCGCCGTGTGCGTTCTGCAGCCCGCGCCCTCCTCACTGCCGGCAACGGGCTGCCAGAGTCCCGTCGCTCGGAGCTCGAAGGCGTCATCGTGAGCTTTTTTGGCGAGGAGCGCCAGGAAGTTACCACAGAGATGCTGCAAAAAGCAGCTGGACTGAAGACCAGGTCAGTAGAGATGCAGGGCATAGTATAATGACGCAAGAGTCAATGCAGTGTGACTGTTCAGTTTAAAATGTCTCTTCAGTGGAAATTAGGATACCTAAACCTGTTCTTTTCTTCATTTAGGATATTCAACCAGAACTATGTGCCCCATGGGCTGAAAGTTGTACAGGCCTATGCAGAGCAAGGTCTCCGTGGGCTAATGGATCTAGAAAGACGCTGGCGACAGCATTTTCTGTCCACCATGAAGCCACAACATCTTCATCCTCTCTGGTCTGTGCATCACAACCATGTAAAGTTCCTCCGAAAATATGGAGAGGACCTACCAATCAAGCTGAATTGAGCCTCCTTCAGCTGTCTCAACTGGACTTAATGGAGGACTTAATGTACAGTCCCAGTATTCAGCAAACTCCCTGAGCCCCCTTGTTTGGGCCTTGCCGGATTCTCTCTCCCCCTTTACATCTAATAGCTTTTGCAAGTGTCACAGATGAACTGAACATTTCTGAGGCCAGATGGACCTTATGGTGGTAGACTAAATGTTTTGATACTTGCTGTGGTTAATCCAGAATACTAACAGTGTGAGATGATGATAAAGGGTTTGAAGTCCACAGTATTTGTGCACACTTTTAAAATTATTTAAATGGCGAATCCTTTTCACCAGTTTATTTAAGCCTACATTTTTAAAAGTAAGCTCCAAGCCTGCTCTTAATTCTATATGAATAATGGACCATGCAGGTTTGTCGCCCTAATGTATGTGTGTGTCCCCAATTGTGCAAATTGAGTTAGCTTTACAGAGCTTCAATAAGGTAGATTTCAAAACGATTTTCACAGATTAGATGATATGTGATATTTGTCTGTTTTGGCTCAAATTCCACGCTGGTCGATCTTCTACAATGGATCCGACACTTTTTTTTAATTCTTGTATCTGGAAGACCCTTTTTGGATTAATATCACTTTTTGTCTGATTTTAGTCAGGCTGAAGGCTGAGCAACTTTCCATCTGCAGGTTGGTGAGTGGGAACCTCTCAACCACCGTAGCCCTGGGTTATGTGCTGTATCGTAGGGACACCTCACATCAAAGTTGACCCCCTTACTCGAACTGAGCACTAACAATGTTTGTCAGGCTGGAATTTTCAACTTCTACCTTGGCAGCAATGTTTAATCATGGGTATTCATATTCCAGTTGCTGAAGTGCCATCACTTACATGCTTTCCTTAGTTTACTAGCTTTATTGAAATTGCCTTGGAACGTGGTCCTACTGTAAAGCTGAAAGGACAATATACTCTTAAGCACCTTGAATGTGTCCCGACCCTGTGAAACTTTAAGAAACTGGCTGCTTTTTTAAATTTTACATTTGTCCAGGTGTAACTCCTAAAAAAGCTGCTTTTGTTTCCTTAATTGTAAATAAAAGATTAAAGATCATATTTGTATACATTGCATTGAGTTGGTTGATTTTGTGTTTGTACTTCTAGGAGAAAATAGACGGGGAACCAAGTGTCTAAAGACAAGGGTGAATTCAAACCAATAAACATAGAAAATGACACCAAACAGTCTTTTAAAAATCACTATTTAATAAATAGTCTGTAAAAATGTGTACAAAAGCTTCTCTTTACATGTCCTAAATGAATCACTTCCATTACTTAAGTCAAAGTTCTCAGTTGGGTATTTAGTATTATGATTACAATCTGGTTCTGGTGAATTAAGGCCCCTTGATTTTGGCAACAGAACAATCTGTCAGTCTTAAGATGAAAGCACAGTGTCTAACCTGAGGTCCCAGGTCACATTAACTCAGTTATAAAAACAAGAACAAAATGCATAACACAAAATGGCTCAACATGCAGGATTATCCTTCCTCCACTGATACTCAGGAATTGAAATACAACGGCTCAATCCAACATTATCGTACTGTTCTTATGCAGAACTGTGTTAATATGAAGAAGTCCATTAAAACCCTAAGAGGCCTAAATGTGAAGAGACCCTAGATTTACGAGGTCTGGCTGTTGAATTTAGTTCAGGCTCTTTTCCTTTAGAGAAAAGAGTTGCTGAAGTCAAAGATTTAATCAACTTTTAAATATTTTATCTAGTTAAATAACTTGTCAAACCATGTTTGCGGTTTCATAAATACAGTTTTGACTATATACATGTCATTAAATATTTTGGCCAGGCATTGATCATGTTGACCCATTCAGCAATGCAACCTTAGAATTCCTAGATCACTTAATGTCATCTTTTAGTTAAAACATAATACTGTTTTCAATGATAAACCCTTAGTGTTACAACCCACTCAATATTCTAAAACTTGTAGTTAGGCTACTAATAGGTTTCATCTGTACTTTTGATTAGCCTTAAAGAATGAAGGTGGACTATAACACCTGGTATAGGAAACCTTGTAACATTAATAAATACATGGTTGTAATTCTTTAAGTACTTTTGTTTTACTTCATCTTCACTTACATTGTATCATTAAATTTTGGTTGTTCAACCCCTACATCTTCCATGAAAAGAGCCCAACATTCATTTTTTTTTCCAACAAAAATGCAAAAAACATCTAGTATTAAAAATAAATATTTGACACTGACGACCACTAACTTAGTTTTTGGTCAAAGGCTATTTGAAGATTAAAAGATGTTGTCAATATGTTCTTGGGTAAAGTGAGCATGAATGATGCCTAAAACTGAAACTTTCAGGCAGTCATATATCAGCTGGATATGTTCCTTTTGTGACATCACTCCTGCCTGTAAAATAGATTCCACGGTATGCAACACAAGGCATTCTCATGCTGAACTAACCACTTCAGAATGTCATGACTACCTCTTTTTCACCTCTTTCTTATTGATCCTGTTGGTCTTACTTTGTATTGCAGTTACAGGGCTGGTCTAAAGGCAGTGGTGAATGTGACAGACTTAAGTCTGGCCTCACTCTAACTCACTGAATTCTCAATTGCGAGTGAGCTATACTGAGTCAACAATCCCCTCTCAATATAACATTAGGAGTCATTACAAACATTTCTTTGTTATTGCTAATCTGTTAAAAGTCTGCAGAAAATTAAAAGAAACCTTACAAAGTTCTAAACATGAATGAATTCTATGTCTTCCACTCAGTGTAGAAACATCTAAACATGATCATAATCTAGTTTTCTTGTTAAAGCCTTCTTTGGACAAAGTTTATTTTTTTCCCTTTCTGTTCACAAAGATTTCACAGATGCAACGTTGATTTCTGCTGGTGTATTCAGGATGGAGTGGGCTGCATGACTTTCGGTTGTCAAATGCGGAATCTTTTCTTTCAGTTTACGCAAGAATCATCAGCATTACCGAAGGTGAATTATTTGCCACCACATCGATCAACTGTGATCACTGTTCAAGAAAAATAAAATTCTTTATAGTAAGACCATCCTCTCATGGCCCACTGGATTCAGAATGCTGAATATGAGGACCTGAGCACTAGATGCACAGAACAGTAGCCAGTAGCTTCCTGTGCAGCAAAGTGGTAGCTCCTCTTCATCCCTTTTTACAACTCAATCTCTTTCAAATACAAATCAAGCTGCTCCCATTTATTACTAAGCTAATAAAAACAGATACATACTTCACATCGGGACAAATCTTAAATCAAAATCTTCAAATAATACTTGAGGAATATCCCATTTGCTTTTTTTTTTGTACTTTTTACAGTAAACGCTATTGCAGATGATTTAACTGCTATGAATGTGCTACGAATGCTGGATTTGTTTAAACACCTGACGTATCATTTGAACGTTTGAATCATTTCACAAACTCCTGACGTATAACTGTATCTGCTATTTGAAATGGGTTCAATGAGAAACATCTACATAAAATTTGTATTTAGTAATATTAAGCCTGTACATCAGTACTACCTTTAAATTCCTTTCTACAATTTTCTCTCCTTCATATGCCACTGCCTTTTTCTTGCCACATTCTCCCTACCGGTGTCCCTCCATGATGCTACTGATGGCCTGCTCCAGCACAGAGGCTCCCTTGCTGTCTGGAGGAGGCTGCGTCTGGAGGCTTGGTGGCCCCTGCATACGTTGCAGCTCAAGGATGCTGTCAATAGCACTTTGAAGATGCTCATTGAGGACATGGTCCTCCGCAGGAAAAGCCAGACCCTGCTGATCTTGGTCAGGATCTGGCCGGAGTCTTTTAGGTTTTGGGGGGCAGAGGATAGGGTCAGTGCTGGGTAGCACTGAAGCTGAGGGTTGTGGGTCTACATGAGATTGAGTGTATGCTACGTGTGTATCAGCAATCTGCTTTGATTCCTGGGCCTCGTCGTTTACCTGGCTCCAGCTATTGTCTGATGTCTCAGTCTGATTCTGGGGGTAAGAAGGGTCCAGGACCCCTTGCGCTTGTTTGTTAACTGTATCTCTTCCATTAGTCAGCTGCCCAGTGCCATCTTGCTTGTGGCTAGAAGAAGGAGTGCATGTAGTTTCACAAGCTGAGTTATGCACTACCTTGCGAGATCCCGACTCGTGTTTTATGGTGAGTTTGAGTGCCCCCCGGCTACTGGAGCGATACGTTTTGAGCCCTGGAGGCCGATCAGACAGCAGGGCCCATGAGGGTGGTGAGGGGGGGCTGTTCGAATGTAATAAAGGAGGTCCAGATGCTGGTTTATGGAGAGACACCAGAAAGGATTCTGTTGAAATGCCAGGACAGAAGCACATGTCAAGACATGCTCTTAATTCCATAACAAAGCGGCTAAGCTAAGCACAAACATCCATTCGAACAAACAAGCACATATTCTGCACAAGAGCTGGAGATCCCAGGTACAGACCTGGCTCTAGTCGGGCCTTGCGCTTCTCCTCCCCGAGAACTGCCCTCTCCGCCTGGAGGAAAAGCCGCTCCAGCATTACCATTTCCGCTGATGGGCTTACCTGCTATAAGTAGCAACAAGGAAGACGTTTAGCTCAATCAGGCAGGCTAAAGGTCAATTTAAGTGCCACACCCACTCAAATGGGATGAAAGATAGCACAGCCTATAAAGACATCATCAGAATAAATGTGAACATAGGTGGTAAAATGTACAATGTAGAGGAAAAACCAATCCACTCACCTGGGCTTCCCCCAACAATAGCTGCCGGTATTTGTTGAGCATCTCCTTGGTACGTTTCAGTAGCAATCCAGACACAGATTCAAACTGCTTGTCCACTAAAGACACAAATAGGGTAGCTACATCAATACAAATTTATAAGTACCGATGAAGAGATTTTGGGGTGTTTATCAATACCAAGAACCCAAACATTGTATTGGTGTTCTTGGCAAGAGTGGTCTTTGTAGCTTTCTTCCAAAGAATGAACTTGGGTGAATCATGGGATTGTTCTTGCTGGCGAGGATGCAACTGAGGCATCCTTGATATCTGGGGGCAAGGCAAGAATGACATCCGGGTACTTCTGTTGAGTATTGGAACTATACACTCACCTAAAAGATTATTAGGAACACCATACTAATACGGTGTTTGACCCCCTTTCGCCTTCAGAACTGCCTTAATTCTACGTGGCATT
>JAAGVU020000025.1:12226658-12243184 GCA_011763525.2 Mormyrus iriodes
CATGTGATTGGTTGATTAGATACTTGCATTAATGAGAAATTGAACAGGTGTTCCTAATAATCCTTTAGGTGAGTGTACTCCGGCAATGGAAGGTGACGTCATACGAGTACGTGAGAACACAAGAACTGTCAGGTACGAATATTGTTAAACACTACTGGTGTGTCTGGATCTCACCTGTGAGGAAGTCTGACTGGTTGGGTAAACATCCCATACAAGTGTGGTATGGCAGCAGACGGATTACTGCATTCTCCAGGGACAGGAATGGTGAGTGGGCATCAGGGCTCAGGACTGCGGTATGATCCATGCACAACTGTTGCTGGAACCTGTAGAGAAGATGAGGAAATCCCAAAGCACCATACAGGATTTGAATAGGTTTTCTCTCTCCAGAATATAAGAAAAGCTCACATACCTGTGTTTGCGCATTGCTGGGGTGAGTCTCTCTTCTCCTTCTTTATCCTTGCATGTTGTTACCTGGTTGGAAGAGATATAAAGAGTTTCTTACTCCATACTGCAATTACAAATACCGAACACAACCTTCATACCAATCATGAAATAATTCAATGACAATTATAGCCACATGATATCATCATAACTCATTCAAGGAAAAGAAGCAGTGTCACTTGTCAGGCAGACTCAAAAAGTCCCTGTCACCTGTGTGTTTGACTGCTGCTGGGTTTGAATCTGAGTCAATTGACTGTGGTGCTTCAGACTGTGTTGCCCCTGAATCTGGGGCCCTTGGATTTTTGGAGAGGCTGGATGAGGGCATAAGGGAAGCCCTTTACTCTGCACAGTAGAAACCACAGCTTGTTCTGGTGAGTGAAAAAACAGCGTATAAATGACACCGATTAATGCACCACCTTTGATACTTTATAATTACTTGACAGTTAGACTTCGCAGTCCACTGATACTCACTAACTTGTGCCCGCTGCAGGTTGGAGGGGTCAGTTGGGGCGTGAAGATCCTCAGTAGCAAGGAGAGGTGTGGGCGGATGTGGCCCAATAGACAGACTGACCATTAAAGGGGAAGGTGCCGTGTGTACAGGGGTAACGGCCTGTGACAAAAGGGGTGCCTTGGCATGGCTAGACTCAGACAGACTTTCGACCTGCCCAACAGCAGGGGAGGAGAAGCTGGCTAGGGTTGTGCTTAATGAAGCCCGGATAATCGAAGGTGAGCACCGCGGCCCTGTCTGCTCATGCCCTGGATGGGTGGGAGTGCTGACCCCTCTAGGGTTTGAGGTCACAGGAGGGGCCCCTGCTTGGCCAACAGTAAGCTGTGAAGGTATAGGTGTCTCCCTCTGACCAGCCTGAGGTGAGATAAGGGGCGTGATGTGGACCTGTAGTGTCACAGGCAAGTTATCAGCAGATGCTGACTGTGGCTGAAGTGTCTGCTGTGATGGAGAATTAAGTAGAACGAGACTTAACATTACATCCATATCTTACCAATATTCTGCATAAGAATACAATCAGTTTTGTAACCAATAAAATTTACAATAAGAAAACATCAAATTAAAAATAGCCAGATGACTGGAGTAAACTACAATATTTGCATATTTGCAACTATTAAAAGGATTTATTTAAATAGTGGGAAATATAAAAATGTTTACAGGAATTATTTTAAACTTACAAAAGTGCTACCACTATCAACCTGTACTTTCCCTATCAAAGATTTTGTATTCATGGGTAAAGGCTTACATGGATAGTTTTGTCATATAGCTTTTAGCTAATTTACTGTACCTGACTAAGCCAGTTCCAGGAAATAATCCAAGACTGATTATTTTAATTGTATCCTTTCCAAAATCGGTTTTATTATAATTACTGAAGTACTGACATAATTGGACAGAGCAGCAAGTGACATCACAGCTTTGATGTACCTTATGATGTACCTGCCTTGACGATAATTAACATGACATGAATTTATGTCTTCTGTGACCATGTACTGGGTAACTGATTGAGGCATTATCTCTAATAAATACATACATATTCTGTATTAACTAAAAATTGTATAATTATATAATAGTATACACACGCAGACATAAACTACCAGTGAAAAGTTAGGACACGCCAAGCTGCCTACAAAGGAGAGTGATAGTGTCACATCAGTTGACCTGACCACCTGACCTAAACAAAGTAGAGACTCAATGTTAAGGGACTTTCAACATTATGGGACCTCCTTCAGGACAGCTGGAAAAGCATTCTAGGAGGCCACCTCATGAAACTGGTGAAGAGGAGAGAGTAGGATCAGCCAGTTACTGGAGCAATTGGCATTAAGGGCTTTGCTAGAGGGTCCAAAGGTGGGATCACTCTGCTGACCCAGGGATTTGAACCAGCAACCTTTTGAGTCCCAAACCACAGAGCTGCCTACCCAGAACAAATTATTATTTTTTTGTTTAATATTTTTTGGTCAGTGCAAAATTCCATCCACCCATCATCTGTAACCGCTTGTCCTATTCGGGATTACCGGGGGTCCAGAGCCTATTCTGGAGGCTTCAGGCCCAAGGCAGGGAACAACCCAGGATGGGGCGCCAACCCATCGCAGGGCACACTCACACACCAGTCACTCACTCAGGCACACCTATGGGCAATTTGGTGACTCCAATTAACCTCAGCGTGGTTTTGGACTGTGGAGGGAGTACCTGGAGGAAACCCCACAATGACACGGGGAGGACATGCAAACTCCACACACATGGAGCCATGATAGAAAGTCGAATCCTGGTCCCAGAGGTGTGAGGCAACAGTGCTAACTACTGCGTCGCCGTGCCACCCCACGTAATTCCATATACATTATTTTATAGTTTAAATAATTCATTCAATTTATAACTATTCTAAAATGTAGCAAAGAGGGTGGCATGGTGGTGCAGTGGTTAGCACTGTTGCCTCACACCTCTGGGATCAGGGTTCACGTCTCTGTGTGTGGAGTTTGCATGTTCTCCCTGTGTCATTGTGGGGTTTCCTCTGGGTACTCTGGCTTCCCCCCACAGTCCAAAAACATGCTGAGGCTGATTGGAGTTGTCAAATTGCCTGTAGGTGTGAATGGTGTGTGAGTGTACCCAGCGATGGCTTGGTGCCCCATCCTGGGTTGTTCCCTGCCTTGTGCCCATAGGCTCTGGACCCCCTGCAACCCATATGGAATAAGTGGTTATGGATGGATGGATGGATGTAGAGAAGAGTACAAATAAACTGTTCTATGAGTAGGTGTATCCAAACAATTGACTGGTACTGTGTATATAAAGATATAGAAATTGTAAAAATATAGTACATTTAGTAAATGCACAATTCCCATTATTCATATTTTTTCCCTTTGTATGATACAAGCTGTAAAATAAAAAAAAAGACTCCTTTGAGGGCTGGCCTTACGCACAGCAATCTTCTAAGGTCGTTTAATGTGGGTATTGCTTAGTTAGCTTAAGAATGACTGTGGGTGATGTTTTTGAATCCATGCATCCTATTATTTACCTGGTTGACCTGCTGGAGACGATGCATGAAGTCATGTTTTGAAGGTGCTGGGCTAGACATCCCATCAAGCACCTGTGACCCATTTGCACGTGGTAAAATGTGTTCGGCCAGGGGATTGATTGGGTCATGGTGGAGGGGGATGTCCAGCTGCGACTGCAGTACAGTCAAAACTGGGGGCGATGACTGGACCTCTGTGGGACATACCTGCAAAGCATGATGGTCAAAATGCTGTTTCAGCTGAAATAGGTAATGAGACAAGGTTAAGCCATGATGGCTTTAAAACAGGAAGCCGTAAACACAAGTAACAACATACCTGTGGAACATGGAGAACCTGTTCCTCATTTGAACCTTTATCCTCTAGGGCAGATGTTTCAGGCAGCAGTAAGACAGAGGTCTGTGGCTGGTTTTGCTGTCTATCTATGCCTCCTGAGATAGGCTGTTGGGCCTGAGGTGCAAAAGGCAGGCCCTGTACCACCGATGGACCATTGACAATAGAAATGGAGGCTACATCTGATGGAAGCATCCCGGGGCTGTTGATCAGTGTAATGTGACCCCCCAGGGCAGTGCCATGAAGCAAGGTGCCCCGCTGTCCCTGCCCTTGTGGCGTGTAGGTTCCAGCCACTTGTGCAGGCATCTGGACTATAGTAGGGGGTGCAGACTGTAGGTGCAAAGGACCTGATAAGAGGGCACCTTGCCTCAGTGCTAACTGCCCTGCTGGTGTTGTGAATACAGGGCTGAAATTCAGCTGCCTAGGGGGGGCTGTAAGAATCTGAGTACTGTCCACCAGGTGTCCAGAAGAAGGTGCCCCACCCCGCACTGAAACCTCTTGCTGGTTAGCAGGAGTAAGCAGGGGGCGAGTAGCACCAGCAGACTGGGGTACTGTCACAGGGGTTTGGTTGGGAAGTAGAAACTGATTGTGGCCTTGAAATAGACCCTGGGGCTGGATGACAATGGATCCTCCTTGATTCAACAACTGTACGCTGACTGGCTTACTGAGGTGAGAGGTGGTTGGGGGTTGTTTTGGGCCCAGAGGAGGGGACAACAAAATGTTTGGTGAAGCTGTCCCTTGAACCAAAGTAAGGCTTGGTGAGTTCTTCTGTCCAGAGGGCTTCGGACTTATTTGCACTAGACGGGGCTGGATGTTAACAGGCATCTTGGGCTGGATTGGCAGAGGGCCTCGTGTCAGCAGAATCCCTGGGCCTGTGGTGGCCCTCAGAGAGGTTGCCATCATGGGGCGGCCTGTCAGACTGGGAAGGGCCTTCTGAATGATCATTCCAGAGCCCTGAGCAGGACTTAGAGAAATAGAGGCTTCGGGTGGAGTTCCAGGGAAAACTGTGCCAGGGAGAAGACCCATTAGCTGAGGTGCAGCAGGCTTCAGGGAAGGGCAACCTGGCCCCACAGCCAGTAGAGAGGGTTGGGGGGGTTCCACAGCTGCTTGGGTATCCCGAGGCATTGTTGGCAAGGGAGATGTTTTGGGCAGGAACTGAGAGGCAAGAGGACCAATCAGTGTTCCAGGGGGATTATAAAGAGACAGGGCATCTCCCGGGGCAGCCAACCCAGCCTCCAGGGCCAAGGTCTGCTCGGTGATGTCAGCCTCCTGAAGACTCTGTTGTAGGATATCACATGCTTCCTCCTCTTCCACAGCCCCCACTGGGCCTCCCTGCCCTACCTCAGGAACCCCACCTCCATCTGGAGAACTGAGAAGTGCTTCCTCCAAGAAGGACAGGTCAACGCAACCTGGAGGGGGGGTGTCCCGGGATGGAACATCATCTTCCAGTAAGGATCCTGGACTCTGATCCCAAAAAAATAGACACAATGCCATACATTTGAAATCAAAATCCAACTGTCCTCAGTAACATCTCCCTCCAAATTTCACTGCCATATTTTCTCTGCTAGCTGTGTGCCTACATAAATGCTTAGACCATGGGGTGTTTATGAAAACAAAGACAGACTCACAGGGGCATCAGCAAAGAGCGAGGGTTCTCCTGGGGAAGAATTAATGAGCAGGTCATCACTCTCCAGCTGGGGGTACAAAAGAGAAGGAGGATAAGTGATATGAGTGAAGGGTGGAGATCTCTTACACGAAGACATGCCATGCATGGAAGCAAAGGTGCATTCTGTATGCACAGCATGTATTTGTTCAACGACTAACAACAATTAATCAAACACATGTGGCTAAACTCTTCCTAACAGAAAAATGCTCATGATCCTTATTAGAGGTAACCTACTGCCTTCAAGAGCTTAATCATATTCCAGGTTATTATTATCTTAGATATAACCTTTGGGTTTCTACTACAATGTCAGCCAGAAAAAAGATGACCCAGACCTTTTAGAAGGCTGGAACCTTGTTTATAAGTTGCAGTTCTTCCCTTACAATCAAGAATGCATACCAAGAATGTCTTAAGTTCAGCTCAATAATTCAGCTCAACCTCTGTATTAGACTAAAGACTTCAAAGCCCACTGAACAATAGCACCTACAAAGAGATAAATTATTCATCTCCTGTACAGTATACAGGTTCCTCACTTTTGTCAAGAGAGTTCTCATATTGCAGATGACACCTTTCTAAACTGACCAAGTGCTGCGATAAATCACCATGGTAACCAATTATTGCTTTGAGATTTGTGTTTGCAGCCTCCCTCACAAGTCCCTGACACACTGACTTAAGTCGGTGATCTGCTGTAGAGCTTCCATAGTGACATGTGCCCAATTTTAATGCGTTCTACTTGAACACTTGTGACTGTTTACTATGCAAAATACATTATCAGGTCTAGTGATCACAAAAATCTTAACCCCTTATTTCATTTAAAGGGTATGCCTGTATCTATAATCTTGTGGGTCCAAATACAGCGTAAATATATCACCATTGGGCCTTTGAGCAAGGCCCTTAACCCCAATTGCTCCAGGGATGCCGGCTGACCCTGCTCTTTGACCCTATGATTTCCTCACTTGTATACTGCTTTGGACAAAAGCAGCCGCTAAATATATAAATAAAGACTGTGTGTCATTTCACAAAGCTTGCATTGGCTATTCCTTTATAATTTTTTATTATACTTGACACAATATGAACAGAAATAATATGCAATATTATTTTATATTATAAGTTTTTCTTTTCCAGCTGTTCAGCTACTACCTTTTGGTTGCCTGTTCCTAACTATTTTCAAAACACTCTGTTATGTATTCCTAGCTTTCTTGTGTCAACTTGTTTTCAATGTTAATTTCAGATGTACAAAAAGCGAATGTAAATTCCAACATTAACTACGACAACAATAACAAATATTATATTTTTGTACCTCAAACAAAAAAAAAGATTTGCCACGAACAGTAACCATTAAAATGTGGAAAGATAAGGTGTTACCTCATTGGTTCCATGAAGGAAGTCATTCAGGGCTTGGGGGTCACTGTAGGAGAGAGAAAAGAATGTATGATGTAATGTTCTTAGTCAAGACTTAGAAACATTTAAATCTGATTGTCAAAATAGTTTGAAAACTTATTGGAAAATCTGGTACATATCAAAAAAGAACAACGACAGTAATAATGAAATCATCATCATAATATGTATACAATTTAAATTTGAGGCAGCGTTACTTACCATAAAACATCAAGTAAACAAGTGCCATCTTCATCCTCCATGTCAGCTGAGAGTATTGGGACAAAGGGGACGCAAAATTAAACCGCTGCAGATGGGACATCTACATCTACAATGCTGCTACATGGCAGTTGTTAGCAGTTATATCACTGACATCACTTAAGACCCATGAACTATATATTTAATAACAGCACAGTCTGACATTTTAATATGGTCTTTTTAAGTAAAATACATCTGAATTGCATAAAGCCATGTGCTGCCCTGGGGTGAGCTGGCATCCCGTAGAGGGTATAGCCCTGTCTTGTGCTATATTTTTCCCCCAGCCATGTCCTGGATATGTGAGTGGAAGATGGACAGATAAACTGATGTAGAATTCTTAAAAACAGGGCATATAATGTCCATGTAGTAAGAGGTATGACATTTTGAGTACTTCACAAGACATGTACACAATACACAACTATAAGTGAAAAGGTCCCGTAAAAACTGGAAGAAGAAATGAGTTTGGATGTTCGGAGTGAACATACTTCATATGGTGGAGGCCCCATTCAGAGCAGACTGACTGAGCTCTTGTAGGGGCCTCATGAACACGTAGGCCTGGCTTCAGGGATGAACGACCAAGGAGCGGTTGGCCCATGAGGCTGTTTTCTGCGTCTGGCTGTTCCTCAGTGATGGCATATTTGTTACCTGCGTGCTGCAAAGTGAATACAAGGCTGAAAGTTATACGCACTAGAAATCAAGCGCTCAGTGCTGCTCCAAGTGGCTGCCTGTTCCAAAAGCTCCCGTTTTTTGATGTAGACTAAGTACGAGTTTTTCTTGGTAACTTACTACATACTATACTCTGGTTACCACAACATAGAGCAGGGATGTTTCTCTGCTTTTACTGGCTATAAGTGCGCTTTTTTTCAGCAGGGCCTGTGAGGAGGCCCTAGTATTCATCTATGTGACAAAAGCTGCTGAAACTTTACTGAGACCATGGACGTCAGAGGAACATGGATACTCTGGCAGATTCAGGGGGCCTCCAAAAATCTACCATCTACTGCTGGGGGCCTGCTCGATTAAATCTACTGCTTAAATCCACCCTTAGTTGGCAAAATCATATATCTACTGTAGGACGTGTATTTCTTCACATTGAAAGTGCCAACCCAAGCTGGGGACCCAAGGCATCAGTTTGTCAGGGGGCCCTAAATTTCCAGCTACGCCCCTGCCTAAGATCCAAACCTCCAGACTCTGCGGTTGGACTGGATACACAGATTTCACGTTGTGCGTACTGACATAAGAACTAATGAAGGCGGTAAGAAGAAGGTGGCCTTGCTATTTTTGTTAACGATAAACAGTGCAACCTGCGACACATCACAAAAAAGCACAGGTTTAATTACCCAAGTACTTTTATTGCAATTTCTAAGGACTTCAATCACGTTCTGTTCTTCTCCGATTTTTATCAGGAAAACAGAACCTTGATCCTGTTATACGACAACACTAAGGAAGCACTATGGAGATATAATCTGACATGCCTGGGCATATGTGACCACAATTTGGTACATCTCATTCCTACATACAAGCCTATCATTCAGTAACTGCTAGTCACCACCAGGATTGTGAGGAAGTTGATTGAAGAGACTGAGAAGGCTCTGCAAGATAACTTAAGGTATGTACATACTTCTCCGTATGTGTACAGGTGGACGTGTCTATGCGAATGTTTATGACAATTGGCGTAAATGTAGCAATGCATGCTTGCAGCATCAAGATTATGTGTCAGCGCAACCACCGACAGCACTGATCCTTACCCACTGCGCATGTCTGGCATGCCCACAAAAACACAAACAAACATGGACGCATTTGAACAACATCCAAGTAAAGAAGTTCGACATTACAGGCATTTGTATAAACCACCATATTCGAATTCTAAAAATTCAAAAATGACAAACAATTCCTGGAGGGATATTTCTAAAGCGCTTGGAAAAGACAAGACCATTTGAATAAACACTAAAAAGAGTACCTCCACCCTTGAAATCCAAAACAAAATTTGAAATACACCAAGTAATTTATCAAATGGAGCAGGAAATGTGCCTGAGCCAGACTCCTTTGTTGTAGTTACAAGAGTATTTGTTCTTCTGTAATAGATGGTTCAAATTCTATAACTGTTTAAAACAGAAACACTTAATTGTGATAACTGTTTAATACATTTTCATTTCAGACATTTATTTATAATTCTGATACCTGTTTACCTGCTGTTTAAAGAGTTTAAAGATGTTTCAGACACAGAGTCGGCATGTTTCGATTTATTCCAAACAATAGGACATTAGTCTGGGAGATGGTAGAATTCCCCAGTCTCTAAGTTGCTTCTATAGCTTGTTGTGATTCTAAATAGTGTAAAGTGACAGCCAGCCTTTCCGATACCTCAACAAGAGACATGTGTGTATTCTAATGATGAATATAATGAGAGATGCCTCAAACCTCGAAGCTGACATTGGAAAATACTGGTGATGTCATTTCTTGTCTACCCTGAGCATCTCCCACACCAACACAGGAAATTCTCACTTGTGCAATCGATTTTCATTTAATAGACACAAATATCGTTTTCATTTTCATCTATGTAAAATTAACAGCTCTTCTTCCTCCTCCGATAATTTCTTCTTTTTGAAATATTGTCCTTTCCTCCTCTCAAGCATTCTGCACATGTGTGAATTGTGCAGGCTTGACTGGAGAGGTATGAACAGTTCCATGTCCGGATTACACGTGAGGATGCACAAGCACAGTCCAATTGCAGAGAAGTATGTCCAGGCCCAGGAAGTATTTCCCAGGAGACAGCCTGGGAGATGCTCTGTGAGTCATGTGGGGCAGGCATTGAGGGACTTAGCCACTGTGTCATGAACATCCACTTGTAAGGATAATACAGTTTCCACAAAGACAGTGCGCTGTTCTTCCCAATAACAAACCGTAGATCACAAAGTACTTTGAGGACTTACTGAACAGGAAGGGCTTTCAGGTCTGGTGATAAGGAGGAGATCAAGTGTGAGCAGAGAGACCTGAGAAAGCCACTTTGTGAAAGGAAAAACCTTTACACAGACAAGCTGAAGAGCAAGCTACAGAAGAATGGCATAAAAGAAGTGTGGAGTGGCATAAGGACCATCAGTGGCTACAAGCTGGCTAGAAAGCTTGTGATGGAGAGGAGCACAAGACAAATTAGCTGAATCTGGTAAACAAATTTGACTCTCAGTTGTCAGGCCAGTTGTCTTCCAATACTACCAGCATCAGTGTGTCAACTCAGTGGGCTCCTCACTGCCCCCTACCTTTCCACTTCCTTCTTACCTCCCTGCAATTTCCCCACTGAAGACGCCACATCCAAGGTGTCAACTCTTACCCCACTGCCCAGACTATCCATCGCTGCTGACCAGGTGAGGAGAGATCCAGGGAAACTCAGCACAGGCAAGCCTGCAACAAATCTGCTACAGGGTGCTGCAGGCATCTTCCAGCCAGGTCTGTGAGGTCCTTTTATACCTCTTTTACCTCTGCCTGAGTCTGCAGAAGGCACCTCTGCCCTTTGTGATCCTCGGGCCAAAGAAGGGGCTCTGCAAACCCCTTTAAGATTTCAGACCATATTCTCACTTCACACATTAGAAATACCTTTGATAGGCTGGTCTTGAAACAGTTATGACCCCTGGCCGGAGACCACCTGGATCCCCTGCAGTTTATTTACCAGGCACACATAGGTGTGGACAATGCTCTTATCTTTACAGAGCCTACTACCACCTGGTCAAAGCTGACACCACATTGGCAATCATGCCCTTTGACCTCTCTAGTACCTCCAACAACATCCAGCCTCTCCAAATGGGGAAACTCCAGGGTGATGCAGCTGGATACCCCCACAGTCTCCTGGATCACAAACTACATGACCAATGAATGAATTTGTGAGGTTCCAGGAATATGTGTCAAAAATGGTGGTTCCTCCTGTCTCTCTTCCTTTTCACCCTCTACACAATAGATTTCCCAAACAACACCAGTTCATGCCACCTATGGAAAGTCTCTGACAACTCCTCCATTGTAGGGTGCATCAACAATAGAGACGAGTTACAGTGTTGGAGCTAGATATGGACTTGCATGTACTAACTATTTGAATACCACCTGCAGCTCAATATAAGCAAGGCATGCGAGTCGGTGGTGGATTTCCGGTGTGTCAAGGAGTCCTACTGACCAGTCACCATCCAGGTGTAAGAGGTAGTACAGTACCACAAAGTAACGGGAGGTTCACTCAAACAGCTCTTCTTCCCTGCTAGTTATTCCACAGTCAATGATATTATTGCAAAGTGGAAGCGTTTAGGAACAACATGAACTCAGTCATGAAGTGGCAGACCACGTAAAGTAACAGAGCAGGGTCACCGAGTGCTGAGACACATAGACCGTAAAAGTCTCCAACGTTGAGTTGACTCAATAACTGCAGAGTTCCAAACTTCCTCTGGCATTAACCCCAGCACAAAATCTGTGTGCTGGGAGCTTCATGGAATGAGCTTCCATGGCCAAGCAGCTGCATGCAAACCTTACATTACTAAATGTAATGCCAAGCGTCAGATGGAATGGTATAAAGCATGCTGCCACTGCACTTTAAAGCAGTGGAAACGTGTTCTGTGAAGTGATGAATCATGCTTCTCTGTCTGGCAGTCTGATGGACACGTGTGGGTGTGGCAGATGCCAGGAGAATGCTACTTGCCTGACTGCATTTTATCAGCTGTTAAGTTTGGTGGAGGAGGGATAATGGTATGGTGCTGTTTTTAAGGGGTTGGGCTAGGCCATTTAGTTCCAGTGATGGGAACTCTTAATGCTTCAGCATACCAAGACATTTTGGACAATTCATTGCTTCCAACTTTGTGGGACCAGTTTGAAGAAGGCCCTTTTCTGTTCCAGCATGACTGTGCCCCAGTGCACAAAGCAAGATCCATAAAGACCTCAACCCCATCAAACATCTTTGGGATGAAAGAGATTGCAAGCCAGGCCTTCACGTCCAACATCAGTACCTGACCTCACAAGTGCCCTTCTGCATGAATGGGCAAGAATTCTCACAGACACACTCCAAAACCTGTGAAAAGCCTTCCCAGAAGAGTGGCAGCTTGTATGCTGCAAAGAGGGGACCAATTCCATATTGATGCCTATGGATTTAGAATTGGATGTCCAATAGGTGTAACGGCCAAATAGCCCAATACTTTTGTCTATATAGTGTATTTTTACCAGTCCATAGTGGCCAGGGTACTTCTTTATCCAGTAGTCTGCAAGATCATTTCGGGTAATGCCAACTACCTGAACAACCTCATCAGAAAAATCAACTCCATCACAGGAATGATTCCAGACACTCTGGAGATAGCTGCAGAAAAAAGAATGTTTGCAAAAATGGAGAACTGGGTGTTCTCTTGAAGTTTATTCCACAACCGTGTGCTAAGAGGCGCTACTAGAAATCTTTTCTGTCTACTCCCATCAAGCACTACAATGCATCCTCCTGACGTGCCCAGCCTCAACCCCAGCCACAAAATACTCCTTAAATGGACAGACTGCAACATGTTACACGTCCATGACTATGTACATCACCTGTACACTCCTCTTGATCTTCACTTATATTTTATTTATCTGGTTTATTTTTTGCACAACCTTGTTGCACTGTGCAATGTATGTTGAAATAAAACTGGATGTAACAAGCTATTGAACTTATACAAGAAATTTTACTTATTAGCACCTTAAACATTTCAGTTTCATCAGGCATTAACCACAAATATTGTTATCTCAGCTATGTTGGTGATAGCTGAAACGGGAAAACCTTAGTACCAGCAAGAAGCTGAGCTTAAAGTAATTGTAGAAGCACGACACTGTGGTGCTCTTCACAGTACAGGATTATTCTGATCATTATTTGAGGAATCTTTAGTCTTATAGAAATGTACAAATGCGATAATTACATGAAACAACCGCTGACGTCATTCTCAGACATCGTCAGGTATTAGAAAAACTGTAATCTAGAACAGAATTATTTGCAGTCCATTTCGCTCTATAGTAATACATGAATACGTCGTTACTATGTCCTATTCTGTATTATCCAACATGATACTCCTCAAATAAGATACCTGCAATGCTACACTCGACCAATTCTGTTATTCAGTCAAGAAACCAAGGAACCAGAAACAACATTTCTGGATATAGGTATTTCCGAAATGCGGAGTTTCATTCCGCACTATCGACTACTCCTACAAAAAAGCGCATACCGTAACTCATTATCGCCGCGCATATTTTTTTATTATACGTGAATAGATGCAACCCGTTTCTAGGAATTCTAAACAAGGTTAACACAGAACCAGTTGAATGAAAACATATTGAAATCATTTTGAAATAACCTACATCTGAAGCAGTTACTTTGAGAAAGCAGTATGGCGTTACATTAAAACACATTTGGGCTACGCATACATTGGTGCGTATGTTTTTAATGCAACATATAGATTGAATAATCTATTATCTGCGCACTATAATTTAAAACAGAATGATACGGGTTCCACGTCATCGTATAGGGTCTGATTGCTAATCTGAAAAGATGCTAACCTCTTTCATGTGTACCTTTACTGAATATAAAGGAAATACGAAACCGGCTCATTCCTATTATAATCCGCGGCTCCTCAAACCAGTACTCCAGCCTGTCCCTCACTCTATATGTTTCTCTCTCTCACCCACAGCGTCTAGGGGTGGTACCTATAAGGCAGCAGACCTCCCCAACCTCACTTCAGGTAGATCAGACGGATTCCTGTGTTTGTTTACAACCTGCTACAACCGCATTTTATCCCTTTGGACAGTGCACAGCGTTATCATCCACGCAGTAACAGACAGTGGACTTTCACAGGATTTGCAGACAGATGATGACATGGGCTAAAGGCATCACTGGAAACCAGTACTTAGGCTCACTTCGAAAAAAAAAATTCATATGAAATCAATTTAGGTAGCCATATACCTTAAACAGTTCACATTGATTCAGTGTAGGATGCTGTTGCTCATTGAAAATCTGTCACGGGATATGAGTACGAAGGTAGCTAATGCCTGCTGCGCTCTCCGCAGCAACACAAAGGATCCACTTGTAACCATCACATCTGTTTTACTCTTCCTTTCGCTGTCGTTTTCTGTGTTGTTCTGGGTCATTTTGTAATTTAACTTAAAAAAAAAACAACTCACCGCGTCTTTGTGGGTTATTGTCCTCTCAGGCGGGCCTCTGCGCCATTGAGTCTTTTCAGACGCTAAGGGAGAGGGGGGTAGAGGGGGATTGGGGTGGGTGAGAAGCAAGAGTGAGAAGAGATCAGAACACAAAGGTGGAAAAAGAGTGGAGCGATGGGGCTGCGCTGCCTTTACGTCCTTTAGTGCTAAAGGGGAAATGGGGATGCGTGGCTCGGATCTGTAACGCAACGCAGTAACGTTTAAAAAAATCCGCGCTGCCATTAAGAGACATATTTCTTTTGTAATGCTATTATAGTAGCAGAGAATTATGCAATATACGACTTCATAACCTAATACGTCTTCCAAGAAGTATTTCTAGAATGCTCAATTTCACTACCTTACCCAGCCTTTTAAAAATCATACAGCGTACTATTCTAACCCTTTATAGCTCCCAGCGCGACAGTCTCGCTTAATCTTGCATCGTATTATTAAACATTAACACAAGGTATTCATGTATCTTGTAGCAGGTATCATTTTGAAGCATTTAGTTATATTTCCACCATTAATACAGTACAATACAAATGCAACATACCCAATTTTGGTATGAAATGAATTCAAATGGATTCAAGAAAAATGTTGATGATATAAAATGCTCAATGAAAATATGATTCTAAAAATATTATGTAGCTACAGGTTCAAAGTATAAACAAAAACAAATTCACATTCAAACGATAACGGTATAAATAGGTGAGAATCAATGGGCTTCTCCCGCGAGGTCCGTCATGTGTGAAAATCAATACCTCTTCTCCAACAACGAGGTGCTCTTCTGTCTCGCGATTGGTCGACTTAGAAGTGACTGACAGATTGTAGTGTTTAAAAGCGCAAAGGAGGTGCATGCACTAATACAGTGCAGGTCAGACCACACACCCATAATATCATTAGTTTATTAATGTATAATTATCCGTTTCTATTACAGAAAAGGTTGTAGTCCTATATATTACACAATAACCAAAACAATGCGACTTACAGCTGATTGTATGTATGGCGGAAAACAGATTTTGCTTAAAATACAAAAGAATAAGCAAAGTGCGAAATTTACCGAAATTCAAATACACAATATTTTACTTATTTTAAATACTTAAAATAACTTTTGTTATTTTACAACAGAATTTTCTGTTCTAATAAATGGTCAATAGAGAAATATTCAACCATCCAGAAATTCTGCAATTCGTTTCTTGATTCTTCATCAAGAGTGAAAATTTAAAATTCAGCTTTTTAATTATTTGTTAATGTATGAATTATATTCACACTCTTACCTGGTTCTGTGGAGACATAGGATAGTTCACATCCGGTATAGGTGAATGGGACTGAAATTGTTACTGATTGTCATCATTACAAAAATATTTGTCACACAAAGTTTCCTCTTGACAGTACCTACTTCCAACAAAATTAGTGAGCCTTTCAATATTGGAAAAATCAAAATATCCCGTATTACCATATTAACGCAATGTTGATAAGAATAACAATTTAACCAAAACTCCAATGTGAATGATGCTCCAAAGGCATTCTGGGTTGAAAATGTTTGCACGCTATCCTACCAAAAGTCTTGAGATACCTCTCTGTAGGAAAATAGATTTGCCTAAGAAATATCGATTTTAAGTTTGCAGAGGATGTCAGATGTATGCAGCTGCCAATTGTCTTCTTCAGACCATCTTTGGGATCAAGGCAAAATCGTGATTGGCCCCTTCAATATTGGGTTACAGAAATTTAAACAGTGGACAAGAATATTAGCTTTCTAAATTATAAGAGAAAATCTCTCACAATGAATTTCAGAAGTCAAAGCCATATGGTGCTTTTCCACTCTCACACAAGAACCAACCCATACCCGGCCAGTACCCGACCACGAGTACAGCACAGTTCCAGCTCGCTTCGGTTTTCCACTGCGGAAGGGTTGGCTCGCTAATGGCATCGTCGAGTTGTAGAAAGACAGTGATGTAAAACTGAAGAGACGTTTGTTTACACATGGCGCACATCATGATTTACTATGTGCAATTATTGTTTTTATTCCTGTGTGCTAATTTCCACTAGCACGTCTGTGAGAATCGCCATGCTATGCAAGTATCAAATGCTAGTGGGATTAGCATTCCTTGCGTAAATTTGCATAATTAGTCCATTCCATTCAGCTATTCTATACAATATATATTTATATACCGTTCATTTGCAATATGATTTGCCTTCATATATACACTCACCTAAAGGATTATTAGGAACACCTGTTCAATTTCTCATTAATGCAATTATCTAATCAAATAATCAC
>JAAGVU020000025.1:12243284-12266970 GCA_011763525.2 Mormyrus iriodes
GGCGAAAGGGGGTCAAACACCGTATTAGTATGGTGTTCCTAATAATCCTTTAGGTGAGTGTATATATATATGTGTGTGTGTGATATAAGGAATATATTTTTCAAGTAGGAGGCTGGAAATTTCCACGTTTCAAGTTTTTGGGAATGCATCACAATGTCGGATACTACTAATAATTAATAATATACAGAATATACGCCTTTTCCTCCCGAAAAGATTTTGACTAATCAGATGGTGCTGACGCAACCAGCACGCTTTCGGCCTTGCTAGTACGCGCCGCCATGTCAGCGCGGTTACGGCTTGGCTCGGGTACGCTTCGCATAGTTTGCAATGGAAAAGCGCCAATTCACGGTACATGTCGGGTACAGCTTGATTCTTGCTGGCATTGGAAAAGCGTCACTAAACTATCCGTAATAAAATTTTCACTTACAAATTGAAGCACAAATTTCTGAGAGAACTGCCTTTTCCACTTTTGAAAACAAATTGCACTTTTCCACTGCTACCAAGCATCGAGAGGTACTGCGAAATGACGGTTTTCCATTGTACATTATCCAAGTCATACATGAGCCATACCCAAGCTGACATGGCCCTACTTACTAGCAGGCCGAAAGCATGACCAAACCGACCTGGTTGCATCAGCACCATCTGATTGGTCGAAATGCATGGAGATGCTGGTGAACTGCACTGATATAAATGGGTTATCTGAAGGAAAAAGGGGAATATTCTATGCATTTTTCATTATTATAATATCGCACATTGCAATGTATTGACACATTCCAGATAACTCAGGAACTGAAAATTTCCAACCACCTACAGTAAAAATACCATAGAACAGCGTAACGGAATGGATTTGTAATGCACATTTATGTAAGCAAATGCAAATTCTGATAGCATTTGATTCTAATATGCACTATAATGGACAAAAGTACTGGTGCACCTAGCCATTAAACCTACAGGAACTTTTATGCCATACCATTTTAAATCCATAGGCATTAATATGGATCTGGACCCTCCTTTGCAGTTCTAACAGCTCCCACTCATCTGGGAAGACTTTCCACAAGATTTTGGAGTGTGTCTGTAGGAATTTTTGCCCATTCATCCAAAAGAGGATTTCTGAGGTCAGGCACTGATGTTGGATGTGAAGGCCTGGCTTGCAATCTCCATTCTAGTTCATCTGCAAGGTGTTTGATGGGGTTGAGGTCAGGAATCTGTGCGGGCCAGTCCAGTTCTTCCACACCAAGCTCACATAACCACTTCTTTATGGACCTTGCTTTGTGCACTGGGGCACAGTCATGCTGGAACAGAAAAGGGCCTTCCCCAAACTGTTCCCACAAAGTTGTAAACAGAATTGTCTAAAATGTCTTGGTATGCTGAAGCATTAAGAATTCCTTTCATTGGAACAAAGGGGCCTAGCCCAACCCCTGAAAACAACCCCATACCATTATCCCTCCTCCACTAAACATTACAGTGTGCACAACGCAGTCAGGCAGGTATCGTTCTCCTGGCGTCCGTCAAACCCAGATTCGTCCATCAGACTGCCAGACAGAGAAGCGTGATTATTCACTCCACAGAATGTTTCCACTGCTCCAGAGACCAGTGGCCGCATGCTTCACACCACCCCATCCGGTGATTGGCATTGTGCTTGGTGATGCTTGCATGCAGCTGCCCGGATACGGAAGCCCATTGCATGAAGCTCCCAGCACACAGCTTTTGTGCTGGGGTTAATGCCAGAGGAAGTGTGGAACTCAGTTATTGAGTCAACAGAGCGTTGGCAACTTTTATGCAGTATGTACCTCAGCACTCGGCAACCCTGCTCTGTTACTTTGTGGCTGAGTTTCTGTTGTTCCTAAATGTTTCCACTTTGCAGTAATACCATTTACAGGTGACTGGAATATCTAGCATGGAAGAAATTTCATTAGCTGACTTATTGCAAAGGTGGCATCCTATGACAGTACCAAGCTTGAATTCACTGAACTCTTCAGAATGACCCATTCTTTAACAAAGGTTTGTAAACCTAACTGCATGGCTAGGTCCTAGGTTTTATAGACCTGTGGTAAAGTGTCTAAATGAAACACCTGAATTCAATTATTAAAATGCTTCTGTCCATATAGTCTATGGTGGGCATTCTCACAGATTTGCTAGCGAAAATTAGCACATATTAAATCATGATGTACACCGCGTGAACAGCAAATATGTCTTTTCTGTTTTAGGCCACTGTTGCACTCCAAACCTGGCAACACATTTACCAAGCAACCTTTCTGGAGTGGAAAACTGAAGCGAGCTTGAAATGTGCTGTAGCGTCTCTTCACGGCACAACTCAGGTAAGGCTCGACTCCGGGATGCCAGTGGAAAAGCACCAAAAGTTTAAAACGGTACACCGCAAAACAGTGCCAAATACATTTAGATATCCAAGCACACTATTGACAGATTATTTCAGGTGTTGAGTAATTACAACACATTTCAAATGAGGCAACTCATTCGTCATCTGCAATGTTATAATGTACAAAATATTATCTGCCATGTATAAAACACCAAATCAGAATACGCATAATAATTGTTTTTTTTGTTTCCTGGAATAAACATTTTAATATTCGGAGGCTTAAATAAGCACATGCCACTGAGAAGCTCAGTTAAAACCACCACCAAAAAAAAAAAACTGTCAAAAATATTAAGAGTGAAATGGAACTTGCAACAAAAATCTGAATGGACATGAAGTGGAGGATCTGGCCAAAGCGGTAGAGAAAATGCAATAGGGAAGAAAACAGCCCACTCAGAAACACAGATACATAATAGCATCTTTATTTAGTACAATGTCAAACAAAAACATTCATTCATAGGCAAAAACACTAGAGATAGATATACATATAAAAAAAACAAATAATCAAACATGTCCCATACTTGTTGTATTACTACTACCACTACCTTTCCTAGAATCAACAAATGACAACTATAATACAATAACTCACTATATCCAGCTTATCTCCACAACCCATCAACTGTTTTACTTTCCAGCCTGTTGTGCTTGGCGGCGCAGCAAGACATAGATTTTCTCCTTGATCCAATCCTTGTTGTAGGGCTGGTATGTCTGTGTGTCTGCACGATACCTGAAAGAACACAGAGCTCATTGAATTTGCTGTCTTTACTCTAATGTAACATGCCAATATAACATATGGTTTTGTACAGCATTTTAATTTGAGTCTGTTTTTTGCATAAAGTGTAATTTTCTTCTACACAACTACCAAATAATGTTTTCAAAACGGTTTCAATAAGTATAATAAATAATATTGGCGAGACATTGTGACTGAATATTATAACTACCCTCCCTATCATCAATAAGAGGGTTTGCACATAGGTGACACACCTAGTAATTACATGAATATCACAATACTTACACCAAGCAGCTGAGGTCTGCTAGGTCATCAATGAAATCAAATAGCTGACTGATGTCATATGTGATTGACGGACTGTTAGGATTCATCCGTTTAAGATGTTCTTCATACATTTTACACACTCCTTGAGGGGGGATACAAAAATCACTTATATAATGCATAACATAAGAAAACAGCTCCTCAGATATCACTTGAAAGGGTAAAAAGTGTGCAATTAGTGTATGTGCAAAACCTCACTACCTAAGTGCAAGCAATGGAATGAGAAAAAATAAAAAGATGTAAGATCACATAAATATATTGCACATAATTGCACTGACAAGCATGGAAACATTTATTAAAAAAAAATACAGAAACAAGCTATTTAAAACAATGCTTACCGGCTGTTAAGAAACTATGTAATTACAGGAAACAAATTACATTAGTTTAGTTAATCCAGAGAACATAGACATTGATTATCTGATTAATTATCACCTACCTTCCATACATTCATTCACAGACTCATAATCAGCATATGTTCGTCCCTCGGGCCTTTTGGTAGGCTGGACCAGCAGGATTGTGTGAGACTGCAGAAAAGTCAACACCTGAAGTCATAAACTAGCAACACACTAATTATCGGGTATAACATAAATGGGTTAATATAAGATAATTTGAGTGTGGGCTAAAGTATGGACAATCCTATTAGCCACATTAAGCGGTGAGAAGGGTGGATAAAACAGTTTATCCCGATCACGTTCGCAGGGGGCCTGGAGCCTATCATGGGCATCACAGGGTACAAGACAGGGATACAAGTATGGGATGCCAGTTCATCGCAAGGGACGCAGACGATCATTCAGTTTAGGTAATATAGAGAGGCCAATCAGCGATTCTGCAGTACCTGAAAGAAACCCGCACGACCAGGGGAGAACAAGCAGAGCGCAAACAGGCTCCTGTGCGCTAACCGCGGAGACTAGAGGCAACAGCGCGACCAGCCGAGCTCCCGGGTCACCCTCCGGTCCCAGATACTGCGAATGAGTGCCGGCTGCCATCTCTAGGAAATTAAAGCGCCTCGTGTGGCGGCAGTGAACTTTCAGAATGAAAACAAACTGTTGATGACAATCTGAGAAGATAAACATTAAATGTCTTCGTGGCTCAGTTAAACAAAACATTTCAAGACATTTCTTTGTCCGACCACAGCAACGGTTCCCCACACGAAACAAGGAAATGTAAATTTTTTAACTACATAAAGACAATACATATGAATGTTTTTTATTATATAACCAGGCTTAAAAAAGAAACAAATAATAATTAATACTGATATTTTCAATACGCAAGCAGTAGTGAAAAACTGGTCTAGCAGGACATCTGGTTAAACAGTTCAGTAAGATAGCTCCTTAGCCACATACTAGAAGTAGCTTTCAGAACGACAATGCAAATACATTATGATGAATGCTGAGATACTTTTTAAACGTAGCTACAAGTAAACCTAACCAGCTTACCATTTTGTGACTACTTTAGATGTGATCTTGAAGTAAAACTTAAACTTTGAAAGACCAATGCGCCTGTCGCGATCGAAGGCAAAACCGTTACCTTTCACCACCGGAAGAATATGCGGAATCCGAAAACAGGACGCGGAGCCGCGCCTAGATATAGAAAAACTAGATCGTGCGGAGTTTCTTAAAGAAACAGTCCAGTTGTTGTTTTTTTCGTGTCACGTATTATGTAGTGTAACAATACTATTATAGATATATTACGGCGATTTTATATTATGATTATTATTATTATTATTATTATCGGTTAATAATATATCTAAGAGAATAAAAGAGCATTTCCAGTCTGACTGTGTGGTTCTGTTCGTTGGCAGACAGTTATTCCACTGAATTCCATGTACTTGTGGTCAATGTATACATGTATTGCTGAAATGTACAATGACGTAACCTTGTAGAAAGGGTAAACATAAATTAGGTTTCCTCCTTCAATAAACTGATGAGACAACTGCCTATGCAGTACCGCCCTCCTGACAACGGTCATTACATATTTACTCATTGTAAAACGGAAGCGGAAGTATCACGACCGGAAGCGATCGCTGAGTTGAGAAATGCTGGAAAACAACTACAATTAAGCAGGAGGGAGCAGCTCACCTATACGTTTCGACAGTTGGGACATTTTGGAAAATCATAGCCAATTGTTATAGGTATGGAGTCGTTTAGCGGGATTTTGTGTACAATACGACAGGTCTTTTTAAATGATTTATATATTGTTGTGCCACTGAAACTGTTAGCTACTGCTTTTATGTAGTTACAAAAATGGACGCAAGATAGCTAGCTTGCAGTATAATTTACACACACTTAAGGGCTATATTTTTGTAGCTTGTTTACTTCCAGCTTACAATACAATCGTTTCTGTCGTAATTACAAGCTTTGGATTAACTAAAACTCATACACAGTTTGTGCACTTACAAGTCTAGCGAGAGAGGTCTGGCAAATATGTATTTAATTAACATTGATCCATTTTCACTTGGATCAATTTTGGGGGTTTTGCAAGCAGCTATGTTGTCGGCTGAAAATCTTAGTGAGAGAAATCAGTTTATTCGTCGAATAATTTGGTTGTCTATTTTGGTGGGTTATTACACTAATACAACTGAACAATATTGTAATCTAAAAACACCAGCTTCCGAAGTGGGAATTGTGCTGCTTACTGTAAACAAGTGAAGTTCATTCGTTCAAGTCAGAAATTTGTCAGATTGGCTAGTTGAGTACCTGAATGTAAACTTGAAAAACAAAGGTGAAGTACAAAAGCAGTCAGCTAGAGGGCTCATGTGGGAAAACACCGTAAACTGTTATTCGCGTGAGAAGAGAACATACGTGCATAAATAGAATAACAGATAACTTCAGGATCTCTTTACTTTTTTGGAAGGGAGCAGTTCGGTGACGTTGGGTGGGGTATCTTGTAATCCAAGAATTTAGCAGTTTTAGAAAAGAGACGGCTTTATGAATGTGTACGTTTTTTAAAGTCTGGATAAGCGGATGCCTTTTGACCCTGGAGCAATATAATGGTCATAAATACCTTTATGAAATATTCTGCTTTGTAAATAAATGGCTTACATTAACATTTGAAATGAAAACTCTTTTATTCATTAAATGAATAGATAAGTATGGATTATAGGTTTCACACTTTTTATATTTTATATTTTGAGCTGGTTTACTTCTTGAGTATTGTTTTAACATCCAAGTATTGAATTGTCAATGGAGTACTTGTGGCTCATGCTTCGGTAGCTCTGTGAGTATATAATTTTACTGCTTAGCCTTTAGTGACACAAGCTGAAGTTAGATTTACAGCTTTCATAAAAAAATAAAATAGAAAGCTCTGTTGAGTTGGTATTTGGATTTTTTTACAGTCATTTTTTAGTCATGGTTGCAGTCATACAGAAGTTTATGGTTTGGAATCTGCTTAAAAGCATCACGTATAGTTGTTAAAATAAAGTTTTTATTTCCCGTTGCATAAAACTGCAAATTAGATGTGGAGATGGCGTGAAGATAGAATACGGCTGATACCAGGATGAAATGTTGCTTATGTCTTATATCTAAGAACTATTTACAGGAAATACAGAACCTGCAATGTTAAAATTCTATTTTCAAGAGAATGTTAGACAGTTTGCTTTCTGTTGTTCCTATCAGGTGCTCAAAGAATTCAAGAAAGATTGATTAAGGTTAAGTGCTTCCCAAACAAAGGGTCTATCAGGGTGTACTACTTATATATTTTTATTTATTTAAATTAGTGTTGTGATTTACACTACCATAGGTGACCATGAATCCGAGGTCAGCATCTCTAATGTTTGGTCCACAGGTTGTGTCCAAAGGTGCCATACCATATTTATAAGATTTTTTTTTTGTTACAGGAACATCTGTGGATATTGGATTGTATGTAGGAAGACTGTTGTTCTCTGTTCCAATGGCTGATGAATATCACCAGAACAATGTGGTAAGTGTGATATTCTGTCTTTGAATGGAATTCCTTATGTGCCCTGAACTCAGTTAATCCTGGGAATAGTGAGATACACTTAAATTAAAAAAATCTTACCAAAGACTAACATATATGAATGTTCTGTGTATTCTGTGGTATTAAAATCAGGCATCTCTGTAAAGTCAAACAGCAGTTTTTTCATTGCAAAGGTATATATTAGAAGCCTTCCTTTATTATGATTGAATTTCACTATCCTCCATAATTTTATATAAGGTTTTCAGAGAGAAGAATGTTATTTGCTGTACTTCATTACTGTTGAAATAGCCCGCTAGGTGCCCAGTAGTTACATTGCAGTGGAGTGCAGCTCCTATTAACCAGTTAAAAAAAAAAAACATTTTAGGGTGATGCAGCTTCAGCCTTAACATATTTCCGATATACTTCCTCCAGGCAAGCGAAGACACAGAGACCCATCGCCGGCCCACCGAGCCAGTGGGTGCTGGAAGGCGAGGGCAGGGTGAGACAGAACTGAATGGCCAGCCACCCTCTGCACGGGTCATTCAGGCTGAGGAGGAAGATGAGGAAGAGCTGACCCTGAAATACGGTGCAAAACACGTTATCATGCTGTTTGTCCCTGTCACACTCTGCATGGTGGTCGTCGTGGCAACAATCAAGTCTGTCAGCTTCTATACACAGAATGATGGACAACAACTGTGAGTACTGGTGCTTATGGAAAATGTGGGGGAATGATACAATAGCAAGTGTGTGATATGAAATACAAATCTAATAGACCACTCTCATATATAGCACAATTGAAAGGGTAAAATGCTGTGACAATGCATGCTTAGGGATTTAGATGTAAAGTATGGTCTGTGTTCTACATGACGAATAGTACAGTGATGTCCTGCAATAACATCTGCGATGTAAGTAATTGTTTTGGTGATGTTTTCCAGAATTTACACCCCCTTCAGAGAGGATACAGAGACGGTGGGACAGCGTGCACTGAACTCCATCCTCAATGCTGCCATCATGATCAGTGTCATCGTGGTTATGACCCTGATTTTGGTCTTGCTCTATAAGTACCGCTGCTACAAGGTGAGCTGTGCTGTTTTCGAAACGTTTTCTTTGGGTAATAATGAGAGAAATGAGGTCACAGTATCAGTCACTTCCTGCTTTAACTGGTCAGGTCAAGTAAGATACTCAATGGGAGGTGGTTGATGTTGGTTGGTGATAAACGGCGCACTTAGTTCCCACTTACTGTTAAATTGACCTGTTTCATCAACTGTACTGACTGACTTTTGCGGGAATATAAATTGTTTTATTTGGAATTTTTTAATTGAAAGGTGAAGGTAGTAGTTCTACAGACACTGTCAGTAGAATCAGCTTTATTTACTAAGTACCATGCCTTATAATTTTTCTGGTTTGTTGCTGCTTACAAAGATTATGCAGTGCATATAGAGTAACAGTGCATATAGTAAGGATTTGCAACTTGTAGTGTGGTTGGCAGTGAGATGTCTTTGTATGGATAGAAATAAATCTGTCCATAAATAAATAATGGACCTGTTCCAGTAAAGTGCTTGTGAGTGTAGGTTTATAGTACAGATCAGATTTTCTTTTATTATTTTTCTTTCTCAAGATTTTGAATGTGGTGGTGGTGTAATAGAGGGTGTGGGGATAAGAAGGCCTTGTTGAGAAGTGACCCAGCTTTCAGAAGGATGCTGTTGTTCTGGTTCTCAGTGATTGCTAGCGTTTCCCAGAAATTAGTTTGCGCAACAAATAATGAATTGGGTGGGAACATTCACTGATGATTCTTGTCTCCTTGACTTGCACTTGTGTGGAGATTGCAACCAATAAGCGTAGCAGAACAGAAAGTTGTGCTAAAATTTGCTTTTGCAAAAGGCAGATTTGTCCTTCAAATCTGCAGTCAAAACTCTTTATTGTACATCGCTTGTTAATGGAAATAATACCGTGCATTCAAAATGCAATGAATACCTGCTTTGTTTTCCTACTAGTGCTAGGGCAGTGTTTCCCAATCCAGTCCTCGGGGACCCCCAGATGGTCCATATTTTAACTCTGTCCCAGCTCCCAACCAATCAAGTACCTAGTATAGGTATGTTATGAGCTGGGAGGCTCTCTGAGGGTCCCCAAGGACTGGAGTGGGAAACACTGTGCTAGAAGAGAGATTTACACACATTGTCATCTCTGTGCTGATAGTTCTGATGTTTGAGATATATGACCCTGCTGTATGGGAGGAAAAGGGGGGGAAATCAGTCTTTTACTGCACATGCCTACACAGGTGTTGTTCTGGGTGGGTCATGTCTGCCTCAGGAGGTGTTCCAAGAATGCTGGCATGGAGGGAGGGGCATGGGGTGGGAGAATAAATTAAATATATGTGTCTTTGAGAATGTTCACTGCAATACAGTGTTTCCATTACTGTCTGAAGCAAGAATGAGGTTGAAAGAAGCTGGATATTGAAAATCATTGTTCCAAATTGGAAGTTTTATGAATAATGGCACACAAAGCATTCTTACATAGTCCTTGAATGAACCATGTTAACCAGTCCTTATAGTTGCTGGTATGGGGCTGGCCTGAAATTCTTTATGGATTGTCATATTTTATCATGCAACCCTGTGATGAAAAAGCAAGACATCAGTTAGAATCATTCGTGGTCTTTCAGGATTACCTTTCAAATACAAGTTAGAGTTTACACAACGAAGTGGAATACATCAGATCGGCCCAGATGGTTTATGTGTTCTTAGTTGTAATTCCACTGCTGTTAATTGTTAAGTACTGTATTTTTGCACTGGCTAGGAACTGCTTTATGGTGAACTGCTTTATAAAGGTAGAATTCTCTGTGTATGCCATTCAAGGGCACAAGCTTTTTTTTTGAGAGTGGAAATTTTGGCATATTTGTATTTTTATTATGTATGGTTACTATGTGGTATCTCATATTTCTGACCTTCAGCTCCTGTTCTCACGTGCCTAATGCTCTTACCTGTCTAGGTGATCCATGGCTGGCTATTCATCTCCTCACTCCTGCTGCTGTTTTTCTTTTCCTTCATCTATCTGGGGTGAGTCCTTCTGTTTCTCTACACTTCATCTGCATTTCACTTGAAAAATAAATCCTCAGTAAAAGGGGAATGCTATCTTTTGAAGTGTGGGCTGGCAGAGCTTGGAACACTGTCATGTAAAACTTTGATAATGAAACTTATGTATAAGTAAATGCTTATTATTTTTAATACTACAAATTCCTATTATATAGATGGATATTGTATGTGGCACTAATCTTGCTACAGTGCTGTTTATAATGAAAACATTTACATTGGCTGAAAAAAGGTTTGCATACATTGCACATGATGACCTCATTTGCTCATCATGGTCTTTAGTCAGGCTGAGTAGGCGATGTACTTTTCACGAGAATGTGCTACGTTTAGTCACTGAAATGTGAGCTCTAGAATCCCGTAGTTGTCACCCACTGAGAAGATAGATGGATGTGTCATGTTGTTCGTGTTTGACAGGGAGGTATTTAAGACCTACAATGTGGCCATGGACTATTTCACGCTGGCTGTCATCATCTGGAACTTCGGAGTGGTTGGCATGATCTGTATCCACTGGAAAGGCCCGCTCCGCCTTCAGCAGGCCTACCTCATCATGATCAGCGCCCTCATGGCACTCGTCTTCATTAAATATCTGCCAGAGTGGACTGCCTGGCTCATTCTCGCTGTCATTTCAGTATATGGTGAGGAAAGGGTCATTTCATGGACTTACCTGCTAAGAGCATTATTGATAACTTGATTTTTTGTTTTTAATCACTACATATACCAAGGGCATGGGAACTGCATGTGAAAAATTCTCATGTTTTTGGTTTTTAGCTAGATTCAATGTTATGTAAACCAGGACTCCGCAGTCCTGATCTTGATATGTTATGTGTTGTCTGTTATCTGAGTTGGTAACGCCCAGGTTATTATTTATGCCCTGATATGTTAAACCGCAGACTTGAAGGAGACTGTGCTTTCTTTTACACCTCACTGTATCTATTTCTGTCACGTGCTGCCTGATACCTGTCCTTTTTCTTAATATTGCCTAACTCTCACCGCTCTCTCTTTTGTGCAGACCTGCTGGCTGTGCTCTGTCCCAAGGGTCCGCTGCGTATTCTGGTGGAGACTGCACAGGAACGGGATGAGCCCATCTTTCCTGCTCTGATCTATTCCTGTAAGACATGCTCATGCACACACTGCTCCACAGTGCAATATTTCAGCTTTGCACATCAGCTCATTGTTACCACTAATACTCCATTGCAGTCCCACAGGACTTCATACTCGTACTCGTGTTACCACATAGTGGTGTGAGGTAAATGGAAACAAAGTGGTTCCATTTTAATCTCTTGATACTTATACTTCGCCTGTGCTATTTACTCAGCTACAATGGTGTGGCTGGTGGGCATGGCAGACAGCAGAGAGAACCGAAAAAGCAACACTTCTCAGTCTGACAACCCAGGTATCTTAAAGAGCATTAGTTCTCCTTGTTGACTCTGATGAAATACAGGAAAATAATTTATTACAAAACGCACTACAGTAATACTGTATTTTAATGATATAGCAACACTTTTATTTACTGATTTTTGCCAAAATAGCCTGAGCTGTCTATCTCTGTCTAAAGCTATCCCAGTCCAGCAAGCAGAAGACGACGGGGGCTTCACTGCATCCTGGGTGGGGCAGCAACAGCACCAGTTGAGCAACATGCAGTCCACCGAAGAGACGAGGAGGGAGGTCCAGCAGATGCCGTCTGCCCGCCCTTCTGCTGACCCGTCCGATGATGAAGAGCGTGAGTGCTCAGTGATCTTCATGAAGCCATGAAAAGACCCCACCAAATAGACTGCAGCTGTAGATCAGTCTACACTAAAAGTAATTTACTGGTGTACCTCTGGAGTCGGTCTCTTCCTTTATAGTTTAGATGTAGGGTGCTCACCACTGAATGTAAGCACCCAACAAGCCTTGCCGTATCGGAGGTGTTCTGGCCCAGTTCAACATGTTGGCTACGAGTACCGAATGTTACCTTGCCATCGAATATAGCGCAGGCATGCACCGTTATTACTTACTAGATTGTATACGTTAATTCACTTCTCATAGAGGTGGTCATAATGTTTTTGCTCATCTGTATTATACATTGACCTCTCTCCCTCTCTTTCTCATACATACATAAAATAACTCGTGGATTTCTGTATATAAAATTTATAGATTTCTGTGTATCTCTGTCTCACCTGTACTATGACTATGACATCCTTACTGTCCAAACCAAGGGCGTGAGTGTGCAGTGTGCCTGTGATCACCGTAATACTAAATGTTGTTCTGTGATGTAAATCAAGGCGGTGTGAAGCTCGGCCTGGGGGACTTTATCTTCTATAGCATGCTGGTGGGGAAGGCTTCGGCTGCAGCCAGCGGAGACTGGAATACTACACTTGCCTGCTTCGTGGCCATCCTCATTGTGAGTACCACCCAGTATCTTTGTCTACTTGCTAAGTAACCCTGTGCATACCCTATAGTTGCACTGGCACTTCCTTTTCCTGACGTTACTCTTCCTGTTACACCTTTCTCAATTGTCCATACCTTCAACTATTACAATACATACAGTACCAATCAAAAGTCTGAATACGCATACTGGAAATCACTTGTTTTTCAGGAAGATAATGACCCTAAGCACACCTCCAGGTTATGTAAATATTGTATTATCTTGTGAACAAGGAAAGAGATGGAGTGCTATGACCTGGCCCCCACAATCCCCTGACTTAAACCCCATAGAGCTGCTTTGGGAGGAGTTGAAATGAAGAGTAAGAGCAAGGTAGCCAACTTGTGCCCAGAACTTGTGGAAACTCCTTCAGGGCTGTTGGAGAAGCATTCCAGGTGGCAACATCTGTAAGCTGGTTGAATAAATGCCAAGAGTTGTCATTGAAGCAAAAGGGGGCTGTTTTGAAAAGTCTTAAAATATGAGAACTTTGAGATGTTACTCTACTCCTTGTCGATGGAATTTTTGATATGTATTACTTCACTGCTTCAAGGCCTTCTACTGTAAGGTGAATAACGTAGCTAAAATAGAGACAAATGCATTAAGAGCAGGAGTGTGCAGACTTGACTGGTACCTCACACATGCATGAAAAAATGAAACACAAGAATGATTCAGCTTTGGTTGTTCTAAGTACCGTGTATCAATGTGTATTAATATCCTCAATATTTCCAGATTCTTTATCTGCATATAAACTTTTTTTTTTTTTGTTTTCCAGGGCCTGTGTCTGACCTTGCTCCTCTTAGCTATCTTTAAGAAAGCCCTTCCTGCTCTGCCAATCTCAATCACATTTGGCCTGGTCTTCTACTTTGCTACGGACAACCTTGTGCGCCCCTTCATGGACCAGTTGGCTGTGCACCAGTTCTACATCTAGCTGGGCACCATTTTTGTTCCATTCAAGATTCAAGCAGCACCACTACTGAGGACTTCTGTATAATAGCCCAGAAGTGTCCTCCTCTGAGGCAATATGAGGCTGATCCTTGGGCCCCTTCCTGGACTTGACTGGACTAAAGATACTGTTTTTTGTTACTGGGGACCTCTTAGTCACTTCAACACCTCTTCCATTTTCTTCTAATGCAATGGTTTATGAGCTTTTTTATTTTAATGATAGTCCATGCTTTCATAGATTTGTAATAATCCAGGCCTTGGCCTTATATGGTGCTGATAAGAGATGTCAGTTTGCCTGTGGACTTTCCTGATTAACAGTACAATTGCAAACAAGGGATGTAAGAAACAGCACTAATAGTATGAAATGCTTTCATTCCCTAAATGACATGCCACCTGATGTCTTACTTGAACTCAAATATTTTTTCTAGTTCTGGCAAATAAACTACATGTGTGCTCATTAAGCTGGCTTGTATCGGTATACAGTTTGGACACTTCGATGAATGCATTAACGTTAAGGGTGAGCATTTTGGAATTGGTCAGTTGTATTGACCTGTTTCTCCGTAGGTTGTAAGTTGTCCATTGAATTGTGTTTATGTATTCTCTCCTCTGTTTTGAATTTATACATTTCCTCAGAACTGTGTCTAATTTATTTTGTGCTGTCAGTGCTCAAAAAGATTTAGCTGCAACTATTTCTCCTTTTAGCATTTTCTGGAATGCACGGAACCAGTGACTTCCTTAAAATTTTAATTTTGTGGACAGAGAATGCCATGTCCCCTGCAAGAATATTCAGGATTCCTTCTGATTGTAGCAGTTATGGGTGCCCCACAAGAGGGGATGTGGTTTAATGCATCATTATTATTGTTATTTTTAATTACTTGCCTGTATGCAAGTGGTCCTCCAGTACACTGGTTCACTTAAAATGTTCACTCTTGACTCAGATTTTGTGCATTTTTAAAAATATCTTATCATCAACTTTTGTAAGTTGTCAGACGATTCGTAAATAAAGGCAATGCATGAGTGGTGTCTTATCTTTGCACCATTTAAGTAATTTTCCTTTGTATATGTTTTTTTATCCTTTCCTCTGTGGAAGATTTTCCTTAGATTAGATTTATATTTCATGTGAATTATGTGAAGTGTTGTCTGCCGGTTGTGATGTCTAACTTAACTGTTACTCTAAAGTACAAGCAAAGAAGGATGTTATCAGGGAATTTTTTTCTTCTATAACTGAGATGATGTTTTGTAATTAGTAACCATATCAAAGAATAACATATTACGTTAATGTATAAAACTGGATAAACAACAGTAAAATAGTTGTATGAGATCTGGTTGAGCAGTTCTCTACCTCATGATGACAGCAACCCATCCCTGGGAAGGCCAACAAACAACTGCAGCAGATCCGATTAAACCAGAACTAGACCAGAGGAACTCACCTACATACCCATATGCTGATATTTGATAATCTAAATTAATCAGTATCTTTGAAATGGTCGCCAAAAGGTTGACCTCAGAGAGCCACCCCCCCACTTTTCCAAACAAAAAGGTTTTTATTTCACTCATCTGGATGTGTTCTGGCATTTTCTATTTGCATAACGTCCTGTCGCTCTGTGTGTGTGTATGTAAAGTTTTTTTTTGTATTGGGATGGATGTGCCATAAAATAATTTTAATTTAATTGATCACAAAAAAAACTGGCTGTACCTTTCCACAGTAACAAACAGAGGGGACCTTGTGGAAATTCCATGATTTATGCTGCCAACTGGCTGACTGTTTGTCTGGCACTCTGCCTAGAGTTCTAGATGCATTAGTATCACCACAGGGATGCTTCGGCCCTACTGTCCAAGAATGCCTGATCACACGAGTAACTTAGAACTAGGGGTGTTGCCCCTTCAACATTTCTCGCACCAGCTGGGTTCCACTTTATATTTCATGTGGCCTGATTGCTTTTGCGGCCCTCCAAAGTTGAAGGTCCCTGTTATAAGGCAGTTGACTGTGGTACTTAGTTCTGTATGTAATCACACTGTAGCACCATAGTTTGGGCTCCTCTACTTCAAACTCTATATGGAATATAAGCACAGGATGACAGCTTCTCCTATGGGGACATAGCACAAGCATCAGAACTGGCTGTTGCTCAGTCTAAATAACTGGAAAATCACACGCCAAATAAGTACTACCATTTGGGAAAGTACATTTACCCTGTGACCCTGACCAGAATAAGTAGTTAAAAGATGGATGGATGGATGGAAAATGCATTGAGGGTGGCATGGAGGTACACTCCTCCAGCTGCCTCCCTCCATCCAAAAACTAGGATTCCCGCAGGTTGGAAGGGTCGAGTGTATATCAACTGGTTAAACACTCATATTTACTATATCTAATATCCTGTGGTATATGGGAATGATTGTGCAAACTGTCTTCCTCTCTATACCTTTTCTGAGGACAGGGGAGTAGCTAGACATTCTGGGCCCCCTGAAGTTATGAGGCAACAGTGCCACCCTATGCAAGAATGGAATTTTTTTTAACACTCTATATTCTATTCTTGCGCAGGATGGCACTGTTGCCTCATAACTTCAGGGCTGAGGGCGTGAATACAGCTACTCTGGATGCTTACCCACTTCCTTTTTCTTCCTAGGGTAGGCTTCAAGCTCAGTACACCTCCGTAATGGATGGAAGATGGATGAATAAATCTCCGACTTTTAACAAACTATAATTTGCTTGTTTATAGTTGCTCTCTTTTGTAAATTTATTTCAGGAAAGTGTTTCTTGATCTCTAGATTCTGCAATAAATCCTGAAATTCTTTGCTGACATATAAAAATGATTTCTACAGACTAACATTATTATTTCAATATTGTGCTGATAATTATAAACATCTTGGCATTTATAGTATTATAAGGGAGTATCTAGAGCAAGTCTATGATAGGTAGCACAGGTAGCATTACCTACATCTATTTTTTTTTAATTCAGACTTGTTAGCTTTAATCTATACCACCTACTAAAATCAAAGCAGACCAATATTACATGTGAATTCAACCAACAAAATGTAAATGCAGTAGACTTGCGCCTTTCTATGTTTTTTCATCATGTGGAATAATGGCGCACTGACTAACATTATTGCATGACACCTATAGGGTTGGGTTGTGCATCCCACCTCCACTGTTTTTGAGTGGATTTTGCATGTTCTTGTTTTGGGTGGGACCTTCCTCGGTCCAGAGGCATACAGTTCAGCCTATTAGTGTGAAGTTGCCAGTTCTGGGTGTGTGTTTCTTGCAGTGTCACCAGGGATATCCTTGTCTTTTTGGCAGAAATTGCTGCAGCTGGAGATGAAACAACATTCAGCACAACAAATATTCAACAAAATTCAATACAAATGATAATTGCAATACAAAATGTAGATGCAGACTGAAATAGAAAGCAAGCATGACATGGACAGTGTAATTTTCTTGTGCTGTCACATTTGTGTAACGGATTAGCTTGTTGACTTCGTACTGTAATGCTTGCAGGCTCAGATGTTGGGACAGGCAGTTTGTGACGTGTGATGTGTCCTGCACAGAGGGACAATTTTTACTGGACAAATCCCACCCATAAAATGATTCTGTTTTCTTGCTCTCTCTCTCTCTCCTTCAGTATTTCTCATCCCCCTAATCCTCTTTCAGGTGGGCTGGTCTCGCTGATCCTGAACCTGGTGCCACTGTGCCGCCTGCAGTGGATCACAGGCACCAAGAAGCACAGTGCGGTGGTGCTGCTCCTCCTGTTGCTCACTGCCATTGTCAGCCTCTGTGGCCTCAGCTTCACCTACCTCAGTGAGCTTTATAAGCATCATTGCATCACCTAGCATGCCCTCTGGGGGGCGCTGTTGCAATGTGTTTTACATGCGTGGTGACAGTAGCAAAGGAGGCATGTGGCACCTGTATCCCCAACAGCATCTGTGGGATTGGTGTGCTATTTAGCTAAAGGGCTACACAAACATTTAATTGTATTCATTATAACATACGTACTATGTAGCCCAGTCACTTGTCAGTTCCCATCACACTACTGTTGTAAATTATATAAATTATATATTATTGTTATAAATACTGTTTTTTGCTGAGAAAACAGGCAATATTTAAAATTTTGGTATTTTACCTATATTGGGATCTTTCATGTATTTTGCACTTTATGAAGGGTATAAAATATAATCTGTGTATGTAGGAATTCAGGAGCTGTCCCTGTCCACAACTAGGCCAGGAGAAAGGGACAGGAAACAAGAGCCACAGGAGACAGGCCATCTGGTCCAGCCCACATTAGATAACAATACAGATTCACACTAACACAGTAAAGCTGGGTATTAGCCTATACTTACGTTGGGCTACAAGCTCTTGGCCGATAAATTGGTACATGCGATGGGCAAAAGAATGTGACGGTTTAGCATCAGTGTCCTTTGGAAACACCAGTAATTTTTATTCATGCATTGTATCCAATATGTAGCTTAATGCATTAAAGGCAAGAGAGACATTTTTCACAGGCGCAATGATGTTTGCTGTCATGGCTTTTGGTTCCCACTGCAGTAACTTCTAACAGCTGCTAATGTCAGTCTGTGCTGCATATGCATGTTACCATATCTATGTGCTTGCTGCCCTTTAAAATTTTAGTTATACAAAAACATAAACTGCATCCTAAAGCGACCCCCCGCCAAATAGTGGAACATTCCAGTTCTTGCCGATAATAACATTTATGCAGTGATGTGACAATTTTTGAATATCCATGTTAACAGATGAGGAATGATTATAAGTCTTAGCAAGTCATGGCAAGAAGGTGGTTACAGCACCAGGAGCGAAGGGAATACCTGTGAGGGTCCCTGATCTAGCCTTTTCGCCTGTGCAATACAAATGTTTTTTGACTCTGAATAATGAAAGTTTTAATGTGCATTTTCACATGTAATATAATAAAAACATCAAATTAGAAGGGTTAAAACAAAATATTTTAAGGGATTGTTTTCGCTTTTTGCTTTCCATTGATATGTTTTGATAATTCACGTGATCGTCCGTGATCCCCCCACTCAGCAAATCTTATAGCTCCGGACCCCCCCACACCTCCACCATCCCCCTTGAAATATTTTCACAACTCGACCACTGATTCGACTACTTGTTGAAATAGCATTTGTAGGCATGGCCATCATGGATTGATAAAAGACAGATTTTGTCTAGTCACTTTTTTTGATTACATTGATATACACAGCAAAGATACCATTAAAAAGCCTGCAAAGCAAACCCAAAATAGTGAAGTTTTCAAACTCAGATAATCCACAGAGATACTTATGCCATCTGGAGCTTCGGATTCTTGTAGGGTCTCCCTTGCCGAATAGGTCTGTAGGAAGAGACCAGACAAACTACAATCCACAAAAAGTCCTCAATGAAAAGTGTCAGAATGAACAAGTGTACCCTGCCTGTGGTAGGGTTACTGGGACTCATTCCTGAGGCCAGGTCTGGGGTGGTGTTCTCCAGTGAATGCCTGGTGGCCATGCCTCCCATGGTACCTGGCTAGGCTTAGGCACTAATTGAAATTTTGCTTTATTTGTCTTTTGTACAAGCATGAGTACAGGTACATTTATACATTTTAGTTGTTCTTTTCCTATATCCCATATTGCTCTACTTTGGGACATACACACAGGAGAGAGAAATGCTTGTGAGTCTGGGAACAGGGTTGGTCATTTATTCAGTGTACCTGGAACAATTGGGGATTAGGGCCTTGTTCAGGGGCCCAACAGCAGCATCAGTCTGCCAGCCCCGCGATTCACACCAATGACCTTTCAATCACAGGGACAACGTCCTACCCCCCTGAGCCACACACAACCCCAAGGTGGGCACCAGAACCAGACCTCTTGACTGGGAGTGGAGTCTCTCCTACTCTGGAGATCCCCATGGTGAAGTGGCAGAAATTTCTGACGGTTGTTTTTGCATTTGAACCCAACAGCAGATCGTAGCCTTCTTATGGAATGTGGGTGAGGTGCTCAAAAAACAGATGCTCCTTGGGTTTCGATGGTCCTTGTTACAATATTTAAATTTTACAATGGGCATGATTATTCAATAAATTACTTGAGACATTCAACACTTTATTATAAAATAGGCTTCGTGTTAATGATTTTATCCAACTGTAGGCTAATGTAAGTGTTCTAAACATGTTTAAGGTAGGCTGTAGGCTAGGTTATGAAGCTTGTTAGGTTAGGTGTATTGTATTAAAACGCATTTTCACCTTACGTTATTTTCGCCTTACGATAGTTTCATCAGAACGTAACCCCATCGTAACCTGGGTAGCGTCTGTAATGTGGATTCCTGCCTAGTCATAAAATAGTGGACCAACTCTTCTCACTTGCACAGCTGTGCGTGGGTTTGTGGGAGTATACTGATACAGTCTACGTGTGCTTTGTGGACTTGGAGAAGACATGACTGTATGCTCTGGAACATGCAGATTGCAGAAATGATGGGGTAAGAGCACCACTATTTGCGTTTGCATGGGGGGCTAGAACTGACATCTCTGCTATTTGCCGATGATGTTGTATTACTGCATCATCAAATCAGAACCTCCAGCATGCTCTTGAGTGTTTTGATGCTGAGAGTGGAGCAGGTGGACGAGAAGATGCAAATCAAAATCAGTAATAGTAAGATGGAACTTGAGATTGACAGAAGAATTGATTCAGCAACTAGAGGCCGGGGCATGGCTCAGCAGGTTTGGACACCATGTGGTTACAGAGTGAAAAGTCTGGAGATCCGGACGGAACTCAAAACAGAGCCAGCTGTGGACACAGATGCCACCTGGACCAGCTCTTCCGGATATGTGCTATTGGGTGGGGTACCAGGGCAGATTCAGGACATGCTGGAGGGATTATCTCTCCCAACTGGCTGGAAAAAATCTAGAAATCCCTCAGAACAAGCTAGTGTCTCTGCCTATGAAATAACATGTCTAACCTGCTTGGCATTCTGTGACTCTTGCCAGGAAAATTGGGAAAATAATGATGAAAATAATCATCCATCCATGATGAAGATAAAAGAAAAAAAATAATAAAAATCAGCTGAAATCTAGAATAATGTATTTTCAAGGATGTACCATTGATTGGCTACCCATATGACCTCTTAATAGGCCAGTACAATTAGTGGAATAGCTTAGTGATTCCACTAATCTTTTGTTATTAACAGCATAATTTTAAATAAATATATACACAGACTGCCTATTGAGAAATATTATGACTTGTTTGGTTTACTGGAATAGTCAGATCTTTAGTCATATCATACTTGTTGTTACAACTCATAGGGGGACACAAGAATTGTTGCAGCTGCAGTCAGCCTAAAATGAGACAGGAATGTTTTAATAAACATGCACTCAAAAGTAGCACCATTAACAACATAGATCATTGAAAGGAAACAAATTACAGCTGCTTTCCTGTTCATATCAGGGTGGCTTCTCATACAGATCCTGGGTCTTGAGATAATTTGTTTTCCCACAAGGGTTTTTTTCAGGCTTTACTGGGATCAGAAGGTCTCTTAATACATACATTCTCAACCTAGACTGAATTTTACACTGTTGTTCCTGCAGAAATGATTTTCCTTGCCTGCTCATTATCAAATAAATGCTCACAAATTGCATTCTCTGCATTTATATGATAGAGATACAGCACTTGAATGAATGAATGAATTTTAAAATAATAGGTATCAAAAATGAGCAGACATGATTTAATATTGAACAATTAAATATCCCTGTTAACTATTGACTGTCTTACACTAACTGGCCATCCCTTGCTTATGTGCAAATAGCACCATCAACGCTGTTCGTGCTTTCATGTCAAAAGCCTGTAATTGATTTTTGACCTTCAGCTTATCTTCTTTCTACTGTTTTACCATTTGCTTTCCTCTTTCCTGAGTTACATCCTGTTGTGTAAGTGCATAAAATGTTTTACCTCGTTTCTTGCATTATCTTGACATAACCCCGTCTAATCACCATTCATTACAAATCTTCGTCAGCAAATTGTTTCTATTTTTCCATTATGTTATTGTGAACTTAAATTTTTAAATGTACATTTTAAATGTGGGCAAACTTATTTCTCCGGATATTCTTTGTGAATCTAGTCCGTATAAAAATTCTAATCTTCTACTTAAACTAAATGTATGTTTTACGTTACTATAGCACGTGAGGGTCATTTCTTCAGCTTACAGTACATTAAATCGTTTAATGGCGCGCTATATGGTCCCTTTCTGTCATCACCACAACACAGAATATCTAATTTCCTGGAGCTGTAGGGGTTAGCCGAGTGACGCAGAGTTTTACTTGGAGAACGACGAAGGCGTCTCTTTCAGCTGGTTTCCTGCTGGGAAACAAGGGGGAAAACTTTCCAGCTGGTGATATTAACTAACCTGGACACATTACAAGAAATTGCGAATATTTCCAGTAGAAGGAGTTAAAAGTAATTTGACACCTCAAGTGTCTGCAAAATATCAGAGAACTACCAATCTTAATACATGTGTTGTTTGAGTACCAGCGCTGACGACACTGCGCGGAGACTCGCCAGGTGCTCCGAGTAGGCTGCAGGGAGCGTGCTGTTCATTTGGGTAAGATCCCTTTTTAATATCACTAGAAATCATTCTGTAACTTGATGCACCAAGTTTCAATACTGTCATTGTCCTTCGAACAAAATATTTTGCAGTATGGTTTCATCTTCCTTTCGAAAACATAAATAGTATTTTTAAATTATGTTTATGCATTTCTTAATATTATATTGTAAGGTAAATGGAATCGGTTTTAATTTAAATTTATTAGACGATGTTTAATAATTTGTTGCGCAGATTATACAGGTAATTTCTATAACATCAGTTGCAGGCAGGCGTTTAAACGGATTCCAGGTAGATAACAACGAGGGACTTGTTTCCAGGTTCGGCTTTGTGTAAAAGATTTAACAGCGAGAGGCAACTACATAAATTTGAGTTCCTTTGGTAGAAAACTTTACTTTCCCGGTTAAATCGTCAACCATTTACACTCACATGAACACGTGATACACATAGGCTGTACAAATAAATGCAAAATAACTTTGACAATTCAAGTGCATATACAACTATTGTTTTTTGCTCCTCAAATTATTATTATTATTATTATTATTGTTGTTGTTGTTGTTGTTATTGTTGTTGCTGTTGTTGTTATTAAATTCATCTTCCAACTGTTTATGGAGGTTAGGGTGTGGGGGCTGGACCCTATTATTTTTATTAGATATAGGTGTGGTGTTAAAAGCTTTATGACAAAGCAGATCCAAGGGTTTGTATGTAATAATGATGAAATTACATTACTCAGTCTCTTTGTGTAAGCTATAGAAACAATGGGAAAGCATAAATGAATTACCGGATATAATTATTTAACTGAAACTATCATAAAGGGCTTAATTGAAGTATTCCTTTGTTTCAAATTGAACGATGTGGTTTGCTGGTTTATACAGCATAATGATGCAGCAAGTGCAGACTGGCCTTGGAAAGAAAGAGAGCAAGTTTTGCGGTATATTCTTGGGTATAGTGTGGAGAGCAGAGTCTAAAGAATATGGAAACAAGCCTGTTCAGCTTCTGGTATGTGTCTGAGCATTGAAGCACAACACTGAGATCAGTTTAATTTTCATTTCTGGTAAATGGGCCTAGACAACGGACTCACAGAGCTCCTGCCCAGAAAAACTCACACCAGTAATGAGTTTAAAGAGTACACAAGTCCAGACAATAAGATTTATATATTATGGAAGCTTGTCGAAGAGACCTGTCAGGGCTTATGCTGCCTTTCCATTCGCACTCATGAGCATCCCATGTTTCTATTTCAGGGGGCTTGCAGTTTGTGGATTTTTTTATACCTCAGGCTGAGGGATTAGCTTTTCCACATGTCGCTCCCTGTTGCAGGCCTCCTGTTGCATTGGTATAAAAAAATCAG
>JAAGVU020000025.1:12291641-12302646 GCA_011763525.2 Mormyrus iriodes
ATATGAAAATATACCATGGAGCACATTGTCCTGATGCTAAACCTATCCTGAACTACAGCCATATTCCTAACCCTAATGTGAACCTTAATCCTATGCCTAACCCTAACACTATCCATAACCCTAATGGTAACCCTAACCCTAGCAATGGTAACAGAACTTGGGCTGGCATAAGCAGACATGCATCTCTTCTTCCACAGGGGGCAGTGTTTCCCTACTCTGTCCTCGGGGACCCACAGAGAGGGGCTGGCAGGGGGCAAAAACATGGACAGTCTGGCAGGAAGCTAGGAGGAAGCAAAAATGTGAACTGTCTGCAGGTCCCTGTGGACCAGATCGGGAAACATAATAGAACATAATATTTACTACAGTCATTTATGTAGACTCAATCATATTTTTGCACCAGATACTGAAGCATGTCGTAATAAAATGTAACAAATAACATTAAAAGCTTCATAAAAAGAAAGGTAAAACAGAGACAGTATAATCCCTCATCATTCAAACCAGCTAATAGTAAAGTGAAACCTAAATCATTAAAATAATTTGTGCCCTCCCTGACACATGAGGGCGATCTTGAAGGATTACTAACCATGAATTTACAGCAGGGGATCATGGGAACTACATACAAAATTAGTGTGCCCTACTCTAGCAGTGTACAGTTAGTTTGACACGGATTAGATGAAGCTTTGTCTTATTTAGTACAAACATTCTCCTAGATCTATGCCCTTAGGTACTTATAAAAATATGAAGTTCCATTGTTTACTGTTCATGTTTTTCTTAGATGGTGAGTGTATTGTGTATTCTTTCATATTTGCAATATGTATCTAAAGGAGATCTGCAGTTATAGATGATATTTTCTCAGCAGGTGTGTACCTCGAAATTCTCCAGTTACCAGCAGACCTGGTCCTTCATCCTGGTTCACCACTGAAAATGATCTGCTCTGTGACTGGTACCAGTGAACCCTATATATATTGGCATCGCTGGACTCCCACAAATGGACTGAAACAGATGTTTGTCTCCATTGGTTCTAAAATTGTAGACCCGTCCAGCGTGGATGGGTATAATGCTAGTCGACCCAATGGCTCCCACATTATTGTGGAGTCTGCAGGTGTTACTACTGCTGCCACCGCTGTCTGGTATTGTGCCTGGAGTCCACAGTAGCAAGAATTAGACAGGCTGCTGTACAAGAACTACACCTCCAACAGCAAGGCACAGCTCAGCGCTGAGCCAAAGCTGCATAGCTGTGAAAAAATAAATTTATGGTGATTTTATATATCAATTAATTCACAGCTACTATGCTGCAGCAGTTAGGGTTGCCATCCGTCCCAGTTTTTCCGGGATTGTTCTGTCTTTTGAGCAACTGACCCGGAAAATTTATATTCTTTCCCGGGACCCGAATTGTCCCGGTTTTTTGTGAAAATATACGTCTAATTTAGAATTTCGCAAGTGAAACCACAGTTGGTTTCCTTCTACCGCTATTATTTTCTTCCTGGTTATGTTTATATATCCAATCCTGTGTCTGTAAACGGTTAAAACACAGCGATGATTGGTAGCAGAAATACAAAAGCTTACTTTATTGCCTAGCAACCGCGCAGAAGTTAGCAACCTTACATATAATTTAACCGTTGTGTATTTTACTTCTTCCGTTCTAAATTCTAGATTCTATAGAATTTATCCTCATTTTGAAAATGGACTGTGGTATTTTGAGAGTAAAGATGAACCCCCAAAATAACACAGGGGTTAAGTTATCTGGCTAATGAAAGTCCTTTGTGGAATTATGCCCTCCCCACCGTTCTCAGGCCACTTGTGTTTTGTGTCCAGCCAAAATTTCAGTTAAATATGCAGGAAAAACCAGAAAGTCAGAAAGTCATGCAAAAATAAAGAAGCACCAGAGTTTTCAATTAGGCAAGCACAAAAATCTGCCCATTGCAGCTTTTGGTCAAAGTAGAACTTAAAGTTAGATTAAACTTTAAATCATGCTTGGAGTTTAAAGCATTCAGTGAGGGACAGCTGGGGCTTCTGCACGCCGCAAGAAGGGATGAGAAATACACATGGAAAAGAGGTGAGAAATGTCAGTGTTAGGTGGCCCAAATTCATTAAGTTAAAAAGCTGTTTATAATTTATTACAGCACATCTAATAATGTTTTTCATTGCCTAAGTATATGTCCAAGTAAACCTTTGGACATATTAGGATTAGGGTTAATAATAGTTTATAATCAGACAATATATATTTACTCGTTAAAGCAAAAAAAATCTGTTTTTAACGTAGAAAGGGATAGCAGCAGACAAAGGAGCCCAGAGTGAGTTCTACTGCGTCTGCGTCAGGCCAAATGCAGGTACGAGAGGCAATAGGGAGTCCAAGAAATACTAACATAGAATATTTGCAAATATAGTTTAATTCCATCACCCCAAAAAAATGTCCCGGTTTTTCACAAATCAAAAGTGGTGATCCTAGCAGCAGTACAGCACTACTATATACCAGGAAAACAATTATGCCTCAGTGGAAAACTGTAACACTTTCTTATGGTTTTAGGAATACCTCTTGATGCTATGCAGTAGATAAGTTATTGATAGAGTGAAGAGACGTCAGAAAAAATGGAAATATTAATTACTAATAGCCTAATGATTCTCCAAACTTATATATCACTTGTATATCTACTGCATTCAAGCACTTATATATCAACTTTTTAACACAGTTTTCAATTTCCAATCCTGCATCACACTCCTAGCTAAAGAAGTTTTAAAACAAGGGATGTACTTCTAGGATAATTACACCAAGTCACCACACTTTCTTTATATAGGAAACATCAGATATCTCTGTGGAGTGAGTCGCACATGCAACACAGAGACACACTAGCTTTCAATGTACCCCCCACTGATGGAACCTCAGTGACTGTGTCATAACTTTTTATATTGATTGAGCAATTAAAAAGTGGGTAGCCTTTTATATACGTGGGATTTTATTCTTATGTCCGCTTGTTTAATTGGAGTTTGCCTGCATGTTTGCGTGAGTGTTATTGTGGGTACTCAGATTTCCTCCCACAGTCCAAAGACATACGGCTGATATATTGATGATGAATTGTCCTGGCAGAATGTGTTATTGCCATACCATCAACTGACATCTTATCCAGAGGATACTGTACCGTACACAATATCCTTCCCCGATTCAGACACTGATTTGCCAGACATAATATTTACTTTTAATAGATTTGGGAGAACCAACTTTAGGTCTAAAACTTTTAAATCTACTACATGATTCTGGCAATAAAACCTTTAACTTTAACTAAATTATTTTCTGGCATTGCATACATATGTGTTTTATATTAAAAAAGTTAAAAGAACAGAAATCATGATAAAATGTCATTTTTGACTAGCAGGGGGCGCTATATCTTTATCTGTGCATATTGTTTGGCAATAAATGTGGTTATTGAACAATATATTGTTCTTCTTTCAGTTATGAAACTTAAAACCTTTTTATTAATGAAAACTGCTGTTTAAAAATCCAGATACTTATTCTGGATACATAATTCCTTTTGCAAATACCCCCGCATACTGAATTTGGTTCAGGCAAATATGATTCTGAAGATCATTTTAAATACCAATACAGATTATTGTTAATGGTTTAATCCTTCAACAAATCTTAATGTTGTGAATTAAAATCCCACCGGTTTACTGTACATTTTATAGACTGTTTATGTTGCGCTGGATTCAATGTAAGTGTAAAAATGGAACATGTCCCAGTTTGAAAACAGCAGTTGGCCTCAGATGACAGCGGCTGTCCTGCTACAGGTGCGTATGTAGTGCATTCTCACAGAACATGCCTGCAGATGCACAACACCTCCACACTTTGCTCTGGGTGCACTATGTGACCACATCCTTTCCATCACATCGCCATGTTCATCTCTGCGCCTGGAGTGTGGCTTCACAGCCTGCTGCTGAACGGCCCACTTCCTGCCTCACTGGTGCCCCCATTTCCATGCACTCTGCAGAAGCATAGAAGCATGCAGCAGCTGTCGTGTGACCCTATTGCTTTAGTGACAATGTGTTCCATTTTATATCTATGTCTTGTTTACTGCCATTAAACTAGGAAGAGTTAACCATCTTTTTTAACCATCTAATAAAGATGTGCAACCAGAGCAATAATAATAATAAACAAATTTTTTTATAATAAATAATATACTGGTAAACTTTTCACCTTCCAATCAGCACTAGGCAAATACATGGCAGTTATTGTATAGTGAGCAATGAACAACCCATAATGCCACGTGATTTTTATTGCCATTGAACCATGCCCTACATTTATCCAGAAGTGCATTATCATGGTCGGAGGGCTTGAATTGCCAGAGGGTCCCTGACCATTTTTGAGGTGATGGTGGGGGGTGGCAACAATAAAAGTTGTCAGGGGGGTTGGGTGGCTGGAGCACATGGTCCAGATTAAATTGTATTTTGCAAATATGGGACAAATAGTGGCCCGTATTCATTCAAAAGGGGGCGGGTTTATGGGGGGTTGCTCTGCTTGGTGCCTCCCCGGGACATGGTGTCCAGGGGCATGTGCCCAAATGGTCCATCCAGAGTTTATCCTCTCTTATGGAAGTGTGTAATTGTAGAGAGGAATAAATATATAGTAAGTATATTACAGCTCCTTTTTGAAGAATCAACACTTCTATAGGTCAGAATTATTTAACAAGTAGTTAAATAAAAATTCTGATTGAACAAATTCTCTTTACACAATGCTCACCCGAAACGTTTCAATAAATCCCACAAAAGCTTCCCAAAAACTTTGTAACACTAAGTAATTCATTATCTTGCCCGTAAATTTATGAGTGCTCCAACCCACTCATTATTTTCTCTGTTTTTCTTCATTTGAACTTTTTCCTGATGCCCTATCACATAGACACAAAGATCAGCGGAAATATATCACAAAAACATATTGCTGCTCTTTTTATAATAACATAATGATGATGATGATGATATAATAATAATGAGGTCAATGTTTCAATATAAACCTATAATGTAGGCTATAAATTAGGGCAAAAAGGGCTCCTTGTTTTATCACTTGAATGCCATTTGAGTGCATAACAGGGTCATGCACCATTAAAAACTGAATTGAGAATGACCTTGAAATTCAAATTCAATTCATAAAATTGATTGAAAACAAGTTGTGGAATTGCAATCAAATTTGAATATAACGAAGTAGAATTAAAATGGAATTGATTTCTCATAAATTCATATACATAGTGTAGGTGCAGCTGTAGGGTTGAGGCCAGGGCTTTGTGTAGGCCAGTCAAGTTCTTCTACACTCAACTCACCCAACCATGTCTTTATGGACCTTGCTTTGTGCACTGGGTCACAATCATGTTGGAACAGAAAAGGCCCTTCCCCAAACTTCCCACAAAGTTGGAAACAAAATTTTCGAAAATGTCTTGATATGCATTCCCGCACAGAGCCTTATAAATGCTGTTCTGTGTGAAAGTGCAAAAATTCCCCCTGACACACTTCAAAATCTTGAGGAAAGTCTTCCCAGAAGAGTGCCAACTGTTACATCTGCAAAGGAGGGTCCAGATCCATATTAATGCCTATGGATTTAGAATGGGATGTCATAAAAGTTGCTGTAGATGTATTGGCCAGGTGTCCCAATACTTTTGTCCATATAGTGTATATTTCACCATTGAAATACGTGGGATCGATGTTCCTGTTATTCACAGTCTGTGCTTATCTTACCCAGAGGCTGGGGAGGGCCAACACAGTCACTTAAAGTTTGTTCGTTAATTCTGGAATAACGAAGGGTTTTGGGAAATACTCGTGGACCTTACTACGTCATTCGTTATCTTTTTCATTATTCACTACGATCAGTCGGTTTTGGGAAACGTACCCCAGTTCAGGACATCATAATATTTTAAGTGAACGGGCCTTGAATGCCAGGATTTTAAACTAAAAACTATATCTGTCCGATGGTAAGAACAAAGACTGTAGAACACACTGGATTATTATTCAAATGTGTCATCTTTCCATTATTATTATCATTATAGTCGAAAGCTTGTCTACAGCTCATAGTGAAAAATGAAACATGCACAGCAAATACACCTACTCTCAACCAGCAAAAGGCTCAGAATTTCCAGTTCAGTTGATAGGAAGTGACTTCATTTACATGTACTGGAAATGTTTCTTAGCAGACAAAAAGACAAAAGATCAAAACAACTTGACTGAAACACAATGAAAAAAATTGTAACTATGGAGACAAGTGTTATACTCTACTTTGATATCATTGGTTCACAAAGGAATGAATAATCTAAATTGACAAATTAAGAACTGGAATGAAGATAAATTTCTCTCTCAGTAATTGACACTTACAATGATAAGCAATTATAAATGTAATGTTTTAGTAATTATAATGTGCTACATGTAATGCCATTCATCCTTTTCTTGAACTGCTAGTCCCAGGATGGGGCACCACACACACCATTCACACCTATGGACAATTTGGCAACTCCAATTAACCTCAGCACGTTTTTAGACTGTGGGGGGAAACCGGAGTACCCGGAGGAAACCCTACGACAACATGGGGAGAACATGCAAACTCCACACACATGGGGCCAAGGTGGAGACTCAGACCCTGGTCCCAGAGGTGTGAGGCAACAGTGCTACCCACTGCATCACCATGCACCCCCTTGCTGTATAGTATGGTTTTTCATATTCACCTGCATTTTATTGAATGTTTCATTCCCTTGGTAATCAATGATTAACTTCTCCACTTAATGGTAAACTGTGCTTCTCATATTTGCTCACTTGCAATGAAAATACTGTGTCGTCTTACCTCTAATATTCATGTGTCCTGTACTATTTAAAACAGGGGTCACCAACCTTTTTGAAATTGAGAGCTACTTCACAGGTACTGAGCCATGCGAAGGGCTACCAGTTTGATACACTCTTCGTAAATAACAAATTTGCTCAGTTTACCTTTAGTTATATATTATTATTAATAATGAATGGTACTCATCTATGTGACGACATTGATCACGTTTATGATTTTATCATATCAACAGGATAAAATTTTATTTTAGACACTGCTCACTGGTGAGTTGTGCTACTTTTAGAACAGGTCCACGGTCGACTTATGTGGTCCTTGGGGGCATCCTGGTGCGCGCGGGCACCATGTTGGTAACCCCTGATTTAATATAACAATATTTAAAGCAAAATGATTTTGCATGTTCTTCCTGTGCAGGCTTCCTTCAGCGTAGGAACTGGGGAAGGCGTGTACCCCCCAATACTTAATTTGGCTTCATTCATCCCCCCAATACACAGACCTTTGTATTTCAATTATTAAGTTGTATACGCCCAAATATTAAACTCTCCCATGCCATTGAATTCAGCTAGTTCATTTCTCACTTGCAGTCCAAAAACACATGGTTATACAACTGCTAAATGTGTAATTGTGTATGAGGGGATGTGTGGCCTGTGATGGACTGGCAGCTTGTTCATCGTACCCCCGCCCTTTTCCCTTGATTTTGGGCTTAAGTAAGAAGGTCACCAAGGCCCTATACTAAATAAACAGTTATATATAATATGTATTTTTAAATATTAGTACCAAAACCTATATGCAGTCGAATTCAGTTAAATAGCTACCAAACAAGAATAAAAATGCTTACTGTTAAGCATTTTGTGTTAAAAGGGAAACAAATAACTTTGAAACTGAAAATAATATTTCCCATGCTGAAAGCCTACAGCTTTTGTTATCATGATCACACACACATAATTGTCAGTTTCTCTCCTAGCTTTGTTTCCATTGTTTGATTAAGCCTCCACGTTTGTTATGAAAACCACAACCTGAGAAATATTTGGTCATTTTTGCGTGTGACTTCGCTGAGCAATCATTTATATTTCTTCTATATAAATGATGGAGAGATTAAATTTTCCCAAATAACAACATGGTCTGATTAGCCCAAATTAATCAGTGAATATGGCATTTTGGTTCTTTATGATAATATACTGCATTGTAGCCATGCTTGTTCACACATATAACCATATAAATATGGAAAATAGATTTCTAAGTGTGCTGAAATAATTAATTTGTAATAAAAAATAGGAACAAAACAATGACAAAATAATTTACTTCAAATGTAAGTTTATTTGAAGGAGTACAAAGATATTATGGTAACAATTTACAAAAATTAAGGAAGTAAAAGTAAAAAGTTACAATATAAAACAATACAGAGCTGCTTATAAACAAGTGTAAAAACAGAAAAAAGTATGTGGAAAAAAAACAAAAACTAAATCTTTTCAAAAAACATTGTGCTGATTTGTAAAAATAGTTTTATAATGTTGACATCTGGTCAGAATTTGCATCCCATATTTGCAGTCTCTCTATAATCATCACACCTTTGCTCTTGAGCCCTGTGAAACAGAATTTTAATAAACATTTTATTTAACTTATTTTAATTTTATGTGTATATAACCTACAGATTTACTAAGAAAAACATTACATTATTTTAAATTATGTATTTATTTGAATTTATGTTTTTATAAAGAGCCAAATTATGCTTCACCAGGACAAATTTTTGAGCTGCTTTAGAATAAACTTTTCTAGGAAGCAGTATTCAACTTTAAGCTAAGAGAAGATGAAAAACAAGCATACCTTTAGTTTCCACACAACAATGAAGATGAACATTCCGTACAGGGCACTCTTAGCAGTTAATATCATATAAGACACCTTTGCCCACAGTGAATTCTTCACAATATCATCTGTATAGAAAGAAAAGAAAAAACACTGCTTAAAAATAACCCTTGCTCATAATACTTCAATAATTTCTAGCACAATTATTAGGAAATTACCTGCCTGAACCACATCACCTGTAAATAAAGGGACAAAAGAGAACATAAAAACATGGCATATTTAACATTTCCATTTAAAATGATATACAGAAAAATCATCTATATGTGAGAAATTTGTGTAAGTTAATATAAGTTGTGGTTTTATGTTCTGCTATGTTATAAATTATATATTTAGAATGTCTCACCATGATCTCCACGTATGGAGAAAGAATCAGCAAGGTAATGGGACTCATTATAGAAGCTGGTCATACAGGTGAAGCTGTTTCTGGAGTTAAACCACTTCCTGAATGGGATTCGGAGTCTGCTGGTGATGCTGTATTTGCCTGTGTTTTTATTTTGCAATGCCCTGTCATCGGTCCGGTGGCCATGCGTGATGTTCATTCCATTTCGCTGCCAGTACACGTGGATGTGGTCAGGGTAGAAGTCTGTGGCCACACACACCAGGGTCACTTTTTTCGTTTTTTTACAGATCTCCTTGCTTGATGGTCTCAGCACTCTCACTATGGGCCTAGTGACCTTATATTTATCATCTGTGGAGATTAGGAGTGGAACATTTACTCAGCAGTACTGATGTATACATTTTTCCAGCAACATCCTCTGTTTTACGTTTGCATCATAAATTGTTCATCCCAAATGAGAATGTACAGTGCATATAAGAAGTTTATAAAAAAAGATAAAAAGGTAAATGTACAGTATTTTAAGTGAATACCAAATGTATGTATATTGCACTTTAAATAACTTCTAGATTCCTACATTCGGTGCAGTCCAATGCATGATGATCAGTTATGGAAAATGGATCGATGGACTTATGCTGCAGTTTATTATTTATGCACCACCGAATAAAGAATAGCCACATGTACATTTTATCATAAAAATATAACTTAATATAGAACAACTTCAATATGAATTAGAAATGATACAACATTCTTAATTCTTTCAAACAAACAGTATGGTCATAGCACTTCTCTAAAAACACTCCTCACCTGAAATTTAAGAGAAAAACACGTTTTCATATTTAATACACGTTAAACCTACAAAGTATTTCCTGTTGTTTAGTTTCCAAATACCTAATTTGTTTTTACTCACCCAGCACGGTTAGTTTAGTACCTGCACCGAAGTACAGTACATCTGTTGAGCACAGTTCTCACTCCAGCTATTTTTACTTGGCGCACACACGAGGCTTTGGTCACTGAACCAAAGCTAAGCTGGACAGAAATGCTGTAATTTTGATGACCAAAACCAAAAACTCAATTCAATCAGCACTAAATCTTATTTAATGCTTTAGAAATTATTTTTTCTGTAATACGCATTGTTTTCGAAATTTAATTTACTTTTCTCTAGTTGTCAAAGATGGTGCCAGATATTTTTCATTGCTACATTCATTTATAGCTTTTATGAGACACATATGGGTAATCTGTATAACAATAATTTATTTTGGAAAATAAAAACAACAAAAATAAAAATAAACAGGACTGTCTGTACTCTGGTGAAACTAACATAAAGTGGTTGGTGGATGAATAGAATATTTGTACTGCCCTCAGAATATTAATGAATGTTGTTATAATTTTTACCACCTGATATACAAAATAGACTTTGTGCTTATTTTATGCAAAGGCTAGTAGTACCCGTTGTTAACATTTGCTAATATTTCTGTAGCATTACCTCAGCTCACATTGGTTGTTGTGTCACTAAACTGAAACTCACAAGCTGCAGGTTCATGTTTACCGGATGTAACTTTCAGCGAGTTGACCCATTTACCAGCAGAGTCTCACACTGCTAGACAGCCCTACCCCCCTCTGATATCCTAGACGGCTAACTTAACTATCACGAACATGAAACTATTTTTTTAATTTTCACAAAATGTTATACTGAAAATATACCTTTTTAATGTGTATAAAAGTCTATATAAATTCACATATAAAGTATTGTAAAACAAATGAATAATATAAATAAATAATATAAATTACATTATATTTTTGCCATCCAACTTTTTAAACATTGCATTCCAATTGAATACTTCGCTTGAACCATGCACTAGAAAGAAACGTGTAACCACTTGGTTAGAAACAGGTTTCAGTCGTTAACTAGATGAATATGTGTGTGTGATATATATATATATATACACTCACCTAAAGGATTATTAGGAACACCTGTTCAATTTCTCATTAATGCAATTATCTAA
>JAAGVU020000025.1:12302746-12322202 GCA_011763525.2 Mormyrus iriodes
TATTAGTATGGTGTTCCTAATAATCCTTTAGGTGAGTGTATATATATATATATATATATATATATATATATATATATTGCAAAACCACGAGATGTTACATCTTTTCACCTACTATTCATTTGCTGTCCAAACATTTACAATTTGAACAGAAAGAATCCAAAAGGACAAACTGTATAGCTTCATCATGTTTACACGAAGGCTAACCAGTAGCCCTTACATTAGTTATTTGAAGACGCTAGAAAACAGTATACACTTGCAAAAAAAGAACTGAAACGCATTTCTTACCAAGAACAGCGAGTCTCGTTCCCGGTCCGAAATAAGCAGGCAGATTGTTCACAATGTGTACCATCAGTAAAAGAACTGTACACCTCTCAGATCTCTTTCGACGGACAAATAAGTCCGCAACGAGCGGCGTTTTTATGTTACATTGCAAGTATAACTAACATTACAAATAGGTATTGTATCATACAAATAAGCTTACCCATTAATTATGAGCTGCACCCACTCAACAAACCCAGCTCAAACTAACGCCATACGACTTGCACAAGTTAAAATAATATCTTACCTAAAACTGTGAGTTTAGTACCGCTGCCAAAGTAAGCAGCATCGTAGTTCACGCTGATAGAAGGCAACAGCTAAAACTACCCGAGCACAGACTATGCGCTGCCCAGATACAAGTCGTTCAATATTGCTAAGTGGCCTTTTTTGGCATAGACATCTGACAAGCAGATACACAGAAACCGCAAACACCTCCAAAAAATTAAGTATTAAATGCTTAAAGGTTTTATTGCATATAGGAATAGCTTACCCAGTACTATGAGTCTGGTTCCATCGCCAAAGTAAGCCTGAGCCTGGTTACTCACAGCCATACAGGCTGATAACTACACCGTAAACGACTCTGGAAATCTGGGCAGGGAGCCAGGAATGCATGTAGGATACGATAATGGGCAAGACATGACAAATAAAACACTAATGATACGGATCTTTCTGCGTTTTCGGATTAGACAATACGGACTAAACCAAGAAATCATCGGCAATTTATACATTTCCCCAATTTAAACCTTAAGACACATCTTACACCCATCGATTTGTTAGCATGTGCGAGTAAAAAGCGGATTCGTATTCGCTTTCTTACCTATAACGGTGAGTTTAGTGCCTGTTCCGAATATGGCTTCAGAGTATGAGCACGCAATGACAAGACCGTCTCATAATGAGACAGGTTGCTCAGTTCTGAAGCTTTTCTGCCTCTTTGTTGCTGTACATCAGCACCTTACAAATTTGACTAATAAAGGCGGAACACTGACATTGATATAAAGTAACTAAATAACTAATTTTCCTCAAAACAAAACATATATACATGTGCCATGGTTTAACACAAATAAGTATAAAATAACAGTCTAATCATAACTGCTCAGAACAAGACATTAATGAAACATTTCTTACCGAGTACGGTTAACCTGGTTCCATCACCAAAATAGAGCTTATCAGTACCAGAGACACAGTAAACAAGTCTACTGACATTATTCTACAAACTTACCATTACTGTAAATGTTTGGCCTATTCTATGATTCAAAGGCTCAAATATAATCAGTAGCTTCTCTGTACATCATAGAAGATTTTTGACACTCTGAACAAATAAATAATAGGAAAACTTACCAAGAACTGTTAATTTGGTACCAGCACCAAAATAGGCTTCATAGTTGGCACAATGCATTATCACCATGTCAAAAAGTGTTGTAAAGCCTATATTGCTTTTAGGTGAATATAATGGGATAACTAATCAATGCTGTACACGAGCTGTATGACAGTCTGAACAAATACATTATAGAAAAACTTACCAAGAACTGTTAATTTGGTACCAGCTCCAAAATAGGCTTCAAATTGGCACAATGCATTATCACCATGTCAAAAAGTGTTGTAAAACCCGTATTATGTTTCAAAGAATATCTTAGGATCAACCTATCATTCTTTTACAGAAGCTGGCTGACACTCTGAACAAATAAATAATAGGAAAACTTACCAAGAACTGTTAATTTTGTACCAGCACCAAAATAGGCTTCATTATTGACACAATGCATTATCACTATGTCAAAAAGTGTTGTAAAACCTGTATTATTTTTCAATGAATATCTTAGGATTAACATATCACAATTTTTATGTTCCAGTGTCAATGTCATTGTAAATTATTCCATGACCCCAAATAAAAAGGGCATCAATTTAGTATGACCCTGATTTCATAGTTTCACACAGAGAGCCTAACCTGAAGTACACATTTACATTTAACTCTGATAATTTCCATTTTATTCTGTTGCGACCTTTCATACATTTAAGAACAAATTCTTCTTTAAATCATCTTTAATAAAGCAAGGCAGTGACTTTCAGATTTTCTTACCTAAAACAATCAATTTAGTTCCATTTCCAAAGTAGGCAGGATTTGCATTGTCACAGTAAAAGACTGAGCACAAATATCACTAATATTTCATAAACAAAGTATTTTACTAATCAGCACAGAGAAATGCAAAAGAAAGTGTTTTTTTTGAGCAAATGTCTAGTTGTAGTTAATTAATAAGGCTATATTTAATACATATCTTTACAGGACCATTTGTGTCTTTCTGGACTGTTAACTTTATATGTAATTTCTGTTTCTGTTAACGATGATAAAATAATAAGGAAACAGTCTTACCCATAACAATCAATTTTGTTCCATTTCCAAAGTATGCAGGCTCATTGTAATTCACAGTGCTATCATACTTAACATTAAATTATCTTTTAGAATGCACGCAAACGTTTTTGTCATTGATTGTCAAAGTAGTGGTTTTCTGCTCAAGAAAGAAATGTGTGTGCTGTATGCTCAACCCTTTTCATTAAGTTTACTTAACCCCAAATTACTTTAGGGTTCAACTTACCTAAAACAGTCAATTTTGTCCCACTTCCAAAGTAAGCCTCACTTCCAGTGTCACAATGCTGATTTCACTGATAAAAACTCATATTTCCGTTATGTGAATTTTAATAAAAATGTTAGCACTTTTCTTAAACAGAATTGATATATTTCCTTTTAATTATACTACATTTTTGTATGAGAAAAAAAATTCCAAGATAAACTTCAGGCAACCAATCCAACACGTAGATATTCCTGCACATGAAAATGATTAAATCCTTTCATAGAAAATGATTAAATGCATTATATAATTCCCAGAGCATGCCCTGTACTGCTGTTGTATGCTGCTGTAATTGTCCATATTTATCCTCTGCAGGAGAGAGATCTTGCACTTCCCAATGTGAGAGTGATGGCAGGAGGTTTTTGTACAGCGGCTCTATGGAGATGTATCACCGTGGCCCCCTGTCCCCACGGTGTTAAAGCATCACACAAAAACAATGCAGAGCGTGCTCTGCTTCTTCTGCCCCTCCCCCTCCGCTTTTCCCACGCTCGATCTGCCCCTGTTCACCCCTTATATCACTGCTGTCTGTGTCAAACTGAATGTTTCTATTTATATATGTGACAATGTACAGGGAAAGGCAGGGGCAGACCCACTAAAATCCCACCCCCTCCATCCCACCAGAATAAAATGAGTCAAAAAATTCATTCTTCACCCCTTGTGCCATACATGAGGAATTTTGTATGAATTTTCAAGTTGAGTTTTCATGTTTTTTCAAATATCAAATGGCCATTCTATTTATAAAAACACATGTTTAATATACTTAATATATGCTGTGGTTTATGGGTTAATTTTCTCATGATTCATCCTGCAAAGTGTCTTTCTCTTTCCTTATAAGGTCTGTGTTAAATAAAATATAAACCAAATAAAAAATAAATTAAATAAATTAAATTAAATTTAAATAAAATAAATATATAAATCTGAGTTATATAAAATATAAAGTGCTAAAGAATTGCATTCCTCCAGAGAGCGGCAAAGTGGCCCACTGCAAAGCACTGTCATCTCATATCTCCAGGGTTTGGGGTTTGAATGCTGCCCCCTGTTTCTTCTTGGTACTCTGGTTTCTTTTCCCAGTCCAAAAACATACAGTTATATAAACCACAGTCTTTTGATTGCCCACAGTGAGTGTGTGTGTGCCCCACAATGGACTTGCATTCCGTCCAGAGAGGTCCTGTGCCTTGTGCCCTCTGCTTCACCATGACCCTGTACTGGAAAAGTGGTTGGAAAATGGAGGGATAAAGAAATAAACATTTACTTTAAATAAAAAGTCAGAATTTTTAAGATTATTTGTGGGAAGGTGTTTGATTTATCCTGCACGTTAAAAGATAGTCAAATAAATTTCCAGTTAATGTTTAGGAAATTGTTTATACAACAGCAAAATTGAAGTAAAAGTAATATAGGTTTTAGGAGAAACTGCTGGAATGTGAGGGTTGCAGTAGATGACCCTGGTTCACATACTGTTGTTCGATTTAACTTTTCAAAACACAGTGAAGAACAACCTGATGTTGTGGTCTTTACCAATAGGTGGCATTGTTAGTTTTATAGCTTAATACTCAGGTTTAATAATACAAGTTACTTGGGATTTACATTTTATGATAAGAGATTTCATCAAAAATATATACAATAATCATTTTCAAGAATTATGTGTTAAACTATTATGGTGAAAATTGTTTGAGTTGAATTGCTTGAGTAACAAGTGAACCAGTGTGTTGTTATGCATTCTTTTAGAGAACCTTAGAAATTAACTTGAATATATTACTTTAATCCAACATTCAACTATTTGTGTCACAAAAATGAATAGTGAGGTAAATTGCTTGCTACAATAATAGAGGCTTCTGTATCCACATGCAAGAACAAATGAGATGTTATCATGCTTGAGTTTAACACTGATCTCAGAAGGTAACAGGACGTTTGGGTAACAGTAAATTAAGAGCTTTTCTGACAACTATACAACTTCTCCTGCAGATGTCATTATTTAATAACTTCTGTTGGTGCATGAAAGGTTGCAGGCTCTGTGTTAGTACGTATCACTGCCATCCGTAAAATTACTATTATCATTTAAATCTCAAAGGGAGATATTTCAGGTTGTGGCATGTAAGGGTCATGAAATACTAGGGTGAGTTGTTAAAATGGGACACTTTCTGAAAATCTGCCTTCTGGAAAAATCATCTCAATGTCTTGAGTCCCAACTTGATACCGTTCTAAATACATTAATGCCCCTTGAACACTATATAGAAGAGAAAATAAAGTATTACTAAAACATATAACTGCAAAGTTTAACTGTCCCATTTTTCCAGGTGTCCCATTTTCACAATACTCACCCTATTACGTTTGTAATGTATTGTATAACATGTGCACTGCTTTAGACCAAACCATTTGCTAAATAGATCTAACTATAAATACTGTAATAACAATTACGATATTTTTATACAGTGCAAATTTTAGAAAGCATATACACAATTTAAAAATGGTAGTCATTTTCTTTCAGAAAATGTGGTTACTGGTTATTGTGCAGCAACATAACTGCTGTGAATCACTGTGCCATACTGGAAGCACAGTAATATGTAGCCGAGTCTGAGGCCTGTAGACTTTTTATCTCAAGCGAGGACTTCTTAACTTTAGGTCGGGACATTACATATTTGGAAGTATTAAAGGGCGGCTCTATATATGCTGAGTCTTTAGCAGTAGAGTATGCCAGCATATTCATCTCTCCAGTGTTGTGTTTATACCAGTACATATAGAAGTGCGTATCATCATCATGTTCACAGTCCAATGTCGTTGAATCCTCCCCAATTTTTGTAAACAGAATATCTTTTTGAATCACATTCACTCCATCCGTTGTTTCTGTGGATAAAACAAAGCATTTATACAAGCCCTTACCCCGAAATTATCCAATTAAAATCCATCATTATATAACACGACAAAACAGATTACGCAGTTAAGATCTTAATGCAATTGATTCATATATTAGTGATAACGATAAATATATTTCAGAGTATGTATAAGGCAATTCTTACTGGCAGTGAGCAGGAAGATTGTCAGTAACCAGAAAAACTCCATGCTGCTCAAAATGAAGCGTTCTACACCTTCTTTTTCACCTTTCCGAGTTCCGTCTTTTTGTGAAGATCCAATATCACTGCAAATGAGTTAGCAGAACTTTTTCCATGTACGGCCACACAGTTCCTTACAAAATAACTTGTACAGTCAGACAGAACACCTTGACCAAGAACAACTAACAAAAGCTATAAGCCATAGCAATTCTCTTTTCTCTTGATGTGGTTTCTCTCTCCTCCTCCTAACCATATGGTAATTGACAAAAACATTTGGTGGTCATGTGATTTTGTATGCGACAACACCTTGCCCCATCATCATCCAGAAGAAGGGGTAGTTCTGCATAACACAGGTGTAGCAATGGTCTTTTCCTTCCTCTGAGAAAACGTGGTTGACGGTTATTGTTGTGCAGCATACTCGCCGTCAGTCAGTGTGTCATACTGGAAGCGCAATAATACACAGCCGAGTCTGTAGCCTCTAAGTTTTTTATTTTTAGTGCGGATGTCTTGATATGAGTTCTGGACATTTCGTATTTGGAAGAATTAAAAGGTGGTTCTATAGTGACTGTGTCTTTGGCAACAGAATATACCAGTATAGTCATCTCTCCAGGATTATGCTTGTACCAGTACATGTAGTAATAATTGTCATCATCATGTTCGCAGTCCAGTGTCACTGACGGAGTCCCGATTTTGGTAAATAGAACTTCTGTTTTCTGAATAATATTCACTCCATCAGTTGACCCTATGGAAGAAAAAAAAAGATCAAATAACATAAATAATTTAGACATATTTTAAAAACATACACGGACATGGATGTTACATTTAAAGGACAACAAAAACATTTAGCTTAACAGAATATTGTGAAATATAAGTAATTTTTTGATTTAGGCTTTTTACGGTATGAGACAGTTCTTACTAGTCATGAGCAGAAAAGTTGTTAAAATGTATTGAATCTCCATTCTGTGCCCCATGTCCTTTTTCTGGTAGTGACTAAATACGATCCTGCAGGCGTTAAGGAACTATAATATTACATAACTTATCCAAAACTCAGTATATCAACAATGATACATTGCTAAGAGCATGGATCGGTTATGTGCAGTAGGAGAAATGGTTGCATTTTCTCTTCTCAAAAGGCGGCTCCTCCCCCTGTTGTTCTCATACCTTTACTATACACCTATTATGACTATTGTTAAAATTAATAACTAGGTTAAGTAATGTACCTGATTTATTACAATCCTGTTGGTTACATTCATATACACGGACAATTTACTATCTATTTGGTAAATGGAAACAAATTATGTGAAATTATGAAATGTATCGTTCTTACTTGGCAGACTCCCTAATTGATATGGGAGAAATGTAATGATCATGTTTCTTATTTATCAAAATGTATTCATTTATTAAATCATTATTACTGACCATAAGACTGATGAATGAGTGAATATATTCTTAATTGTGATTATTCTTGCCTTCCTTCCAAAAGATACCTTCTAGGGAAGTGGGTAGTGGCAGTTTTTCATGATGTCCTGCAAAAATACACAGGAAATATTCAATAAGAATTATCACTCTCAGTGGACATCTTTGTGGCACATAAACAATAATGGTGAGTTTGAAGTCCAGCCTAGGAAGAGCTGGCCAAAGCGGGGTACCTTGTCGATGAAAGGCAGGGTACGCATGCACACTATGGATAATTTAGAAACACCAGCCCAACTGAACTGTAAGCTTTTGGAATGTCAGAAAAATGTAGCTAAACAGAAAACATTGTATAAATTTATAAACATATCAATAGAGTTATTAATGAACTGCATGCTTACCTGAATTGCAAATTATCTTTGGATTGTAGGTTGAAACCACAAGGTGGTTTTGGGGATGTAAACACTATTAGCTAAAGTAACCTGGGATTTGGCAAAGGAGATATATTTTGGGATATTATATTTTCTTTGAACACTCTACACAAAAGTGTATCACTGCTACGATGTTCAAGTTCTTGCAGAACGAAATTCAGGTCCCGTTTTGATATTTTTTCCATCAGTGTTACTGCTGAAAGCAACAACAAGAACAATTGACTACATAGACATAACTGGAAGGTAGATGGAATTGAGACAAACAAGCCTGTCACCTCACACACTGTAAGTATGGAGAGAAGCTCCAAACTGCCTTCTTATATTGAAATATTTTTTGACAAAAATGTTTTGAGGTCAATGTTCATCTCAGAGGCCTTCATGGGAAAATAAAATCTAGTGACCTCTAAATATAAAATCTAGTTAAAAAAATAGCACAAAGATGCTAAAAATATGAAGTACATTTATTGTTAAAAGAGTATGAGAAACCACGACACCCCTCGACCAAGCCAGCTGCACTCCCATACCATTCACATTCTTGTACAGAGCCCTTGACAGTCTCCCACACTGTGACTTGCCGCACAGTAATAGGTAGTACTGTCATTGACAAGAAGGTTGGAAACTTGCAGGCTGAAATTATTCTTATCGCTCTCAATGAAAACCCTGAAGCGTTCCTTGCTATCAACGAGGTCATATTCATTGCTCAGAAACTCCACAGCACTCTGCTCGGAGCTTTGCCGATACCACTGCATGGTGTAGCTGGTCATTGACACGCCTGTAGACATGGTGCACTGTAGGACCACTCCACCACCAACTTTGGCCATTAGGAACTTTTGGGGCTGGAGTACCTTAGAGTCAGTGGATAAATCTTTATGGAGAGAAGAGAGACATCACTTGTTAAAATGTACACCAAATAGGTTTTGAAAGTTTGGGATGTACAAATGGTTATGCAAATATGCAACCTGTAAAAACTGCATAGCTTCTTTCAAATATTAACTAAAAATAATCACAGCTTGAAATGATTCAGTTATGGAGATAGGTGAGACAATACATTACAGAGAAGTATAAGTTACATATTCTCACGTGAGGACAAGCAAAATAGCAGAGAGAGGATGAAAACCGAAAGCATTCTTCCTAGGATTTGGAGTCCCATCTAGCCGCTGGCATTTACTGTAACTTAGCCTGATCAGAAGTTTCGCACTCCCTCTCAGCACTCTACAGACATGCCTTCTCTCAAGAGAAATGGACTCCTTACGTGCGCAAGTGCTATTTTTTTGCCAAATGAAGCTTGCAGCACACAACATGAAAAAAAGTGGGTCACCAACATCAGACTCAGCAAAGAGGTGTACACTCATTAATACCACTCACACCTTTTTTAAAAACACAGGGAAAATATAAAAAAGACTGTAGATGAATCAGTGACATATCAGATTTTCAAAATAGCAAAAAAAATTAAAATAGAACAGCAAGTCAGTCTCAATGTTTCCTGCATGAATTCAGATATGCATTTTTCATTTTTTGTATGTGTTATTATCCATATGATATTAAAATTAATGACAATAACACAATCACAAATAGTGAGAAATGTAATTGGTGATCTATAAGGAATCTATATCCAGCTGTGAAATTTCCACACTAAAACTACAGATATTAAATATTTTGTCTTTTAAGGTAAAAGCTTTTAATCTGTCAAAATTTTTTCCTACATTATTTCAGCCGAGGTAAAAATGCTTTCGGTTTATATTTATTATTATTATTATTATTATTATTATTACTTTATCATATTATATTAACTGTTCTACATTAATTTAATTATATATGTCAAGTAACACAATATTTTATATATTTGTGGCAAAATTCATTTTTTTACTGAATGACATCTTTCGTTTCACTGAATGACGTACTGCACCTGCAATGTGCCTGTGAGGGACCAGATGGGTAGGTCTAAGGAGTCACAGGTTACATACCAAAAAAGTCATTTATTCCAAACCACCATATTATTTCAATGTCAAAGAAGCCAAATAAACAAAACTACAACTAAGACATCTTCAGTTCAAATCAACTGAAGTAGGTAAACTGACTCATTTCAAACATTAAAACACTAAGGACTTAAATAATGGCTGAGCAGACCAACACACCTCCAACTAGGGGAACACGAAGACCAATGAGTAACAAAAAACAAAACACTTATCAGTTCACTACAAATATACAAACATAGTAGCCATTTGAGTTAAAAGATGCATCATGATTCATTAATGATGAACAAACATGAGATCAGTAAATGACTAAGACTTAGTTTTTGATTAATTAATACATGAGTAATAGCATAATACTACATTATCTGTGATCAGTGTTATCAGCAAACAAGGGCATAACTGTGAGGTGAACATTATGGGGATTGAGGTCTCCACCCATTTAGAGGGGTGCAGGGGGTTGTATTGGGCGGTTTGGGTTATTGGCGGGGTTAACACCCCTCCATAATTTGCGTCATTGCGTCATTAGGTCAAACAATTTCACTGAATGACAAATTCTGTTTTGCTGAATGACAAATTTCATATACATTCATTCCTAATAGGCGGTTGCTTGGTCGCCTGTTACCAGCAATGACCTCGACGTTGATTTATACACTTCAAATTTCAACTCTAACTTAATGTTTCTAAAATCTACAACTCCTTGGCGGATGACCGAATGACACACAAATCTGAAATACACGATATATACTACACATGGAAAAGGTGCAATTATATTATGTAGGAGCAAAATTTTAAACGTACAACTTGGGGGCTCTTCAGGGGTCTTAAGCGTCATGCCATCACATGTCACCTGATTAAAGTTACATCACTGTAATTGAAATTTTTTTTGGATGACATTCAAGAAAATTTGTGTTTGCGGTGCAAAGTGTTTTAGATATTTAATAAAGGTGTATCTTGTCAATACTTCAAAATGCCTAGTATGAGCCTTGAAAAAATATGTCAGTGAGAATAGTTAATGATTTTTTAAATTATTTTTATCATTTTACAAACAATTGTCTTCATAGACTTTAAGTGAGGACTGTTTTACCGAATGACATTTTAACACTTCAATACTATAGAAATTAATCAAGTTAGTATCATTCACACAATAATGAATAGCGGTCAGGAATGTGATATGGAGTTTATGCCTTTAAACAATTTTTAGCCATTTTTTTATACAAAGTATAAAGTAATGGTCATAAAGTAATGTCATATAATCAGAATGAGAATAAGTAGATAAATATTCTTATAATATAATATTATTATAAGAAAATTAGTTGTTTCTCTGTGTTATATGCAGATGCATATTTGTTGTTATTTTTGTGTCAATGTATGTATTGCGTATAGACGTGGTGTTTTGGAGTGGGAATTATTTTGCAACTTTTTTACGTAACAGGCATGGGTGAACATAATTAACGTATCAGTATACCACAGATGCATAACTAGATGACCATACGGAATCTTAAGCTATCAGTGTGAGATTGTAATGTCATCCATGCCGGTACAAAACTTATAAGTACATCAATTAGCCTAACAGCATATGGACAGCAAGAGGAAACGCACATTGTGTAGGGAGTACATACAACCTACACAGACAGCACATGTCTAGTCCCCATTCGGCCAGCAGCTGTTGCTGGTCATCCTCTCCCCCCCGTAGCTCAGTGGTCGGAGTATGAGGCTGTACCCCTCCAGTCTTGAGTTTGAGGCTGACTGGAGGCCAGCCGTATCGGTTGTGTAATTGGTTTTTCCTTAGTCTGTAATGGTTTATCTTTGTGTCCCTGTTTTGGTTTACCCTGCTTGTCCATCCATCCATTTTCTGTAACCGCTTATCCCATTCGGGGTCATGGGGGGTCTGGAGCTTATCCCAGAAGTTAAACTATTTCTTGCTTTTTAGTGTGTCATGCTAATTTGTTGTATTTTATTTGTCATGGCATTGTTTTGTCTGGATATTGCACCCTTGCCTGGTCGGACTATAGCACTGTCTTGTGTTGCGCCTTGCCTCCACCACTACTATGCTGTAGTTGGAAAGATTCCGTAAAAAGAATTTCTTTGTACTTTCAGAATACACAAGACAATAAAACTCAAAACTTGATACCGTTCTATCTCCCACTGTAGCTCTGGCTCCTTCCCTGTCAGAGATGTAATGTATTTCCAAAGACAGTGTTCATTAGCAAGGTCTAGCTCATGTAGGTCCTTCCCATTCATACGTGCTTCTCAACTAAAGTCCAAATGCAACTTTTTCTGGTCTCAACTCACAGACGTCATTGCCAAGAGAGGCCTACCAGAAACTCAAGCTCCAGAAGATATAATTCTGTGGATTGTTAAGGCACACAAACTCTATGCCTTGGATGGGATTGCAAGAAAAATAATGGCAATTTGTAACATTGATATATTTCATCGGTGATGCTCTAATAGAATTAGAACTTACAGAAAGGGGTTCTGAGACACTAGGAGCAGGGACACATTGGCCAGCAATATACTTATGAGATCCAAGCATTCTGCGTGATATATGTGACTGTAATGTTCATAAATGTATGAACACAAATCTCATATCTTTGCTATAGTGATCTAGTTTTGTTTTAGGAAAAAGAGAAAATAAAAAAACAATCCACAAATTTCCTTTTTTCTGTATTTATACCACCACTACGTTTTTTTGAAGAAGAGTTTATAAAATAATTAAATGCTGTGATGGTTACATTTTGCCCCAACTGATAGATTTCTGGACTATCTAAATGTAGAAATATAGGCAGATGAAGCAAGCCCTGTAGTGCAGGGGTGATGGCTGCAGTGGCTGGTTGAGTGCTGTGTACCTCAGTGTGATCATAACATTGTCAGGCCCCTGAGAAATGGCCATAACCCAACCTGCTCCAGAAGCACTGCATGCTGGCTGACTCTGTGCCTTGTATCAAATGGCAAAATGCAGTTGATCTTACGGGTATACAAGCAACGTGTTTTTGTACTGTAACACTGCAGATGTTAACCATTGTGCTTACTAGCTGCACAGAAATAGATTGAGCTGTCTGCAACAGTCAGATTAATGATGTTCAGGGAGCCTTTCGTAGTTGCTGATCTTTTCAGCTGAAACCGTATTTTAAATTCCTCCTCATAGTTGGGTTCAAGTGTGCTGTAGCCATATCCGATCAGAAGCAGATCTGTATTGTCCTTCTCCTGTTTATACCAAAGCATAACATCATAGTTAGCATTATCATGGCTACACTGAATCGCCACTTCTTTCTCTAAATTAGCCAAAATAAACTCTGGCTGCTCAATCTTGACGCCATTTGTGAGACCTGTGGACATACAAAAATAGAAGAACTTTAAGACGAGATTTGAGAAAACTATTCAATCATCAAAGCACAACAAATAACAGTGATCATTATTAATAATTATTAGTATGAACAGGTTAGGTACAAAATCATTTCCTTGACTTACATAGAATCAAGAGTAAGAAAAATAAAGCTCCCTGTCTGACTATGAACATTATAATAAAGTAAGCAGTGAATGATGTTCTGAGAGCAAATACAGGAAGTAATTTTAAAAACTGATGAAAAATTTGTCAGAAGCTGAAGAAATATTGTGTGCACTGGAACATTAGTATGTCTCACACCGAAACAGCAAGAGAACAAACTCAAATCCACCAGTGACCCAACAGTGTCTCTCTGTGTTTTGTGACTAAAGCTCTGAAAGGAAATAAAATGTCACTTTGAAGGTTATGTTTTGCTAAAAGTTTGTGTATGATATGGGAAGACATCATTGGCTATTATAAACATCAGGGCTGTGCTTCCCTCTTCTGGAGGAAACTGTTGCTGGATTTATGCAACAACATTATGCCTTTTGTTTCAAAAAGTTATTATTATAATAAAGTTAGAAACTTTGTTTTTTGGTAAAATAAAAAATGAACTTGGAATTTGTACAGGTAGGAAAAACACGAATAACCAAGAGAATAATCTGTCTGCATTGGTTTCTTTTTTATAGCATATTATCATTCTCAGACACTGAAAGCGTGAGAAGGTAAATATGGCCTGAGCAAAAATTCTTACATTTGTAATTTGGAGTGCTCTAATGCACGTGGGTTGCATTCTACTTTACAACCAACTCCCTTTTACAAGTTACTTGTACTTAAATGCGTATTTTGAGATGAATTATACAGTGTATAATTGTTATTGAGCTCAAAACCAGTATGAATGTTCAACAGTAATACATAATCGTAACATCTGCATCTGTGCTTACAGACACCTTCTTCCAAAAAGTACAGTATTTTTGCGAAAAATGAATAATGACAGACATATAGTTCAAAGAAGCCAGAGTATTCAGAACAAAGTCAATAATCACACCTTGTCTTCCCTCTGCATTTGCATTATGTTTTTGTCATGTGACCTTGTGAGTATGGAGCATTGTGCATACTCGCCGCACAGAAGTATATTGCGCTGTCTGCAAGAGTCAGAGCAGTGATGATCAGAGAGCCTTTTTCATTTGCAGATCTTTTCAGCTCAAACCGTTTGGTGAAGTTCCCCTCATAGACGGGGTCGTTTGTGCCGTAACTGTATGCGATGAGGAGCAGAGCCACACCGTCCTGCCCCTGTTTATACCAAAACATCATGTAGTAGCTGCTTTCACTGTGGCTACATTGAATCTCCACTTTTTCCCCTAAATTAGTCAAAATACTTGCTGGCTGCTCAAACTTGATTCCAGTTGTCAGACCTGTGGACATACAAAAATATAGATTTTTTTTCTGGAAAAGTGATATGCAATCAATACTGAATTCCATAATTATCGCTGAAAACAGGCAAAAATCATAAGGACTACAAATATTGTTATCAGTCCTTATTGTCACATAAACATTACTGCAAATACGCCTTTTCTCTTTTTTCCATCTTACATGGAATCAGGATTAAGGTAAATCCAAATCCCCCTGCGACTGTAAACATTATAATGAAGCAAGCAGCGAATAATCATCTGAGAGGATATACAGCTTTACACTGGATTATGTCGTAGACTAATGTGTGTCATATAACGTGGGCAGGATTTCATCTGTGACACCCAACTGGGCTGTGCTTCCCTCTGCTGGAGCTAAATGTTTTAAATAATATAATATTATTATTATTATTATTATTATTATTAATAATAATAATAATAATCTGGTCACTTAAATGTGATGTGATGCCCTTACGTTGTAAAATGCAGGCTTGTATGTAAAAACAATTTTCAGACAACAATTTATTTATTCCGACAAAACAAAAAATCATATACCACAGAGAATTTTTCTATAAATCACATTAGTCTATGATTATATCATGCTAAATATACCAGTGTACTGCTGAGAACAAGTATAGAATAACAGTTATTTCAACGGCTACTAGAAGAGGTTCTACGTGTTTGACCTTCTAGTAATGTTCTGTACACTGATTCCACTGCATGGACAAAGGGGTGTGTACTCTAAAGTGCCAGCTTGGCATGCATTTCTACCAAAATACCTTGTAGTGGTTAAGGAAAGAGGAGCTACTGAGGTCTTTCTGGTGCAACAGAAACCTGCTTCCTAGTTTGCAATATTAGCAATGAACAAGTAACCCTTTCTGAGTGTGTATTTACATATATCCACTCCTGAAATTTTACTTCAAGAGAAACAACAGGCAATTTTGCACAAAAAATGTATGCTATTATCCACCGGCCTGTAAAGAATCTACTGCACACCAGCAGGAGGGAATCGGCACCACACTGGTCAATAGCGCCAACGGAGTCCTAAGGGTTGGCATGATGGTGGCCACCAATATCCCTCATCAGTGAGGGGGACACTCTTCCCCAGCACAGCCCATGCTGGGGAGAAGGTCAGCAAGACAGAAAGAGTAAGAAAACTCTATTTGCATTCTTTGGCATGACTGTTGGACAGCTTGGAGGACAGCCACTCAAGACACTCATGCACAGATAAATACAGAATTCAACAAAAGTGAGTACACCCCCAGCTGATATTATCAAAATATGTCAAATGATTCAAAACAGTATCATATTATAATAACTACATCCATTGTAATAAATTGAATTAAATAATTAATTAATTTAATTGATTAATGATTGAATTAAAGAATTTACGCTGATGTATAACTAAAAACAATCAGGTTAGACAGACCATATTGAAATTACTGACTAGCTAGATGTGCAGTGAAACAAAAGTAAGTACACCCGTGATGCAATTTCCACCTATAGCCAATTGCATAAGCCCAGTTAGATCCATTCACCAAACTACTTATGGTCATGTTACCCCTTTTGTTAGTTAGGTATCCAAATAAGCTGTTCACAATTTTTGTGTCTTAAGGACTTGTTTTAACCCATTATGGCTCCATATGATCAAGGAATTGTTTCGAAGTTTAAGAAAACAGATAATAAAAATTCACAAAGATGGAGAAGGGCAAAAAACACTGGTAAGCAACTCAACAAATGCCAAGATAGTTATTAGGAGTATCGGAAGAGATACACTACCAGAGAGCAAAACCGTAGTGAGAGTAACCCATCTAGCTGAAAAGAATCATCTGTGAAAAATGACAGATTATTTCTCATCTAATTCATGCTACACTTATATCATCCAACTCAAAGAGGCGTAAATGTGTCAACAATGCTACAAACATACAAAATATTAGAAAAACAAACTGCAATCCCACTAGTGAAGTCAAGCGACAAGAAGACAAGCAATTACAACAATAAAAGAACGTGCTCTTATCTATAATGTAAATATATATATTATGTAAGATGGGCTACTTATAAGTGATAAAACTGAAAAAAGGAAAGACCAGCATGGTGAAAGAAAGATAATGGAACAGTGTTTACTTGGGAAACTTTAATAGACTAAAACCTAGAACTGAAAGTACATTTGGTGATGACACTGCTCAAAGCTCTAGTAGTGAAGTTTTGTTGTTAAAGATTGACAGTAACTGGCATCCCATTCTGAGTATTCCATACTCCATCCTGTGCTTCCTAGAATCGGCGTCAGGCTTATTGTGACCCTGTAAGCAGTTATGGAGATGGAAGGATAAATGAGTGGGTGGATGGATTAACGGCTGAATTCTTGACTGATTGGTAGCATAATGCTAAATGAATTATGAAAACCTTAGCGTGATGTGAACAAGCTGTCAGACAAAACCCACAGCTGTTAGTTACACTAGGCTGTTATATTCTGAAGAAAAGTTAAGTGCTATTCTCCCACTTGCAGTGGCTTTGGTTAGGCGATCGAGGGCTTTTTGCAAAGGACAGAGGGGATCTGAGGCACCATGCTGACTCACGGCACAGTAATATACAGCAGTGTCTGCTCCTTGTAAGCTGGTAATATGCAGGTGTCCATGGCTTTTGGCATCTCCGCTTATTTTAAAGCGATCATTAAATGCCGTTTTTCTGGTTTCCTGGGAAGAAGAAAGGTAGCCCACAAGTCTCATTGCTTTATTATCTGCAGCATGTTGATACCAGTAGAGGTAATAGTAGCTGCCTTGGCTATGAGTGCAGCTAAAATTTGCATTTGTTCCTGATTTCTGAATGACAGCAGGGGTCTGTGAAATGAGAGTGCTTGCTACGCCACCTTCAATAAAGAAAAGAGATAGTTATTGAAAACACAAACTAAATTAAACAGTTTGCAATGATGTCATCTATATGTAAGTATTCATACTTACCATTGAACCACAGTGAAAAGGTACTGTAGGTGAAGAGTACTATAATCATTCTGGTATGTACCTTTGGAAACGACCTAGCTCTGTAAAGGGAAGAAGAGGGATTGTCATTTCATGAGTATTAAAAACAATATTCCATTATGAAGCCCCATAGTTAGCGACATAAAAAACAGCCCCCTGCTGGACATCATGTGCACTGAACAGAATTGAACTGAAAGCTTCCTGACAAGAACAACAAAACTTGCCTATCATGTTTAATGAAGGTAGGTAAGTGATCCTTAATACTTCATGTATGCATGCACGTGTCTATGTGAATTTGACCCTGAACTTGAATTTGTTTGAAATACCGTAGTTCATCATACAGTTTGTGAATGCGTTTAGATCTGCTGTGCAGATAGGTGAGCCACCATATCAAAGAGTTTTTGGCAAAGCATTGCAGAAATCTGCATTACTGTGTTGGCTTGCTGCACAGAAATATATTCCACTGTCTGCCATGGCGATACCAGAGATGTTTAATGAGCCATTGTTTCTCCCATCTCCATCCATTACAAACCTGCTATCTATACCATTTTCACGATTGGGTTGGTTATAATAAAGATTTCCCAAATATTTCAGAGGGCCCCCTGATTCTAATTGTTAATACCAGTGCATGCGGTCATAGTTATTCTGTGTTATTTTGTTGGAACAGTTGAGTTGCACCCATTCTCCCAGCTTCTTGACATATACGGGAGGAGACTGGTGAACTCCCGCACTTACAGACAAATCTGAAAGACAAAGAAAACAGCAATAACATTACAATATGATTATGAAAGCACTTTCCTTCATTAGCAGTATGATCCTCAGGTTCTCACCTGTGAGACAGAGCAGTAAGAGAATAGAACTGATGAAAGTACCGGCCATACTGATTGCAATATCTTCCTTCCAGCCGTATAATGCTAGACACACAGCTCTATAGGCGAAGCTGAGCTAGCATACTGCTGTACATTGTAGGGTTGGTCTCACTGCCCCCTACTGAGTCTTTTCTGCAGTTTGGTGCTGCTCTGTCAGGAAGCTTGCTGGTTGGTTGTACCTTTCCATTCTTAGTGGCATGCCCAGATATCTGTCTGTCACTAAAGCAGTCTCCAGGAGTGAAGCTTGTCGTACATGTATCCGGTTTAGTATGTTGTGTTTTTGCACTTTTTATACTTTTTTTGTTTACATGTACTGCATATGCATTTGTCCCAGCGATTATGGTGCAGGTGTAATGGTACAGTACTAAGCCTGGCTACAGATAGAAAGGGATTTAGTTGGCTAGCAGAGACAGGGATTAGTATATGTATTCCTTGCTGGCAGCACAAAACTATGTTGCACTGTCCTAAGACTTAATATTAAAAATGACCAGAGTGGTACCTGCCTTGCAGTGGCCTTTATTGTTTATCAAATTTCCTCAAGGACTGCATTTTGAAAATGAAGGCTCCTGGCAATCTCTTATCTGTCACCCATTCATACCAGTGCAATTAGGAGTACTTCTTGTTTTTATGGTAACAGTAAAGTTGTGCTTCTTTTAGTTTAATCTCAGAATAGCAGGAAACATCTGTTGAACACAAATACAGTCCAAATACCCTGCAGAAAACATACAGATGGCGGTGGAAAGTGATGCCAAGGACTAGATTACTGCAGAACTGTGGTGTCTCTTCCTTAAAGATCTCACATGTGAACCAGGTCAAAGAAACAATTAATCTGATGAGAATTTTTTTAACATGTTGGAACAATGGAGTTCATGAATGAGTTGCAGAGTAACCAGAACTGCCAGAGGACGGGGGGATGTGACATCATCACTCAATACTAACAACATTCATTGAACATAAGAACATAAGAACATAAGAAATGTACAAACGAGAGGAGGCCATTTGGCCCATCAAGCTCGTTTGGGGAGAACATAACTAATAACTCAGAGTTGTTAAAATCTTATCTAGCTCCGATTTAAAG
>JAAGVU020000025.1:12359420-12388723 GCA_011763525.2 Mormyrus iriodes
TTGGTTGATTAGATAATTGCATTAATGAGAAATTGAACAGGTGTTCCTAATAATCCTTTAGGTGAGTGTATATATATGGACCAAAAGCATAATTCTAAACCAGGACAACAATATTAGTAAATATGATCGTATCTCGATTTACGTTTTCTCTTCCATGTCGGGAATGGCCTAAATCCACATATGCCAACTGGTATATTGCATGTGTAACACAGGCCGTGCTGCTGGCACTCACATGCTTTAACAGAGAGGACTACTTCAAGCCAAACCACTCACAATAATTAGACTTTTTACTCTTTCGCAAATGGCGTGCTTGGGCATCCAACCCACACATTTTCGTGACACAGTCATATGTCTCATCAAGAATGGCATCTAACAGATACAAAAGGTTTTCATTATCAGACTTGGACGACGGAAACCTATTAAAAATTCAGAGATTTTTTTTACAGGTCAACTTAATTGTGTAGTAAAATTCTGTGGCTGTTACTCAATTTTCTTTATTTTTCCATAATAAAGAGTGTGTTCTTGCTTTTACGAAAAGTTTTTTTTTTACCCTTTACTGAAGATTTGTCTTCTTGTAACAAATCATTTGCTTGTTAAAGATAGATTCAACAACATAAAAATCATGCCTCTAATATGGTTCAAAATTAACTGTTCACTGTTTGATGTTATTAAGTACCATGTTAAATGTTTGTTTTTGTTCTCAAACCAGTCTAGAATAAAAAGTTCTCTGTATTATTTGTTCAGCTGTAACAACTGAACAATAAAAATGTCAATGCTATTCGTACTGCAAGGAAGAAATGAAAATTACCACATAAAAACAAGATAAAATAAGAGCATATGTTGACTATGTACGACTATTTACAAATTTTGAACTTTTTAGACCAGAGACAAACTGTTGGGTCTGGTTTTCATCTTCTGAAAAAAATGTAATACTGCCCCCTGGTGTCAGACCGAGAGAATTTCATTTTCAGCATTTCTTTTCTAGCTTTTTTTTTGATAGCCCTTGTAGTCACAATATTTATGTTTGCCTAACACTTATGATTGCAAGACTGTGGGAGGAATCCAGAGTACCTGATTAGTAGCTGAAAGGATATAGCTTGTCACTCTCAAACTCTAAAACCTTTTCTGTATTTCAATAAACGAAACGATCTACTTTGTGACCAACAACACAACCCAGTGATCCTAAGAGGACACGCCTCAAACTACAAAGAAGTTGACAACACATGTTCTGGTAACTCTACAAACTCTATATAATTAGATTCCATAAAAGTATAGCTAGGTGTTTTTATGTATGTTGTTTTTTGAAATGAATACAGTTGTAAAGACATACAATGATCTTTAAAGTTTAAGAGTCAGAACACATATAATGTTATAATGTCAGCAACGATCTTATGCTGTTGCTGGCAGTGAAACACAACAGTGCATGGTAAAGCTCACTCTATGAAGTGAAGCCAGATTTGACAGATCAGGTAAATGTGTTGAATCCTGATTGGTTATGTAATGGAATGCCTTCAGTCCCTCGAAACTCGGCAGAGATTTCATCAAATGTCCGCCCTTTCGTCTCAGGGAGCCGCACAAATATGTAGCTGAGAGCCAGGAGGGCTACAGTCATGAAGAGGAGGTAGACATAGGCACCACATACTTTCTGCAGAAGGAGATACAAAAAAAAGTTTACTTTTGTTTAAATAAATAAGCGTATAGAGTAATGAGCAGAAAAAGGGGGTCATACCAGCAATGGTGGGAAAAGCAGAGCCAGCAGGAACTTGCCGCCAAAATTGAGCATGCTGGTGAATGCCATGGCAATAGGCCTGGCCGGCTGGTCGAACAGTTCGGCACCAATGAACCAAGAGATAGGGCCAGGCCCAACCTCATAGGCCGAGATCAGGATAAATACCAGAAGAACTTGCAGACCGCAAAGACCTGGGGCAGTATGCTGAATGAGTAAATAGTCAGGAATTCAGAAAATTAGAAAAAGTAGTAAGTAAGTATTGATTAGAGAAAGTAAAAACAGGCAAATGAAATGCAGGTTACACACACTGAGAGTAATTTTGAAAATGTATGATGCTATGGGGTAAAATTTATCTATTCATTTACCAATCTTCCAACCATTTATCCAGTACAGGATTACAATTTTAAAATTATTTAAAAATGGAGTAATATTGTGGCATCATTAAAAAGGTGACTTTAGGTCGGTCTGAATTCCAGACTTATAATTGATTTTTCATTTGTTCTTACCATTAACGTATCTGTGATGGTCATCAAAAGGTTACATATTGCTAAAGACAGGAAACCGATTAGTAAAAGTTTCCTGCGACCTGCCCTTTCCACTAGAAAGAACTTGAGAAAATAAATAGTGATTAGTCTCCTGCTTTGCACACCCATTATGGTAATGGTCTTCCAATTGAATTGAACTCCACCAATCGCTCAGAAGTTCCACACGCTAAAGAAATATCACAATTGCTCAAATAATCTTAAACTTAAACTCACCGCAACAACAGTGAATGTGACATTGACAGCCCCGACTCCAAGTGTCAGATATTTGGCTTTCTCAAAGCCTGACTTGGAAAACATCTTGGTGGAGTAATTTATGATCTGAAAAAGACAAGACAAAGTTAAGGATGCTGTTGTAAAAATTGTAGAAGTTGATTCCTTTGTGCTTACACCCAAAAGCACTTCTTATTGCTAGTATCTAATTTTAAGACATGTTGCAATGTTACAAATAACACATTTTTTTATGTTCTGTAAATGTGTTTTTTCATTAATTTTGCACCAAAATGTTCAATAATGTAGTGTTAATACTATGTTATGCTAGGAAATCAGGACCATCACCTGAATGTTTTTCTGGTAATGTTTTACAAGAATTTGCTCCAGGTATGAAAATAAAAATCATAAAATGCTACAGCTTTTACAGTATCATACATACCACTGCACCAATGTAAAACAACATTAAGTACATATATATTCTTTTTGCTTATAAATACAGAAACAAAAACAAACACATATACAGCATATAAACAGTAAATATATAATATAAAATTATGCAGAAATTAAGAATGTTAAAATAAATAAAGCATGAAAGAGGCATGACTGCAACAAGTTAATTAACTTCAGCATAGCTTTATAAATTCTACACCATTTTGGTTTTATCACTGACCGCATTGAACCCGGAAAGTTGGCTGCCCAGATTGACAATCAGAACAATGAAGATTGGCTGCTTGTAACTATGCTTAATAAAGAATTCCCTTATTGTAACTCTTGACTGGGCGTGGGAGGCCTCCTCTTTAATTTCCATTAATTCATTTTGCACTTTGTATGTACTTCTTCTCAGTCGGCACAGGGCTGAAACAAAAGCTAAAGGTCACTGTCAGATATTCACAGACATTTACCTTTTTCTGTGTTTCCTTCATAGGTTACAATGAATACCAGGCACAGTTTCAAATTCAGGATTTTTCACAAGAGTAACACTCACAGCCATTCAGGCACCAGGCAAGATTATTGCTCAATGATAAAAACTCCAAGTAGTTCTAACCCACCTGACTCTGCTTGCTCCTCCTTTCCACAGTTTATAAGGAGGTAGCGAGGGCTTTCAGGACAGAAAGGCAGAGCGAGAAACTGCAGCAGTGCAGGGATGAGGGACAGTGAAAACATCAAGGCCCAGTAGTTTTCTGTGCCCAGCACTGTATCCAGGCCCACCACCTAGAATATGTGATGCAAAGAGCTTAGTCACACACTGATGCTATCTGTAAGAAATGACTCTCAAAGTATAATATTCTGTGATAAAATAAGATTTAACTTAAATAATCTCACCATTCCCAGAAAAATTCCAGAGGCAAAGGAAACCTGGTTGAGTGTTGCAAAGGCCCCACGCAGTTCAGTGGGGGACACCTCCTGGATGTAGAGGGGGTTGAGGCTCATAACCAAGCCGCAGAACAGGCCGAACACTAGCCGGCCTACGATGAGCACCTCAAAGGATTCAGTGGCCTTGGATATGAACATGAGACAGGCACCCAGCACAGACAGCGAATTGGCTATCATGATGGAGTCACGCCTGGATTGATCAGATGAGGAAGAAAAGGGCATTCTAGCCAATCAGATGGACTTCACTGTTCAGCATTCACAGTGTGTCATCATTTAGGTGCCATTAGGTACTTGTATTCAAATCAATCTTAACTACAGAATGATCCTGTCTGATGAAGGAAAGGTTTAGAGAAATCTGACTGTAAAGGTTCCAAGTGAGATATATGTTATGCAGAAATAAATAGAAATGTAGATATTTATCATAGTATATTTATGCAAATCACAAGGTTGAATGTTGCTATAACATCAAACAGTTTGGGGATATGATCTGGCCCTCACCTGCCAAAAGTATCAGCTAAGCCTTTGACTCCCAGTGAGCCCAGCAAAGCCCCAAAATCCTTAATGCTGACCGAGAGCGACCAAAGCATGGTGAGGCTGCCGTCTTGCAGGGACTTGTTATGGCGAGACCTCCAGGTCAGATTGAAAAATTCCTCAATTATCTTCAATGAAAAAAAGACATGCTTAGGCATTTTTTTTCATAGAATGCCCCTCGAATTGTCTTTTTAAGTATTGATTGAACTTCTTGATAAATGTACCCATTCAATGAACTTCAGTACTCCACGTAACCCTTCATGCAATGATTTAAAAATGCATACCTTCTTATTTTAATAAGTGTTAATAATTATAAAAAATGTGTAATAGATTTATTTTAGAGGTTTTTAATTTTTAAAATGAAGTAGGATCAGTAGAGAATGCTAACTTAAATGAGTTATAATGATGGATTGGGGATCAGTAAATTTCTGGTAAAATTCTGGAATTTGGTTTCAAGACTAAATTGGATTTGACCACATATTAAATCAGTTTCATTATTAATAACTATATTATGTGATGTATTGCAACAATTACATATTTGATACATCTTATAATTTAAATACAGGCAGCTCTCGAATTACATAAAACAGATATAAGTAAATTTGGAATTATGCAAAAAATATCAGAGATACGTAAATTTACATCTTTTCATTTATTTAATATGTGTTCTTTAATACGTAATACTAGTATATTTCTGGTTTATGTATTTTTTGCTATAGAGTGTCTTGAATGTTATGGGAAAGTAAATCTAACTTATGTAAAATTTGACTGCCGTAAAATCTGATTTACATAAGGGTTTATGGAATGGATTACAGTCGACCCTTCCACATCATTGGGATTAGTCGCACAGGCCCCCCACGATCCAAAAAAAAGCATCGATTCTTGTTGTTTCCCTAGGAGAGTGAAGTGAGAATCCACACAGAGCAAAGCAAAGTGAAAAGATATGAGAAACACAAGATACAAAGACTGTGAGTGGCTGCCATATACACGCTTGGCGTCCTCCAAGCCAGCACCTTACATATATTTCATGCGTTTGTAAGTTACTAAAGCTTTTGTGTGCCCTCTGCTGGCCTTTGTCTGCCCTCTGTCTGCCCTCTGCTGGCCTATGTGTATTGTCTGTGACTTTCACTAAACTCCCACTTCATTTTTTTATGCCGACCCCACAAGATACCAATATTGTGTTGGGGAAAGTCATGATGCATTCGGGGCAACTGTACTTATATAAATCAAGAACTGCCTGTATTGACAAAGAATACATATAACAGAAATGCTCTCTATCCTTACCTTGGCTGGAGCATTGACATTACCAGTGTGGTATCCAATCTGGAGTGAACCTAATACCGCTGCCACAATGGACATCAGGAGGATTCTGGTCATGGGGCTCTGGGCCCACACAAGGAAAGACAAAAACATTTATCATGAGATAGTTAATTCCTCATATTTCTATACAAGCACTAATAGTGAATGTCAGATATTCTACTTGCCTAACATTCTTCAGGTAAAGATGATACACTAACCTTCTTGATATCCATTAATTTTGTAGGAAGGGAAACAACTTCCTGAGAAAAGAATGATTGGTTACATAGTATTTGAACATATGACTTGCTGTTTACTGTATAATGCTGTGCAACATCTGTAAGGTGTTATGGAAGCTTACAGAAATTCATGGCTATTTAGGACTTACGTCTATGGTTATCACATTTTTTATAAGTCAAAATTTTGTGCAAAAATCTTAGGCAGTCAATGGTTTAAGGCTATTTGTCTAGGTAGTAAATGTATATTTACTTTGAAAAGAAAACACAATTGACATTAGAACATGGGCAAATTAACAGTAGCACAATAAAAAAACAAACAAACAAGAAGCCTTCTATTTTCCAAAAAAACACTAATATGAATGGCTAGATGAACAGCCATTCTATGCATTCATTAAATTTCATCACCAGCTCAATTAATTAATTTACTAAATTCTAAAAAAGTAACTTCATGAGGTACTGATTAGATTTGGAACATATTCATTATGCCTTATGTGTTATTGCTATTATTATTAGGGGTCCAAGCAGATTTAGCTGCAGGATCCCTGGACTTTTTATTATTATTACTATTAGTATTATTATTATTATTAGCTGCTCTTTGTATGTTGAAAGGATATTGATAAAATTGACAATATTTATTACCTGACAATATTTTCAAGAGGTCTGTGTTCAGATGTGCCTTATTTCTGTCTCACTGTAAACAAAACGGCATCAATTCAATGACAGTTATTTTATCATTGTGTCTTTGTTCCTGTTGAAATTTGAAGACACGACAGGTATGTTTCACAGCAGGGCACAGATTAGAGACGATGTGTTGATGTAATAGCAAGACATAACATTAAATAATAAATAAGTCACATTAAGATTACCAACCTTTAAATAGTGGGTATGTCTTGATTCTGTGCAGTCCTTCGGTTATTATGATTTTTTTTGCATGTCCAGTCGGTCTATGTCACATGTGTTTGTGCTGTTTCCATCCGTAGGTCTCAGCCTCCACCCAATCCTACACGGTCTGGCCCAGTCCTGTAATGTTTGATCCACATTCCCCCTGGCCTCAGACCAAAATCCTATGTCTCCCACTCCTGTTCTCCATGGCTTCAGCCCTATAGCAGAGGTGACAAAGTTGCACCTGCCTGGCGAATTTGAAACTAGTCTGAAGAAGATAGCCGCAATGGGTCAAAGTTCTTGTTACAAGAAAAGACAATCAGGTACTCTGTTCGCCCGTCTGTATGGGCTTCTTATGTGCATATTGTGTCTTTAATTAGAAAATATTTACTATATAGACAGGGGCAAGTGACAGACATGCTTAATATTGCCTAGATGTTTTATGTTAATGAGTTGGATTCCAATTGCAAAGGTACCTATTGCTTACAAGTATATTATATTATACAGAATGCCACAGAGTATTAATAGGAAGAACTCTTTCCTTTCAGCCTGAATGATCGATATTTAACAAAAGGTAACAGAATATTACAGGATCAATCCTGTCACTCCTCAAAGACGCTGACTTTGGGAAACTTACATAACCAACTAACCAAGGCAGTGAGTAAGGTGATAGTAAACAGTTAAAATCGACTCTGGATTGTTCATGTCCAACCCCTCACATCCAAATGTCACAATTCGTAGATACAAAGTTTAACTAGTGTATAGAAATTTGAAAAACAGCCAAAATACATACTGAATACATTTTATTTTATTGCTTTAAATTTAATATAAATGTAAAACTGTCAATGTTGAATAAAATCGAGCTGTCTTTTTTTAGTTTTACTGCACTCTTACAAATGGTACTTTCTTTGACTTGGTATACCTGGATAGGTTGTGACTGATATCAAAAAGGGTGAAAAAATGATGCAATGAGAATTTGGAGGGACACTGCGTGCTGTTGCTATGGGATCGATGAGTAACGTGTGCTATTTATGGATATTTTAACATTATAAAACTTCTCTGCTAACCCTATTTTATGATCACCATTAAACTGTTAAGAACAGATACATTTCATGCATAATAGAAAAGATTCATTCAATTTAAAGGGTTCTGTCAAATAAAAATGTGATTTTGAGATGCTTAGCTTTAAACCTATATGTATTTGTATTGTTAAATTTCAAAAACAAAGAAACCGATTAGACGATATTTTTATGGCACCCAGAAACAGCTGGAATAGTAAACTAATACTGGAAGGCAGTGTTTATTTGTCTTAAATAAGTCAGTACTACCTTTCACCTTTAATATGATGTGTTGTGTTGTCATGTTTAATGCCAGGTAAATATATATTTTGCATTTCTCAATTCTGACTCTGTGATTCATATATGCAATACAGTTTGTCTCCAGAGCCACTTTAAGCTTTGGCAAGTTATGCAATCAGAGATTCCTTTCTGCACACCACTGTGGCACTGAGCTGTTATTTTTACACTTGTGGCCTTTCTGTTACTGTTAACAAGTCTGGCTGTTCTCCTCTTGTGTATTCAGCCACACAGCTTCCACTGACTGTATGTATTTTTGTTTATTGTCTTATTATCTGTAAAATTATAGATTGTATAGATTGGCTGTTTCTGAAATAGTTCAACCACCATGACAATTATATCAACAATTATACCATGTTTAAAATAACACGGGTCACGCATCTTCTAATGTTTAGTCACACAACAACTGAACCTCTTGAACCTGTTTGTGTGATAAATATATACGACTTTGAATGAAGTATTACTAGAAGAGTTGGCCAACAATGATATGGAAGCAGGCAAGGACAAGGTGTGAGCTGCAAACAGAAATGCGCTGAAGGTGCCCCTGTGGACGATATGGCAGCAGAGACAGGCAGAACTACAGGGGGAAGTTAGACCACCACTGTTAACTGGAAGAAGCTTAAGCTCCTCAGCCTCTTCAACGATTTATGCAGATTTTTAAAAATAAATTTAAAAATCATTGTAAGACTGGCATCAGTGAAAAATTTAAATACAGTTGTAGTCAATCAGTTTACATACACTTATCACAAATGTTTGTCATGGCAGTATTTGGCTTCCAATGATTTCTACAGCTGTTCGTTTTCTACAGTAGAATGATTATACAACACAAAACTTTATATACAAATAAGCACAAATTTGATGCATAAGTTTGAATTTATTGTCGGGTATCTGAGACCAACACAGTCAAAATTATACATAGAGTCAAAAACATACATACACCTACTTAGCTAACTAATTTAATAGTACTCATAGTCTTGTACTCATAGTATTGACTTGGTGTCAAGGCCTCTAAACTGCCCGTTTCTGATCGTGATTGACTACAGCTAGTAGTATCCATTAAAGGGGTTGTTCTCAAAATGATCCTGGAAAATGTTTGATTGATTTGACTAATAGGCAAGATGTCAGAAGTTGTTTTTAAACATATTAGTGATGACAGTGATTGGTACAGAAGATGGATGGATGGATGGATGGATGAATGTTTAAGCGTAATGTAGCAAGGACCAAGCAGAAACTCCAACAGTTAGTATAGATGGCCACCAGAGGGCGTAACAGTGCACCATCTCGAAGGACTAAATCATAAAACATGGAGGAACAGCTGGGTTTTCTGCAATATTTACAACATACACAACATGAACACCTGGCTGTTACACCTACATGAACTCTTATGAAATCCCATTCTAAATCCATAGGCATCAATATGGAGCTGGTTTGCTCTTTGCAGCTCTAACAGCTGCCACTTCGGGGAAGACTTTCCACAAGATTTTGGAGTGTGTCTGTGGGAAATTTTGCCCATTCATCCAGAAGAGCATTTGTGAGGTCAGTAACTGATGTTGGACGTGAAGGCCTGGCTCACAATCTTCATTCAAGTTCATCCCAAAGATGTTTGATGGGTTTGAGGCCAGGGCTCTGTGCAGGCCAGTCAAATTCTTCCAACCCAAACCACCCAACCCTGTCTTTATGGACCTTGCTTTGTCCCCTCAGGCACAATCATGCTGGAACAGAAAAGGGCCTTCGCCAAACTCTTTCCACAAAGTTGGAAGCATAGAATTGTCCAAAATGTCTTGGTATGCTGAAGCATTAAGAGTTCCCTTCACTGTGACTAAGGGGCCTAACCCAACCCCTGAAAAACAACCTCATACCATTATCCCTCCACCACCTTACTTTACAGGTGGCACAATGCAGTCAGGCAGGTAACGTTCTCCTGGCATCCGCCAAACCCAGATTCATCCATCAGACTGCCAGATGGAGAAGTGTGATTTGTCACTCCACAGAATGTTTCCCCTGCTCCAGAGTCCAATGGCAGCATGCTTTACACCACTCCATCCTTGTGGTGATGTGAGGCTTGCATGTGGCTATTTGGCCATGGAAGCCCATTCCATTAAGCTCCCAGTGCACAGCTTTTGTGCTGAGGTTAATGCCAGAGGAAGTATGGAACTCTGCAGTTATTTAGTCAATAGAGTGTTGGCAACTATCACACACTGTGCGCCTCAGCACTCGGAGACCCCGCTTTGTTACTTTATGTGGTCTGTCACTTTCTGCCTGAGTTTCTGTTGTTCCTGAATGCTTCTACTTTGCAATAACACTTACAGTTGACCCTGGAATATCTAGCAGGGAAGAAAATCCTCAAATCAACTTATTGTAAAGGTGGCATCCTATAACAGTCCACACTTGAATTCACTGAGCTCTTCAGACAATGGGTCTGAATGAAACACCTGAATTCAGTGATTAAGAGGTGCATCCCAATATTTTTGTACATATAGTATATTAACATTAGTAGGAAGTAATATTCTCCCGATCCAAGTGCTAATAGATTGTACTACTGTATACATTATCATCTGGCCCAGAAGCTGTATTTCATTGTAGCCTAATTAAGCTTATCAATTATCTTAAATTTCTGTTTTATTGCTGTTTTGCAAAAATCTATTAACTGAAATTAATACTGAAATACTAATACTGAAAGTTGACAAAATAATAGAAACACTTAACATATATGAAAATCAAAGAATTAATAAGGAATAGGGCCATTAGTAATGATTAAAACAGTTTCAGTCCTTCCATCAATGCTCTCATGCTTCCAGTATGTAATGAATTCTGAGCATTGTGTAGGGGCATATCAGAAAATGAAATTCATTCAGAGATGGAGCTGGTAGAAACCCACATTGTACTCCAGAACTTCTGATAGGTTCAGTAATGTCCATATCTGAAACAAAATGAAATCCATCTGGTGACTGGAGAGGCCAAGGCATTTGGCTTCGTCGTGGTGATCATGAATTGACTCTTGAATATGTTTAGCAGTGCATATTGGAACAACACGAGGGACCAATGTTTGCACCACAGGGTGCACATGATTCTGTAAAATGGCCTCATAATTCTTGGCTGTTAAACAACAATGCAGAGCAATCAGTAGACCTAGTGGGTCCCTTGAAATGGTGGCCATTTTATTATGGATCCCCCACTAGGTTTTTAACGGTTGGAAATAGACATTGTGGTGTAGGTGTTCTTTGGCATTCTAGAAACATAACCCTATACAAATGTAGGAAAAAAGGTGGAAAATGATCTATCAGACCAATATTTTTGTCGGGAGTACAAGGCTTGTGCTCTTGAAATCAGGCTCTGGTAATTCTTACAACTACCTAAGTATACAATTTATCCTAAGTGTCTGTATAGCTTATTGATGAGCTTTGACTTGTGACCACAGTTTCTCTTTGTTGGTGCAGTTCATTGTTTTATGCTGTCACGATTTTTGAAAGCTTGGTATATGGAATAATTTGGCAGTTTTTTGTAAGCAATGCACTTGCAATTTTTGCACCAACAATTTGCCCTTTTTAGAATGCCATTAGTTTCCCCATGTTCTTTGAAAACTCAAATACCAAAGTGCTGATTATCAGACCTCTTGTGCAGCTGACACATACTTCTAATTGGCATTCAACCTAATATGACTCACCTTTGTAGATGCATTTGTAACTGAGATTTACTTCAAAGTTAAAGTTCTTTTTCATGTGGTATTTCTTTCATTTTGTCCACCCCTGGACTAATGAAACATACTTCCTTGAGATATGAGTTGCATTGCTGGTTTTTAGGTTCTAATGATGTATTAATATTGTGTCATTTTTTATAAAAAAAAAATACTCAAATGCACACATACTAAATTGCACAAAAATTAGTGGTTAAACTGAATTGCCTGCTGTGTGTGAATAAAGGCAAGGCATCCAGGCACTGGAAGTTTCACTGCTGTTCTGCACACGCTATCATGTTATATGATTGACTCTAGTGTGCTGTTCTGTGGTTTTCACTCATCTGGGGTGATGTGTCCAGCAGAGTCAGGGGGCCAATTATACAGCAATAAAAATCACCTCATACACAAGTTTCAAAGGCTCCCAGGAGACTGTGGTAGTGGCGGCTTCTCTTAAATCTAATATGTGGGAACTTTGTTTATTTTAGATTTTTTCCCCCCCTTGCTGAAGTCTTTAAGCAACTTTCCAGATTGTTTTCACATTTGATATGCATGAATAGTAGTTAAAGGCAGCTCTAGCAGAGGAAATTGAAATTACACATTTATGTATTGAGTAATTCAACCCAGATGCTGTTAAAAATATAAAAAAGGAGAAAATGTATAATGGAGCCGGGGAAGTGTTTGTATATGTTATAAAGGATGAAAGTTACAGATGCTAGGCTATCGATTGATATTTATAGGCAGGAGTTAAGAAAGCACCATCCCAACTATATATACAGGGTACATTATACCCCAGACAGGATGCCAGCCTATCACAAGGAGCATAGACACCCTATGGTCACTATAAAGGCAACAGTTAGCCTGCTGCGTTAAAGTGGGCCTCAGCAGGCTAAGCCTCCGTGCCTGTCATTGGAAGGTTGGTGGTTCAAGCCCAGCCTCGCCAGTCATGTCTGTGGGCCCTTGACTCACAAGGCCCTTAACACCTAGCTACAACTGATTGCCCTTCGCTGCCAAGCTTGCTCTCACTTACATATGTGTCTGTGTATCATGGGGGAGCAAGATGGCGTAGGCCAGATGAGAATTTCCCCATGTGAATCAACAAAGTATCATCATTTCAGGCTGAGTTTGTGAAAGAAACCCATACAGTGCAGAGGGAACTTGTAAACACCACAAACAGTGTGAAGAGATGGCCTTCAAACCCATAACCCTACAGGTATGAGGCAACAAGACTACCATTGTGCTGTCCTTCCATGCCCCTGCTGTTTCAGGGAGGAGAAGGAACTCCTGGTTGGGCTGGCTGGAATCGTCGTCAGTCGTGGGTTCACATTGTTGCTTTGTAGCTATCCCAGGCACCCGTAAGGGTTGCCAGCATGGCACTATCCTATATCCAGCATGGTGCTAATGTCCTAGAAATGGTTAAAGCTGTTTGTCTGGGTAGCAATTAAGTGTATGTTTGCTCAGAAGAAACACAATGTAACATTTGGAAATAATGCTGATAAACAGTAAAACAATAAAGAGTAACATGGATTTCTTCTGGCTGCCAAAAAGTTACTGAATCCTTGTTGGATAGCTAGACAAACATCACTTTGGTTTCCAAACCTCTCCTCTGGGGCTCCGCCATTCCATGTATTTATTAAATTTCACCACCAGCTCACTTAATTAATTATATTAATTAGTTAAAAAAAGTCAATGAGGTATTGAATAACCAAACATAGAGTGCTAGTGGTTGAGTCAACAACATACATGGGTATGTTGAATGGGTACTGAAAATACTGGGGTGACTTGGAGAAGGTTTGAAATGGCTAAATTGACACTCTCTGACAGACATAAAATTATAGTTTTACACCAACATAAAGATAATTTGCGCATAATTTTCTTTGGCACCCTAAAATTCCTGGCTCCTTATTTTGCAGGAAAACAAAGGCCCCATTGAATGTTTATGCACTTATTCTATTTTTTTATATTAGGACTGAGGTAATGAAATGGCTGGTCATTATAAAAGATAAATTGTACCATTAAAATATTTGCACAAATCATTAAGTACAATTCGGGCATTCGTTATGAATATAGCATAATGTGTAACTTTGGTATCCTTCTTCGTCTTTTAGTAGCATATACTTACACTTACACTTACACACACACACACACACACACACACACACACACACACACACACACGCTAAAAACAGCTCCTAGACACCTGCAACTTTCTGCCTTCTTTCTCCAGCTGAATTCTCTATCCATGCATGTAGGCCTCCCTACTAAATAACCTCTGACATGAGGATCATGGCCTCCTGGCAAGCGACCTTTGACCCCCCACAACCAGACTATGAAGTAGCAGTAGTCTGCTCACAGGAAGAGGGCATCAGATGCAGGTGGTGAACACACTCCAATCCTTGAAAAACCATCAATAGTAACTGTCACCTATATTACGTTCTCTAATGGCTCCCATTATTATTGTTAATTGGCTTTGAAAAAAAGAGACAATTAATGAAAATAACATATTCCTAAAAATTTATAAAGAACAATAAGAACATAAAACACAAGTAGGGCTCTCACTCAGTACTGTACCTTTAAGCCTTTGTTCTTGTGAAAATGCTGGTTTATTTACCATTAAGTTCTCCTATTTCATTCTGGATTAAGAGACAAAATATACATCTTTCAATTTCTATAAAGCTGCCTAAGAGAAAGAGTAAAACCTCAGATTAAGGTCTGCAAGGAAAGAACTGATGTCAATGGCTATACTGCAAATTAAAAAAATGACCCTTACTTGGATATACATTGGTATATGACAGATCCTAATTAGGTCACACGAATTGTTAAATACAGCATGAAAAGCTTGTATAATTTATTATGACATTTTGTTTAAAGAATATCAGGATTGTTTAAAGAGGAAATGGCTGATAGCAGAAGAAGTCAGAGGAAGATGACTCAGGCTGAAATTTGTACCTGTCAGTGCTGCCACTGCCTGTGTTGGTAGAATTTAACCTGAAGATCAGAAATAGTAGTTTTTCTGCATTAAAGTTTAATGGTTTTTCTATAAATATATCTGCTTGAGATTAACAAACCAGCTGGCAGTTCTACATGTCAGAAATGAAAATGTGAACCCATGCAAATACTAAACATTTTAAAATGAGTATAAGTCCTAAAACGTTCATTCACCTACCTACATCTTCCCTCCCCCCACACACAACACTCCACACGTTCCTGAGCACCTGCATCATTATAAAACTCTTTTGAACTTCAAACTGGATGTCAAATGCCACATGTGGCAGTACAAGACAGATGTACTGCAGATGTACTGCAAAGTTCCTAGTTCATCCCCACCACCCCCATTACCAATCTCCATTTCTAAGAAGCTTCCACTGCCAGTCTGCATGTCTAAGAATCTCTATGTGCTTATTCTCCCAAAATTCCCCCATTCCCAAAGGATAAAGCCCCTAGTAAATTTTATTTCTGATAGGTTTCACTCACAAACTAATTTGCAATACTTAATTCGCTATTCTAGGATTTATCTGAATTCTATGAACGTGGCTTATAAGTACAACATTTGTGTATGTTATGCATTTCCTGAGGCGCCAGATCTCATTCAGATGGTTTGGTCAATTTACTGTCCTATTAGTGTCCTATGGAATATGGACTTTTTATATTGTTATTATAAACCTCCATCCATCCATACATCCATCCATCCATCTGCCTTCTATACCCATAGGAAAAACCACCATATCTGATTAAAAAGGAAACAATAGATTTTTCTGAATATTTATTTCATATTAAAGAGGTCAACAGACTAATAAAAAACAGATATTGCCTTTTCTCATATTTAAACAACCTCTCTACAAGGGATTGCTAAATAAAAGCTTGGGTTTTGGCCCTTTAGAAGAGCAGCTACTTATTTTCACCAGTAGGTGCCACGAATGTGCTCTATAGCATTTCATGTTGCCCTTTCAACATAGGTAACAAATGAAAGATACAGTACATATCACATTTGTCATATGGCCCAGATCAGAAGTCCTGAAAAGTATTGCTTTTCTTTTGTCTGAACAGGCCTCTATAAACCTCCTTCACAAAGGCTTTTCCTGTAGATTAACAATGATTACACCCATGTCTGTTCCACTAAACAATTTGGATGTTTAAAATGTGCCAGGGGTCTGGAAGTACTTGAGCAGACACACAGAGCCAGTGTTTCTAAAGGCTCATGAGCTGAAAAAAAACATAAGGAGGGTGACCATGCTATCCGGCCCTCTGGACCAGGCTAGGCCAAAAGGGCCCAAGTATAAACATCAGAATACAGGCAAAATACCAGAAAATCATACAAAACTTCTGCACCCAATTGTCTCAGAGTGCTATCTGAAAAACGTTTACTCAAATATGCATTAACAAGTTACAGCAAATAATTTCAATACTAAAGTACCTTTACATTTTTTTGGACAATAAATGTGTCAGTTTACCAGTATGACTGCTTTTAGAGCATAAGTGAAACCCAAGTTCAAGAGAAAAAAAAAACGAAAAAAAACCCAAATAAAAAGCATATAATACATATTTACATAGTGAGTAATTTAATTTACTTCCATGAAGTAGGGCAGTGGATTCTTGGTACAATGTCCATAAACACAAAAAACTAGTAAATGAATCTCACTTCAAATTCAAAAAAATGACCACATGGGCTGCAATAACTTTTTTCACGTCTCAAAATCTTGTTGACACTGTTATTGTCAACATCCAGAAGAAATAACAGACTAAAGACATGATTATGATGATATAATGTCAATGTTGCAACCAAAAGAACAAGATGAAGCTATTAGCATGCTGCTGAAATAAACACAATGTTCCCTCTTTGGATCAGTGACTCTGCTATTGCTTTGTCAGCTGGAAAAATCCTGAACATTTCTGCTGATATTTTGCCCTACCTTTCTTTTAATGTTATATTTTTTCTTTTTATATACAATCTTAATACATACCCCATTGCATCACATACTGTTACTTCTGAAATTGGCTTTACTGAATAACAATTAACCACTGCTACAACAGAAATTTAAATTGTATATAATGAAATTACTATTTATTAAGCTACTTTATTTTCAACTGACTATTGGTGTGGAAAAAGGATAGGTTTGAAAACAGGATCTGATCCCAGATTCAAATAGGAGTGCAAACTCAAATAGTTTTTTGAGATTTTCACTAAATTAGCTATGATAAAGCTTGCAGAAACTCATTTTGATCCCATAAGCATGAATAAAATTCTTCAAATTTTATAGAGCAAAAACATGTTAATAAGTATGGGCAAGAAATATACATTTTTACATGGAGGAAACCCGACTAGCTTAAGAAGACACTGGGACAGAATTTTCTGTGATTACCTCCTTTGCACAAATATCGTTCAATTGAAAAACAAGTCAGCAACAAAACAAATAGACTGTCTAAATGCCTAACAATGGGAGGACAAAGTGCAAATCTTTTGGTGCCACTTTAATAACTTAAAGTTGACTAATTCTGTGCTCCGTCTCCCTCACCGAGTGCACACAACGTCTTCCCTCCATGCCCTCTGTTCTCCCCTCAGCTCCAGGAACCGTCTCTCTTCACACCAGACGCCGTACTGGGAACAGGCAGACAGAGACAGGGGTGTTAGGTAACCGCTCAGCTATCCAGCACGCAGACATGCACAGATGCACTAATGATTGAGGGCCAACCCGGTTCTCATCTGCAACAGGTCATGCAAGACAAATAAAGAAAGAACGGTTCTATGGGCTAGCTGTGGGTAGCTGTTACAGGTGTGGCAAAGAAAAGCAGCTCAAACAGCTGCCTTCATGTCTGACGTAAGATGTCAGAGAAGAATGTCCAAGATGCATCAGAGAGGACTTATGATTAGTCTCAGGGACATGTGTGAAATAGATGCACCATGTGGGGCTGATGTGCAGTACAGCTATTTGGTTTCTATTCTTTAGTATTTCCCTTAAACATCCAAGACAGAAATAATGTAATTCTGGCACAAATGTAGTACAACTCAGTTATGCTTATGCCTGCAATATATTCATTTTACTAGACTCACAGGACCAGGACAATGCATTGTATAGAACGTCTCTTCATGGGCTCATCAGCCATAGCATAGCTTTAGAAATAGTGGTCTCAGAAAAGGAGATGGACAGGCAGTCCAGATTGCTTGCAGATGTTTTTGGAGATGGGAGTAAGAGTGCTTTTGCAAAGCTCTCCCTATGGGGGCAGGGCAGGCACTGGAGGGGCTTCTGGGGTCTACAGTGGACATCAGAGGCTGGTGGTTGAGGCGGGTGGGGGGGGGCAGTAATTTAGCAGCAGGGGGTCGAGGCAGGAGTGTACAGGTGAAGCATTGTCAGATTGTGATTTGTTAAAGGCTGGGGCCAATCATTAGCTTAACTCTAAAACATGTTATTTATTCTAGAAACATTTTCATATTCACTTTCCACCATTAAATGTCTTACCAATATGTAACTCCATCTATAGTATCAAAGGACTCCTCAATTTTCCCTTGCAAAATCTGGCATATTATTAATCTCTATATAAACTTTGTTACATACATCCATCTTCCATAATCACATCCACTGCAAAGTCACTATGAACCGAACCTGGAGCCTGTCCCAGAAAGCAGACGGTGCAAGGCAGGGGATACCAGGCCATCCCCAGCCAAATTTTTAGACACTAAATGGCAATTTAGAGAGAAGAATTCACCTAAGCTTTTTTGGATTATAGGAGGAAACCGGAGTACCTGGAGGAAACCCATGGAAAAATGGACACCAAGGGAGAACATGCAAACTTTAGACACACAATGCCTTGTTGGGAATCAAACCCACAATCCTGAGAATATAACCTGCCCACTGAGCCACCACACAGCTAAATTTATTCCAGATTTTCATTATTTCTAATGAGTCAGTTTCAGAAAGTAAAGGTAAACAATAGATTCAATGACAGAAAAAATGACTTTGAATTGGACTATTGTACAATTGTTTCACTTCTGGATTTACAATAAGGGAGAATTATGTCTTGAGTTCTGGGTCTGTTTGATTTTATTCACATTCGGTGGGTTTTGTAATATCTGTACCCAAATTCTTGCAAATGAAATTTAAATAGATTATTATTTTTTTATTATGAATAAATAAATAAATAGTTTAAATTTTACATCGTACAATGACACATGAAGAAGCAATAATTTATTAAGTACACGCATAAGCTTCAAGCGTGTGTATTTTTTGTAGAATTCTGCCTGACTGTGAAGGGCCACAAACATTTACAGCAAGTGTGCCAAGGGCTACAAAGGTTTGAAAAAAAGTAAAGATTAAAGGATGCCCTTTTTCTTTAGAATGTAAAATTTCTAAACATCTGTCCATTGCATGGGTAGCTGAATGGTATAGTACTTAGGACACAATACCATTAAGCACACATACCTTAGTTAACCCTTTAAGTACTGGATATCCTACTGATAACCAGAAGTTCACTGTTAAGTTTGAGATTGCTATTACACAGCAACAATAATAATAATATAATATGAATATGTAATAAAAGTAGTTGCCACAGAGGCCAAACATTTTATATAATGGTTTGCATCAGTCAACTAATAATGCACTCAAAAAAATTTACTTAAAAAATTCACTTTAACTATTCATTTTAGCATAATGTGGCACACACAATGCTTTGTTGGGATACAAAGAAACTCATTTATTACAACCATATTACTGCTAGAAAATACTCCCTGAAAGAATGAATATTAGAGATGTCAGCTTACTAGATTGTCAGAAGTTCATTATCATCTGTACCCAATGTGGCAGGAAGTACGCATTAACAAATCCATTTTCTGGCACTGAGCTCTCAAACGCCAGTGTTTTATTAAAGAAGGCTGCTGGGCTGTAGAAAATAAAGGATGCCTTCCTGTTATGGGCTTACTATGTATCAATGTGCTTAGTCACAATCTAATAAACAGCTGAATCCTGCAGAGAAAATATGCCAGTAACCGCAGTGAATCTTTCACTGAACAGCATACATTACCATGGGGTTACCCACGATTAAAATTTACCACACAGGACAATTAGGTTTTGCAGGGGTGTCAAGATCTCACGTTCTTCTAAAGTTGTGGTTCCTGAGCAGGTCATAAAGCTTCCCTTTCATGGCAGACTTAATGACAAGCAGCCAGATCGAATTTCAAACTTGAAAAAATTAAGTGAACATATGGAACAAAACCTTATTACATCTGCCACACTTTGTGGAATAGATCTACAGAATCTCCCCATATGAATCCCTAACATGAAATACAGTGTCCTTGTGCGACACAACTTTTACGTTTTTAGAAACAAACATACATTTTTGGGAAAAAAAAATGCTTTTCAGGTTTCTGTATGAACAAAAATGTACTCAGCATGTGATATATACAAAACATCACTGATTAATTTATGCAAGACATGATAAAATGATACAAAAGCCCACTAGTCTCCTTAAATCAGTTAATGAATAAACCAACCAATTAATCAATCATAAAAAAAATCAGTTAATTAATTTTATTTTATCAGATACTAATTTGGACGGTTTTATTTGTCTCCGTGTTGAACATTTAATCATCTATACAAAACTGATCCTGGTTGGGTTACGGCTGAAAACTGCTTCCTTTAAATATCAAAAATAGCTTCTATAAAGTATCATGTTAAAATTCAGATAATTATATGTACTGATATCCTGAACAGAATAGTTAACATGGCTTTCAGTTGCCCTTCTAACATCTACTATTTTTGATTGTTGATTTTAATCTGTTGTCATTAGTTTCCATTAAGTAGCTACTAACAGGAGAAGACTAAGCATGCACTTACAATAAAAGTGATTTTTTTTTTTAGATTCTACAATCAAAATACTTTTCAGATGATTCTGACACCCTTTAAAACTTAGCAAGCTTTGCCACATGGAGGCGGTAATGTTATATATACAATAGTGGCCAGAATTGTGGAAATGCTTCTAATTATTAGAGATTGCAGAACTTTTTTCAGCTGTTGCTCCAGTTACTTATTTAATCATCCAATGTATGATATTTGTATGCAATTAGCAATTAGCTGTTAATCATCCATTTATGGTCAACTTTGATTATAAAACAACTATACAAACCAAAATGTGAATGTAGGACTTTAAATTTCAGTATTGCTTGTCTTCCTATTTCAGGGATACATATCATGGAGGACCAAAACAATTTTTCCAAATTGCTTGAAATACAAACAAAATAACAGCAAAATAATTTCCCATTTCTTATATACTGCTGTGGTTTTATTAGTTACATGTAACTGTAAATGTACCTATTAACTTTACCCTTAGTTTCCAAATAGCAGACTGACAAATACCAAGTTCCAGTACTCTGGTGAGAGATCAGGTACCACAATTCCCTGCCTGATGTCACTCAGAAGACAGTCAGATGTTTTCTACTGCATTTTACAGTTTTGAGAGAAATGCTCGCATGCAGATGTCTTTATCCCCTCATGTTAGAAAGAATGAATACAACCTGAAAAAACCTCCCTTTTCAACACCCTGAACTGTCATGGATGATCTTCCCTTGAAAAGATGTATAACCCATAAGGAATATTCCCAGAGCCTCAGCCAATGTTATGTGATGGTCCTCTCAGTGTTGCCAGACATCCTTACTGTAACATTGATTTCAATGTTTTACATTTTATTAAAGATTCTGTCAGCACAATAACATTATTACCCAAACATCCTTTTAGTACAATTAATGTTGAAATTTTTTATAATGAAGTATTATTTTATAAAAGATCTATAAGTGCTAACATGCCATCCAGCCTTGAACCCATGTCCTTTGAGGTGTATGGCAACAGTGTTACCCGTTGCTCTACCATGCCCTTCATTTGTCTTTGTATTATTACTCTTAGCTGTAGCAGTGGGATAATGTCGTGGAACATGAGGGAAACTGGACACTATGAATGTTTCTGTACCTTAATCGTAACATTCGGTAAATATTACTAGAATGAAAACTTGTTGGCGGGGTAGAATTTTGTGAACTATGGACTAACTATAAAATAAGAGTAAGAAGGGTCATGATTGGACGGTTGTACACCACTGAAATTGCTACGGTAAAACATGGAAATGTGTTTTGGTCTTCAAAATATAAACAAGTGGAGTTACATGTTTGAGGCATTTTCTGTCCATTTACCATACAAAATCCCATTAAAGTAACCCATTATGTTTGGCTTGCTCACATTGTGATGATATAAACTTACTTAAATGCCACACTAACTGTGGCCTACTCAGTGTATATGTGAAAGAGGGGAGAAAGTAAAATAAACTTTCATCTAGCTGGTATAGCCCCATGGTTTCCAAACATCTCACTGTTTATACTGGCATGCGTGCCCAGTTCGACAGGTCTGACATTATGCCCACTATGAGCCACTGTTTTTGGTTGAGGTAGGTACTTCCAGAATAAACACATGACCTCAGGGCCCTCTGGTGCTTTGTAGACCATCAGGCCAGTGTAAACAAGGACAGAGAGGTTAAGGGAATCCCATTGGGCTATATGAGACATAAAGTACAGAAACAAGTCACAATGATCCAGAATGATCTCTATATGTGTTAACTGAATCTACACTAAAACCATAACTACATTCTTATATAGTTGCTATGAGCTGGATCAAACAGCTGCGAGCACTAATTGTGCCATGATGTCCTCCAGCCCTGTAGCAAATTAATATTGTCTTCCCAAGAGTAGAAGGGATTAATAGGCCACGCTACAAAGTCACATTGTTATCCATTCTTATGTTTTCCCTTTTAAAACGGCAAATTTCAAGAAATGTCACAAAAGCTGTGACACTAATTACCAGTTTCTTGTTTATCTGGTGTGACATAAAAATCCCTTCCTTTTTATATTCCATAACGTGTATAGCTTTATAACTACCTATATTTTACATTTTGTGAATTTTAAATTCCAATTCTTTTTAAATTGAAAATTATTTGGTCTCGTCACTTACTTGGAGACGTTCAGATTTATTGGTTTACATAGAAGTGAGGGTCAGAGAGCAGGGCCAGCCAGTGTCCCAGAAGAAACTTGAGTTAAGGGCTTTTTCCCAAGGGCCCCAACAGTAACATCATTCTGCCACCCACAGGATTTGAACCAACAACCTTCTGACCACAGGCACAGAAGCTTAACCAAGAAATCTGCCCCAGATATACTGCTCCAGATTTGGGAGTTATCTTTTTCATCTGACGCATTTGGTTGCTATGCTTTGAGATAAAAAAAAAACTGATTTTCATAGTTTTTTTCATTCCTGTTCCAGTTCAAATTTTTCAATGAAGGACTTTCTTGTTTTAACTTTCTCTTTGCAATGCAATACAAAATATTTTACTAATCATTTTAGCAAGATATTAATTCATAGATAGTTCCTGATTTAATTCTGAGTGAATAGTATGTTACTCTGAGTATCTAACAATACCTATGGAAAAAAGTTAAATTACCAGGGACATTCACCTGCAGGACACACATTTCTTTTAGGACAATCACCTCTCAAAACAATCAAAAAGAAAAAAGATAGAAAGTAGAAGTATTTTGAATTTTAGATATGTTCTTCTTTTGTTCATATACACCAATGAACATTGAATTTTTTTTCCAAGTACATCCGCAAACTGGTTTCAATTGCCATTGTGATATTTTAATTTTTAAAAAAAATTTTTTTACTCAGCTATGCAATACACCACCAGCACTACATCAAAAAGCAGCTGTCTGGTGCCCAGTCAGATTACATCATGACTGTGTCACCCTATTAACAGAATCAGTATCTGGGTGAAATTATAACCTTTAAAAAAACATGGGAACAAATGTAAGTGATTATTTTTCAGCCATTTAACAGCAGTACAAGCAAAAGCAAATTAGTATGACTTACTGAACAAATGACTCCCTTGCCTTATTCCTTGGTTGATGCTGCTTACAGAACTACCTACTGGAAGACACAAATTATTTGTTATGCATGTGAGCCTGTGCCAGAACATCACTTCTTAACAAAGCCTACTGCTCTTCCAGGGGACTGACTTAATACATTTTACACAGATGCCAGTGTGTAGTTGTAAGCAGTTTCCCGTACTGAATGCCAGACAGATGCACCCTGGGAGTGCAGAGGTGTTCTTTCCATTCGTCCTTCCCTGCCCAGCATTCCGAGGGCATTAATTTGCCTCTGTATTTTGGCAAGCTAAGGCATATAAAAGCTAGGCAACTGATTTCAACTGATCTCAGCCATGATCAGCGATGTCTGAGCTATGGAGCTACATAGTTATAAATCAGAAATAGCCAGACAGATCAGACCCGGACGGATGGACGGACAGATGGACAAACAGGGATGGATGTTATTTAAAAATGACTGCCTGGCAAGAGTAATTTCTTTAAATAGAACATAAACACTCTAACCTCAAGGCTCGTGGTACTGGATGGATATGATAATGGATGAATGGAAGTTTATATAGAAAATGTTTATATTGCCTTATAATGTTGGGTCAACATATCAGCAACTTATCCATCCTTCACCCTTAACTATCCTCACCTCTATCCTTGCTCACTCCCAGGCAGCCCTTTAGTTCCAGAAGAGAAATGGCCTTATCATTATTCAGGTCACAGTAGTCAATAAACTTGCGCCCACATTTCCTGGGTTTGGCTTTCTTCTTCACGTAACGCTTGAAGGGCTTAAGCTCCTTTTTATTGATGTCATGGCTTGCGTTATTATCCAGCTGAGCAAAGTACCAGTGAACCACCCGTTCCTCCAAAGTGTGGGTGGGGTCTGGTTCTGCAAACCTGGGCAGAAAATAGAATGCATATTAAAAAGCAGCTAATACGGAATATTTGCTACTTCAGAAAAACAAATTATTATATTATAATATACAGGAAAGCTTTATCAATGGCAGTGCTCCATGCTCATGAATCTGTTGAGTATTAGTATACTGCATCACTTACCTCCCACCACCAGAGGGAGTGGGTGAGTTTACAGCCTGCACCATGTCTGTGGTAAGTGCATCCAACAAACCGGTAATGAATTCTACTTTCTTTCCTTCTGGGCAACCTATCACAAGTGTGAAAAGAATTGCAAAAAAATAGAAAATAATTTGCTTCATCAAAGACATTGCAGCTTGATCTTTTCTCAGTGGGTAGCCCCTGTAGGATTGGGGGATCCCTTGTCTCTAATTTGTTCTTAATGAGTGTGCCCTGCAATGGACTGACATCGTATTCAGGCTGTCTCCTGTCTCATGGACTGTTCTGCCTGGGATGGGCTCTAGGCTCACTACTGCCTCCAGTTTGAATACTGCCCAGGCTATGTATTCCTGGAGTTTTGCATGTTATTCCCATGTTTACATGAAATGTCTTATGAATCGTCTTGTATATGTAAAGAAGCAAGCATATGAAAAACAAATATTTCAATATTTTATAAATGCTTAGTAAAACATCTATTTTACCAAAATATTACATCTTTGCATATCTAAGAGTACGTATCATATGATGAAATACAGTGTAAACCTAAACAAGACATTAAATAAAAATGTGTTAGACAGAGACAAGCAGAAAAAAAGAAAGAAAGAAAGAAAGAAGACTGGCATAACTGAGCAATGTTGGAATCTTGCAGCCCTGTTAAATTTTATGACACAATGGCAAACACTAAGGGTAACGTGTTTTAATTGCCCCAATGCATGTTTTTTATAGCATGTTGGAAGAGTGCAAACTTTTCCACCTTAATTGTGTTTGTTAAAAAGACACTTCAAACATTGTAACATAATAAAGTAAGCATCTCATTTTGCAGGTTTCTTAACCATTAATTCACTCTGCAGCTATGTACCTCCTAATACCAACACTGTTCCTTGCTTTATGTTGACTGAGGTTGTTTTGTGGAATCAAACAGCAAAACAGGTCAATCCAATTAGCATCTCCCGAAATACAACAACCCAGAAACACAGTACTTCAGTGCATCTCTATCCAAGTGTGAAATTAGTCATTACAGTAATGAAATGATTGTGGTAAATATATCCTGGATGGGACATCAAGAATAAAAAAAACTCTTGATTTCCTTTGTGAAATTATTCTTTTATCTAGCATGGAGAGTGTCAAGCTGGATATGGTTCACTGCTTATCATCTGTTTTCCCATGATGTGCATCTATGTGTCGCTGGTTCTGAAGTTATAATGAGTCCCCCAAGCCCCACATCTCGCACACATGCCATAAAACTGCCACCCATCTGCAGGGTAGTACAAACTCAAGCATCACTCTGCAGATTTAACAGATTTTACGATTAAGTAAGCATTACAGTAACAATTTTAAATCACGGGTGAAGAGCTCAGCCAAAAAAACAAGTGAATGGTAACAAGGCTAGGGGCATGTCACCAGATTATAGTAACAAGTACTAATGCATGGGAAATCTGTTAAGGAATTCTACTTTCTTCTAAAAAGTACGATATCAAAAATTGCCAGTAAAAAAGGCCTCTGAAGTAAGTTAAGCAACTTAGTTGGTTTAGGCTGAATCGTTCTGATGTTTTCAAGTGCTGAGACTTTAGTGTCTGACAATTTTATTTACTCCAAAATTATTCAATGTCCAAACTTGCGAATTCTGGTAACTGCACGATTCCCTGCTTTACCTTGCAAATCTCTGTCCCGGAATGGATCTTCTGATTCAGAGGCCTGTGACCGTGCACCACTATCACAATCAGGCATCTGGTATCTAATGTCATGATAGAGACAGGGAGAGAGAGGCAATACGGACATTGTCACAAAGTGGTGTACAGAAGTAGATGATATAGGGTTTGACCCAGGATTCATGACTGAAAGAAAACGCAGCTCTCTCTGTTGTCATACCGTACCTTATAAAACAAAACAAGCTGCCAAACCAGTGAAGAATTCTCAAAGGAGTGGGTGATTATTTTTTTTAACCAAATCTAAGTACTTCCTTAATACTAGATCAGAATTTAAATGAAAGACACTGCACTCCTTGAATCATTCCACAATATTTTGATAATGTGCCAAAACAAAAATAACCTATTTTATTTGATGATGTAATATTTTATCCTTAGAAAACCACAATTGCACCTTCTTTACACTCTTTGTTTCTTAGACTGAAAGGCTTTACATAAAAAATAAATCTCTGAAATGCAAACCTCAAAATTCCAGCCCAGGAGGTGTGAGACAACAGTGCCAAGCACTGAGCTGAGCCACCATCTTGGGCATATATTTAAAAAAAAAATAAATTAGCCTGGACAGGTATGCAGGAGGGGGTGGCATGGTGGTGCAGTGGTTAGCACTGTTGCCTCGCACCTCTGGGATCAGGGTTCACATCTGCACCCAGGTTCCATGTGTGTGGAGTTTGCATGTTGTCGTCGTGGGGTTTCCTCCGGGTACTCCAGTTTCCCCCCCACAGTCCAAAAACATGCTCGGGTTGATTGGAGTTACCAAATTACCCATAGGTGTGAATGTGTGCGTGACTGGTGTGTGAGTGTGCCCAGTGATGGGTTGGCACCCCGTCCTGGGTTGTTCCCTGCCTTGCGCCCACAGCCTCCAGGATAGGCTCCAGACCCCCCACGACCCAAAATGGAATAAGTGGTTCTGGAGAATGGATGGATGGATGGAGGTATGCAGGAAAAAATGTAAAGAAAGCAGCAGTGCACTAGCCTATTAAATTTATTGGTTTATATTTTTTATGTTATGCAGGGATTTTTTGGCAGAAAAGGGACTACGTCAGAGTTGATTAACCCTTCATGTTGGGATGCTCCATTGTTGTGGGAATCATAAAGCTTTTGAGTACTTTATAATTACAAGTTGAGCAATCTGTGGTAAACTGCTGTGGGTGGGCCATTTTACCTTTTTTCTTTATAAATGCTCTTGGATTGCTCGTGAATTCGGAACATTCAGTAGAATTCTTTTTCTCTGATTCCTACCCATAAACCCTTAAATTCTCAGAATTCCATTCCACAGGGTCCACCACTACTGACCTTATTTCTCATCTATATCTTATTTCTCATCTCTTTACCTGGTGGAGGTCCCAGGGATTGGCCGCCCAGTGTCCACCATAACACACCAGCAATAACCTGTGGACTGGTGACACTGAACTGGCTTGTACAGGCCTCCAGGCCCACAGTCTGGAATGAAAATGGCCTGTCTTGAGTTCTGATGATCTTCGTCCAGTGCACTCTGTCTCTCCTGGTCACAAGAAGAAACTTTCTCTAAAATGATGAGAAACACACTTAATGTGGAGACGCCACGAAAGACATGCACAAACTTAATTACCACACCCAGGACATACTTAAATATATATAGATATTTTTTGGAGATACCAAACTAAGAGATATCTTGAAAAGAAAATAATAAAACATAATTAAAATTGAGACAAACCAAGTATGGAGGTGAATTAATACAATGTGAACTTTTTTTTTAAACACTGTATTGTTCAAGGATTGCCTAGCAATAACATTCTACTCCAATTATCTGATATTATCTATTTAATACCTGGCAGACATTTAAAAACAGTCTCATTTTTCAAGTTGTTCTGTTGTAATCTATTTATATTCAAACCCATTTAGCCCATCGCACCCCCTAACAAGTAGGGCCAAACACAACAAAAGCTCCTAGTGAAATATTTTATTGCAGTGAAGTGTGCTTTGCTGCATTACTTTTATCAAGTCTGTTTACAAAATATTACCCAGAAACAACTTAACCCTGTTACGGCTCCTTGTTTAACACAGTCAGTTTGAACGGAGACTAGCATGTGTTTCCTGGGCATATATTATTAAAAGATAACTACAGTAAATAGCATATTATGACCACCTCTAAAATATTGTAGAAACTGCAAATCTGTCTCTTCTCATAAACCCCTAGCGTAGCCCTTCCACCTTACTTACATGGCAGCTTTATCCCCTAACTATAATTTGGGCTGTCAGAAGAGATTAACTTTCCTTTATTTTTAAACTGTACGTTTTATTCTGTCGATTTTTTGTCTGGAGAGATGGAAATACTTCTGAGGGAACATAGTGGGCAATTGTCCAAAACCAGCGTGGTCCTGTAAGAGAATATAGGAATTTTCCTCCATGTGCGTCCTTTACACAATAATAATACCAATATTGACAAAACTGGAAAGTTCATTGTTACCCCTCAGGGTATTTGTGGGACCTCAGAAGGTGCCTATTTGCAGAGTTCAGCTGCCATCAGAGGCAAACATGCCCATTTATGTTTCCAGGGAGGCTTGGGCTCAAGTGTTTGCTGCAAGGCTTCCCAATTCCCGTAAAGGCTCCTTCATTTCCAAATTATTTAGCACTGTTTATTATACAGAGGGCATACTGGCGCCAGGCAGCTATGATTCCCAAATGAAAATTGTTTTTATATATTTTTATATATATATATATATATATATACACACACACACACACACATATATACATACATACATACACACACATATAAATAGAAAGAGTTGAATTCTTAGTATTTTTTTCTTTTGTATTTTT
>JAAGVU020000025.1:12393231-12409495 GCA_011763525.2 Mormyrus iriodes
GCAGTAGGTTTCACTGAAAGGAAAATATCTAGCATTCCTTTTTTCTTGTATTTCTATATATTAGATATTTAAAGCGGCGTTTCCCAACCTGGTCCATATTTTTTCTCCCTACCAGGTCCTGGTAAAATGTAGACTGTCTGCAGGTCCCCGGGGACTGGGTTGGGAAACACTGATGTAGAGGATTACAGTTCTTACCAGGGGAATATAACCTACTTACCTATGCATGGAATACTACAACCTGTCCTGTACTGCTTCTGCCAGAGACCAGTGCCAAGCACATATACCCATGGAATGGCCTGGTAGGGGATGGGGTTCGCCAAACTAACGAAACAGCCCAGCTGATTGGTGATACAAATCGACTAGCCAGAGGTGAAAAGTTCAGGTTCAAAAAGTACAAATCTAGACCAGGATTTTGTTTCAGCCAACCAGTTAAATATAAAGAGTCACATTCACAGAGTACTCAACTACTTGGTTGAAACAAAATCTTGGTCTGGATTTGTATTTTCTGGGCCTGAACTTTCCACCTCTGCAGCTAACATACAGTTAGATGACAGTGATTTTACATTTTCACATGTATTTATTTAGTAAACACATTCGTCCAACGTGATGCAAAAGTGAGGAAGATAATACATCTTAATAAAAATAATTAAAAAGTTCCAAAATGGCTTTAAATGACAGAATCAAACACATAAAAAAAATATAATTATAAACCTAATATAAAATAAGTATAAAACTAACAATAAATGAGAAGTCTATGCATATAACATTGCTGATTCAAACTTCATTACGACTGTGTCTGAACGACCTTCACCGAAGCTGGGAGCCTGCCTACATAGATGCCTTTCTGAGATAGAGAAAGCTAGAAATTTCCTACCCAGTCTTATCGTATTGTACTGAGGGAAGAAATATATCCTTCATTAAGAGCAGACTGGCTCTAGAGCTGCCTCTCCGGGTCAACACTCACAGTGAGTCAGAGCCTGTTTGTCAAACGACTGCAAGCTAGTGACATTGTCTTTGATATGATTTGCTGGGTTGTGGACACTGAGGTTCCTTACTTTTCTCAGACGAGTGAACAATGTATCTATGTTCTGCAGACTTATTAGGGTACAAGTTAATGTCTGAAGAAGCAGTAAGATGTAAGATCCAATACCACAGGTTCTTGTCAACCTGACTGAGTAGATATAAATTAGACATTTTATCTACCAAAATGCTGATATTTTATCCATGATTTTATTAAGGATAACAAGACAAGTCCAGGATTTGTATTGTTAATTACATGGAAATATTTTATCAGAGCCATGAAGTCAGATTTCCCTGCGTACTGAAACTACATGCCCTGTGCTGAGTACTGTGGATATTGTGAAGTAACACCACACGTTTGAAAGCCATACATTACATCCATCCATGTTCCATTATACTTATCCAGTAAAGGGTAACAGACAAAGCTAACAAAGCTTTACCACATTACCAAACTATGGTCAGAAATGTCACATGATGTCACAGTGTAAAAAGGCACCACCAAGGTAAAGTGCAACCTCATAAATGATACTCAGGCTATTGATATATCCACTGCTTTTTAGAATATCAGATTCCATTTAAAATAATATCTTGGCAGCCTGTATATACCTGTAAATAAATATTCAAAGAAGGACTCGATTCCCTGTGGATCGTGACTTATTACTCCCGTGATCATCAAAATCATCTGCAATTTGTGCCACAGAAGCCCTTCTGTTCGGTTGTGTCAGACGGGATAGCCTTCTTTCATAGTCCACAATGACAAGTGCTGGTGGCGACTCATGGTTTTCACCTCCTTGGACCGCTCTCAGTAGGTACTCACCACAGCTGACCATGATCACCCTCAAGCCTTGTAGTTTTGGAGATGCTGTCACCTAGTCATCTGGCCATAATGATTTGGCCCTTATCAAAGTTACTCACATCTTTACCCCATGCCCATTTCTTCTGCATTCAACATGTCAACTATAAGTACCGAATTTTGGTATACAGTCTAAAATACCTAAGACCTTGACATACGCTGTTTTTTCTAGATACTCAAAATTATTTGCTTCACATGGGGAGGGTCACAATGTTTTGGCTCATCAGTGTGTATATATGATCATATTATTATATATAATTGCAGAGACTATGTATGCTGGTTATTTATCTATACGAATACGTTATATTATGTCATTTATTTTATCTTATACATTAATTGCAAATATTTCTTTAAATAGTATACAAAGTATTGTTTGTTGTGTGTAACATTTCTTCCCTCTTGTTCAATTTTTACATCAAATTAACTACTTTTTATTCTAGAAACAAAGCTAATTCTGGGGAAAAATGTTTTCACTTTTTACCATTACAGATATTCCTCCACTAATACAAATTCAATGTGGCACAGTTAGGAAGCTACTGCAATTATAGCTAACTGGTTAACCTAAGATAAGACAACAGTTCAATTAACTAAGAGCACAGCTAGAATGGTAGCCAGCATATGCAGTAATGCCAAGAGTAAAGATGTTTTACTCTGTACGATTTAATTCATGCTCTTGTTAGGTACATAAGTACATTATGATATTTTTTCAAAACCAGAGGGTGTTGCATGCTTTCCATAGTCATTCGCTGAAAAAAAACTGGAAGAACAATCACCGCAGGCACTGAAAGGGTTAACAAAATCTCATTGTCAGTTACATTAAACGGAACGTACTGCCAAAGCAGACGTAATGGTCAATATTCAGTTTGTCTTATAGCATTTTTATTATAGTAAGACATTTTCTAAATAATGCTATCAAGAAATATGTTAAAAATACAGCATAACACATATATATATATATATATATATATATAACATATCCCTTTATTAATACATATCATTACAATATCAAGACTGAAACGGTAAAAATACTGCAATGGCACTGAAATGTAACGTCATCATAAGTGTTTACCGATACCTGTGCTTCTCATGTCATAAATACACTTTTCTTATGGGTAAGAGATGGACAAGAAATTTGTTAGATCAAATGTTTCACAGCTTTACATGTTATGATGAGATACATTTTTCAAACAAAGTACAGGGAAGAATGAGACTGAAATAGAAAAAGTGGGAAACTCTGCTTTGCATGAAGAAGCCTCAGCCTATGCTAGACGGTGCAAAGAAACATTTATGCAATAATTATTCCAAACTCACCTTTTCTCCCTGAACTAGGAGGCCCTGGTGTCTTATCTGTTGCTGAACCTTTGAAAACAAAAGCACAGAACTCTGAATTTGTTAAACATGTTGGTGCAGAATTCCGAGGTATAAACAGCAGCCACAGGTTAGAGACGATTTGTTTTGTGTATGTTTGAATAGAGAAAAAACAAATGTTTCTTGCATGAACAATGACATATTTGTAACAAAAGCCACATGATTGTACTAAAGACCTCAATATTCCACCATGTAGTCTATAAAATTGCCTGAGACTTACCCATACGGTAAAAAATTGAATATTTGCCTGGTACAAAATCAGTTTTAACAAAAATTATGACTGAATTAGTTAACTACAGTACAACTTTATTACAATATTCTATAACCTGATATGCAGATCTTGATTAAACATCACCACAAATCTGTTTTGATTGTTTTAAAAATTAAATAAAATTTGTCATTGTCCCAAATATTAATAATAAAAACTTATTCATATTGATTTTTCTATGTACCCATCAATCCCCTTCAAAAATCTTTCACAGGGCTCTAACATTTTAGCACATAATGTGTTTACATAACGCTGTACTGTGATTCCAATATACCTGCCTTTTTATGCATTTAATAATGTAAATATTCTGTATTCACCATGATCTCTGTATAAGTTTGCATGCATGGATTCCCCAAGTTCGAAAAATTACACTCAAAATCAGGAAGGCAGGTTCAAATCTGAAGGCAATCATGAAATTTACTACCTGACAATCCACTTGTCCCAGCATGAGTTCCCATAAATTCACGGAAGTTTCCTGTAAATGTTTGCATGGTGAATAATTCTTGTCATTCAAACAGGGCCATCTGACCAAGTGAGCAAAGAAGGATCTTGGAATGACCTACCTTTCTATCTAGAGCCAATTAAAGGGAACCTCTCTATGCTCATTTCTCAGTTTAATATTTGTGATGTAAAACTTCTCTGTTGTTTGCGACACTCTATTTATATATAGCTCCATGTAGCAATTACAGCCATTTATATATTTTCAGGTTATAAATGAAAAAGTGCAGACCACCCAAAAATTAGCTATTGTAAGGAACCAAAATTAAATACTGGATCTTATGCAGGACAGAATTGGAACAGGTAGTAAATATACCGAGTGGCTACTATAATAAACAAATAAAATTTTTAGGTTTGGTTAAAATGTTTAAATATCCACTTAATCATTCTGAACTGTGGCTAAATATAAATCTAGTATGTTTTGGATGATTATTGTATGATTATAATTAGGTATTGTCTAAATGTCTAGGGTCGTCGATAGAATCCAAAACTGGGAATATTCCAAAGGATTAATTTCATTTTGAACAGGAAACACTTGTGTAACTTCCTGATTAAAACACCCCCAAGAAAGGCCATTTTTACCATACGAGGGCTTTAAATGAATGCCGGATCAAATAACGATGTGAGCGTGTCCAACTTGGCACCACAGGATGTGAAATCCAATATCTTCAGTACAGATTTAAAAATGAGGAAAAACACATACACTGTCGTAAAGTATTCCCTGCATTGCGAATAGCATTACTGACCCATTGCAGCACAATGCAGCATGTAAACAAAAAGGCAGAGAGCTCAAGAGGCCAAAGCGATAGAGATACAGGTAGGACTCTTCATACAGTTTGCATCAAGTAATGCAAATAAAGTCTCTATAGCAATGATTGTTCTATGAGCAGTACCTGAACATACAGGGGTCCTGTTATGTACCGATGAGCCACTCACTGGTTTGCCATCCGGGGTGACGCACCAGCAGTACCCTGTCAAAGTGTGACACTGCACCTGGAGTAAAGGCAAAAGGAAGACAGGTGTGCAGAAACTGCAGCAGAGTGTTTTGGCACTGTAACTGGGGGGGGTGTTTTCCAAATGGAACGTTTGCCCCCATTCTGAAATGTGATACATTGCTCTCTGTCAAATGCATCGTCAGAAGTTCAGGAATAAATGAGCTGTTTTCAGATACTAAGAAAGAATCTCATCTTACAAAAACCCTCAGAGTAGCTTTGCCAGAAAAGATTTTACTTCTAGAAGACTGAATAGTTTTTTTACTACACTGCATAATCTGTAAACGTTTCACTCAGTGTATTTAAAAATTTTGTAAGAGTGTAAGATTTAATACGTTTTAATACATTTCACCATCAATGTACACATATTAGATATAATGACAGTGTCATTCCACTTCTTCAAGCATCCAGTACATAAAATTAAGTAATAGTCTGCTTCTGATTTATACTATTTTTTGTATAAAATAAAAATTTGTATACAAACTTTGTACTTAGAACACAGTATTTTGTTGTAAAATCATAGAACATAGCATAAAACAATTCACGGCTGTACCTCACATAGTTTACGTACTTAATAATTATTATAAGAGGATGACCAACAACAATGATGATACTTGATTGATTGCCGTGGGGAAATTCTCTTTTCACCTATGCCATCTTGATCTCCAAGGCACACATGTAGGTGAGAGCAAGTTTGGCAGCAAAGGGAGGTCACCTGCTGTGGTGCCCATGGAGCTGAGGGTTAAGGGCCTTGCTCAGGGACCCACAGACGTGACTACTCTGTCGTGGCTGGGCTTGAATCAGCAACCTTCTGATCACAGGTACAGAGGCTTAGCCCAATGAGCCACACACTGCCCCTTTAAATTGAACTTTATTTGGTTTCAAAAATTCCTAATGGTCTAATGATGTATTTGTTTATTAGTTTACTAATTAAAATAGGATGTGTATACATGGGTAGCACAGAAGCAGCATGGCTGTATAATACATTCAATCAGACCTTTTTACCTTAAACAATGATGAAATAGACATTTGGTGACATTAAGTCAAAAGCACAAAGGCCAAACTCAAATACACATAAAACCATATGCTACTACCTTTGAAGAAAGTAAAAATATAAAACAACACCCAGCAGAACCAGCCTCTTTCTCCCTTCCTCATAGTCCCTTAGTCTCCCCGCATGTCAGGCCAGTGCAAATTATTGGTTATTAACAGATGAATTTTCACAGAGCAGGAAATGAAAGGCCACAAAAAGGAAAATCTTCACAATCTAGGTATGATTTGTTGCACTGAAATAATAGTATAGAGTAATCAAAACAGTACAGACTTATATAATCATACTTGTCATGCATCCATCTCGTCCAATCACATACCCAGTACAAGGTCACACCTGTCCCAGGGCACCCTGGATGGGATAGGATGTCAGTCGATTGTAGAGAATACACTTACACACTAATGGGAAATTTGGAGATACGAATTCACTGACCTGCAGCTGGAAATCTCTACAAACACAGGTAGAACATGCCAAAGCCACATACACAGAGCTAGGTTGAATATGGCAATTAGTAGGTGTGGAAATATAGTTTTAACCACCAAGCAACCCCTCCATCTTCACTCCCACTTCACATCTATTTCTGCTACATTAATTGAATACAATATATATTTAAACTTGCTAATGCTTATGAATATAATGCTTAAAATTTTTCTGAGTCGTTCTGTTTAATCCCTTACCAATGCTCTACAAACCAGGCTCCAGCCCTGCGATCATACATTTGAAGCCACAAACTTCCTCATGTTCACTTACGGCACTACAGTAAGAATGTGCCTAAAATTCAGATGTTACACAAGGGCCTCTTGTGTTAGTAATTTCTTTTCCATTACACAATTAAAAGCAAGCTCAAAAAGCCCACAAGATTACTGTGAAATCTCACTACTGACACCATTCATTAGCACACAAAAGTGTTCTGGACAAAGATACAGACTTGACTTAGAGCCAAAGATACCTTTAATTAAAGCCTTACCTAATAGCTTTACTTTGTTACAAGAAAACTATGTAACTTGGGGCATGGTGAGAGCCTAGCAGTGATCTTTAATAAAAACATACAGATAAAACAAAAAAGGAGATGTATTCATTAAATGTCTTTTGAGGTATACACATTTACCAGAATACACGGATCACCCACTGTGATTCAATGATCAAAGGTTATTATATTGCAGTGTCACGAAACTGAGAATTAATAGAGAACAACTGAACTATTGTCTTCCTGTTTGTATGGACTAATAATGTACTACAGCTCTTTATAGTGTTTATTGTAAACAGAATTAGAATCAGGTTTACTGGCCAAGTATGTTCACACATGGGAAATTTGTCTCCAGTTTTCAGTGGCTCTCATACATACACAGTAACAAGACAAGACAATGATAATGGTCACATACAATGCTTAGTTGATACGTACAACGTAGATGTGTGATTGATAAATGTATAAAAAGTGCAAAAGTACATATCAGTGCAAGGAATGTTTTAGTTAATACAATCACAGTCAGTCCGGTTACAATGTGACTAATGCATTCCTGAACAATGTTGCATTCACTAAAATCGCATACAAAAATACACAGTCGGTTGCCTTTTGCTGCCCAGCTTGCTATCACCTGGGACCAAGATGGCAAAATGGAAGGCAAAACACAGAATTTCCCCACGGGGATCAATAAATGTGTAATTATCATCATCATAATCATCATCAAAAATAGGGATAGGGGAAAACTTAACTCAGGCCAAATGAAATGAATTAAATAAAATCTGTGATGCCAGTGGCCAATCTAATTATGTGCATTTAAAATAAGAAATAATAATAATAATAATAATAATAAATTAATAAATTATATCATAAACATCTCCTATGGGTCTCATGAGTCTCACAAAAACTACAGAGTACCTGCTTCAACCTAACATGCCGCACTTGTCAGCAGTAGCAATAGCCAAAACATGAACCATTTGCTGTATTTTCTAACCCCACTAGATGATGCTCTTGGTTAACTTTGGGACCTGCTTTGAGCTCTTTTCTTAACAGCGAGCCCCATCTACTGGGGTCAGGAAATACAGCAAATGGTTCATGAAGCACCATTTTGGCCGTCGTTAGTCAGGAGTAATGAGCCTCAGCCGTTGTGCGGCTTGGCATGAACACAGCACAAATACGACGGATAACGGTATGCGGAGGGGCACTGAAGGCAACAAGGCTACAAAAAGGAAATGCAAGTGAATAAAAAAAAAACGTTGCAGTTTTTTACATGGTAATTTGTTAAATATTTTTTAGATTTCTAGAATCTCACTTAATTTCACTTGATTAGCTGTTTTTGCATGTAAGTAGCGTTTCTTGATAAGACCATGTAGCGTTGTAGTTCGCTTAGTGTTTTTCTCTCCAACTAAAAGTCGCGCAAATACAAATACGATTCTGCGTTGTACTGGACTTGGGCACTAATAAATCAGTCGCATTAGAACAGATCTGCGGTGTAATATCACATGTTGTGGCACGACTGTCTGTACGTACAAAGCAATACAATACAGTACAATAAGTACAGTAATCATTACTCCGAAGTTGTATATAAGAAATACATAATAAAAGCATTTCTCTCCTTTTCAGAGAGATAGCTAAGAATACACAGCTATGTTTAATGGCTAGTTGGCTACAGTGCTGGTCAATATTAGTATTATTGACAGCAAATCAGTATTAAAATGAATACCATAACATTTAACATTCAAGTTAATATTTATAAACTCATAGAGAAAGCTAGATTGCAATAAAAACAACGTTCCTTTAGCAAATGAAATCAAAAGAAACACCTACCACCAGATTCCCCTCCTACAAATCTATTTCATGATCCCTGGCATTACCTACAAAGCCCATACTTAAAATAAGTAATACATTCCCATGGCAAGCCTTTTAAACTTGCACTCATTAACTGCAGAAAGTGTCCAAATGTCTCTTTCTTTAAAAAATTCTTAAAAATTGTTGGATCTATATCACATGTATGTTTAGATAACCATGTGATTAAAATATTCTGGCTTCTATCCTGCTCACAGCATAGAAACAGATTTAAAAATATGACCATATTGCACCTGTTCCCAAGGTTCTTCACTGACTACCAGTTCAGCATAGACTTAAAAATTGTGCTACATAATCATAATGCATTGAAGGGTCAGGCCCGTACTTATCTAACTCAGCTGCTTGATGTATTTGCTCTATGTATTTATATCAGATCTCAATATCAGGACTGTCTGTCTGTGTTTTTATGCTTTTCCACACATGTAATTCCCATCAGTGACTGTGACAAACAGAACTTACATTCAAGCTAATAGGCCTAAAACTTCAACGGAGTCAAAAAGGGTTTTAAAAATTGATCTAAAATTATTTTTTTTATTTTGAATAAATGACAAATGAGCATTTTCAAGCTGCACTTCAATTACATACTGGTTTTGTGAATGATCTGTGATTTAAATAACATATTAGCCTAATAATATTTCAGATCAAACAATGCTTTTTTCCAGATATACTAAAAAATTAAAGTGCAAAAAAAAAGGTCATTAATTATATCGACCTTTTCACATAGTACATGGACTGTTAAAAGCATGTCAATGGCGATATATTGAAAATAACCAGAAAGACAACTCTGACCTGGGCAAAAGATCCATCTTCATTGCATTCTGGGATGAATTCCTTAGGATGCTCCAACGCCTGATTCCTGTCTGCTTTGCACCTTAACTGGCCAATATCTGTAACACAAGTACATCTATACTAACTCATTATGCACTCCAACCACCCACCCACATATATGGGTTCATAATGTCAGCGTAAAAATAAGAACAGAATATATATAAAATGACAACATAGCTACTTCTTTGTCTAGTTAATACTGACTTTTAGTATTAAAAAATTTTAACTCCATGTTCTGCTTATTTTGGTTCTTCAAGTAATATATTGTGTTTCCAGTGTTTCATTTTGTGGAGCACCCTAACTGTTTATCTTCTTGATGCAAGAATGAATTATAAGAAATGGAAGTCCATTATTAATATACGTTTAAAGCTAGTGAAATACTGTTTTAAATAATGACTATAAGTAGAATAGTATATAGAACACAATCCAGTTCATTTGAAAGAAAACAATCCGGAATGTAGAATCTGAAATGCCAGAAAACATACTGAATATTTGCAGAGCACATTCATTTACCATTTAAAGAAAAGGGCAATTGTACATTAAATCAAGTAACCTTGTTAATGTTTACCCTGTATGAGAGTTTCAATGAAAGAGAGCCACTTGTTGTGGTTGCTCATTACCGTTCCAAAGTTTTTATTATATTTTACAGGTCAGTCCACTACTGCTAATTATATTTTAGCTTATTTTTCAAATTAAACATATGACCTCAAAATATTTTTCAGAAGGAATTAAAGTTTAACATACTTTGGTCTAACTTAACTCCCGCTATACCCCAATGAGCCAAAACATTATAACCATCCATATGTGACGCGAAAAATCTCATAAATACGTTGCATGTCAAGGTCTGAGATATGTTACACAGTAAGCTAGCATTCGGTACTGAACGTCAACATGTTGAATGCAGGTGAAATGAGGAGGGATTAATTTCTGAGTGACTCTGACAAGGGTCAAATCATTATGGCCAGAAGACTGGGTCAGAGCATCTCCAAAACGGCAAGGCTTGTGGGGTGCTCATGGTCAGGCATGGTGAGTACCGAATGAGAATGGTCCAAGGAGGGAAAAACCACAAAATGCTGGTTGGGCGGCCAGGGCTATACATTGTGGACTGTGAAGGGAGGCTATCCTGTTTGGCGCAAACCAACAGAAGGGCTACTGTGGCACATATGGCAGATAATCTTGATGATGACCAGGGCAATCATGTTTCACAACACACTGCCTGGAGTCCTGCTGTATGTCAGGCTATGCAGTCATTGATCGGACTTGTCGGTCCAACATATCCCACAGATGTTCAACACATACCAGGCCGTCCACATGATGCAAAAGAAAACGGGATTCATCAGACCAGATGACCACTTCCAGTTCTTGCTTGCCTATAGCAGGTGCTTTCGATGGTGGACAGGGGTCAGCATGGGCATTGACTGACCTGTGGCTATGTAGCCCCATATGTAACTGGGCTCAATGCCCTGTGTGTTGTTTCTTCTGCATTCAACATGTCGACTATGAGTACTGAATGTTAGCTTACCGTCCAATATATTCCAGAGCTTGACACACTGTTTTTTCTAGATAATCAACATTAAAAGTAAGGTCTACTTTATTGCCATTGTGCGATGTTTTTGCTCATTGGTGTATTTCTTAAAAGTAATGTCATAGTTTGAGATCCCAAAATAGTTGAAGAAAAGGTTATGTTAGGATTTAAATAGTTAGTCCAGTTGTCATTTTCCTGCTGTCCTTTGAATTCTCTTATGGTGCACTTACTGGCTCTTGAATAGTCTTATTAGGTTCTTGCTTTGTTGGAAGTAGTTGTTGTGTAGCTCCTGCTTCAATACCGCTTACACTTGTACCTGGACATTCACTGGAAGCTCAGCCTAGCTGCACTTATGCCTAGTCGACTCTTTGAACGCATAAGTATTTGCAATGTGCTATTTGCCTCACTTGTGTATTGCTTTGGACAAAAGAGTCTGCTAAATATGTGAAATCAAATGTAATATAAATGCCAAAACATATAACATTACCCACTGTCTGCAATACACATAAACGCATATGTTCAAACGCCACAAATTCACTGTTCCTCCTTCATATATCTGCAGAACAGTGTTTCTGAACTGATTTTCCAGATTGGTCAAAATAATAAAATTTAAAAAAAAAGCTGCAAGACATTCAAGTTTGGTAATCGATAATTAGAAAGTACTGTAAATGCAGAAGCAGTCATGTTCCAGTTGTCTGAACCTAAAAAAAGTCTAAGAATACCCTCACGCTTCAGTTCAACCCAGCGAATAATCAAGACGATGGCATCAACTGATAACATAATTTTGCAGTTGTGGATATTTACATGTGTCCAATGAGGCAAAAAGTGTCTGCTGCCCAAATTACCCCTTATCCACCAAATGTATTTCATTTTTTGGTGGACTGTCTGTTTTTTCCCACTCAGGTATGCCTCAGGCATTTCCCTTCCAGTTATTGAACCATGAAGCAACCGGCTAACTTGATATGCAGGTTAAATATTTTGTTTTAAAGACACACACCTTTGATTTCAATGTCCTTGCTCTCTGAAGGGGATGTTGGTCCAAAACCAGGAGAGGGCTGGTCAGTTCTTGCCCAGTTTTTTCCTGAAACAACATCCATTACTTTTCACACTTTGTGAGTTTTTCCATCCTTCTGTGTTGGCATCTACTGCTTCAAGTAAATTGAAACGAGAAAGATAAACGATCATCACTTGTTTATGTCATCTTACAATAGTTTATATGAGGAACCGTCTCACCTCTGCAGCGGCCACGGTGGGCTACAGTTAAAGACCGGTCCTTGCACTTTGCCTTCTGTAGATCACAGCTGGTTTCATAACTGCGCCCATCTGAGCCACATACTGGCCTGCCCTGCGTCCGTGTGCAGACGCCACAGTGGGACTCCCGGTCTCCAATCAGCCACTAGCAGAGCAACAGCATAAAAAAATAAGTATGAAGGTGAGGAAACGTAATTCCTCTAAGTTCCACATATTCACCTTCCAAAATGGGCACAGTTAAAGAACGCAATTATAGGTAAAGACAGTGAAGCAATTAATAATACTATACCTTCCAGTATGGAAATGACAAGCATTTTAATTTAAGTAATAGAAATAAGTGGATAAAATCAAATTCTCATAATCATAGAAAATTGATGACTAAATACTATAGAGACTAAGTTTAAAATAAACAGAAACATTCTGTGTATAGATATTCTACATATTTATCGACACAGCAGTTTTGCCACAAATACATCATGAATTTGCTATTCAGAAACAAATGGAAAGCAAGCCAATTCAAACAATTTTAAGGGTACAGATTTTTAACATACTGAATAGAGAAGCATTTTTACATAGAATTAATGGCACAGGACAACTTCTACTCTCAACAGGAGGCCGGCAGTAGAACTAGCCTGGTGTATAATTTGCAACATTTGTTCCATTTTCAGTCATATTGATTTTTTTTTTGTTTCCGTTCCCTTGGGTTACATCTGTCTGAAAACAATAACAGACATAAATTGTTTTGCACTTTATTACTCTTCCTGATGATTTTCTCTTGGCTTACTCCCCACCCCATATATAATTCCCCAAGAATCAAGGGGGTGGCAAAAAATGAATCCACATAGTCAATATGCTGCAAGATCTCACCAGCGAGAGACAAAGAGCAGCAAAAACATTCAGGCTACCTTCTGTAAGGTTATTGTGTTAGTGAAAGAACATTCCGGCTGGCAATTGAAATGAATAGCTGTAATTAGCTCCATATTAAAGTCCACCAGCATTAACACCAAGACTAAAGCAAAACCTGTATGCAGATGAGACATCAGAGCAATCATCAGTTAATCTGGGAAAGGAAAACAAGTGGCTCTGGCTTAGCTAATAAGATCCTTCTTCACTTCAGGAAAGCCCAACTTTATTCTAAATAGACGGACAATATAACGGGGCAAGTTACCTATAATGAAATAATAAACACAACAAACCAGTTTCATGTAACCCTAAAGAGGACAAGCACGTATGGAGAATGAATGAATGAATGAATGAATGAATGAATGAATGATGAACAGTTTTTGTAAAAGTGGTCTGATTATTATGTTTCTCACTATCAAAGTGGAAAATTTAGTAAAGCTGACTAGTTCAAGTAATGATGGTCGAAAAAATAGTGACACAATCTGAGCAATAGTCACTGAATGAATGAAGAGAGATATCTGAAGTTTACACCATTTTATATGATAATTGCTGGTTTATTAAACACTCATGATTGCCACCTTTTCATTAAATTGTGGTCTATTCTGAAAAGGAGGATGTCATGGAACTAGTAAGAACAATAGTTGGAAACACTTTACATTAAGTGCGCCTTTATAATGCCTTTATAATGGATTTGTAGAACATTCATTGCACCTTCATAATGCATTCATAAGCAGCATGTAACTATACCATAACATCCTAACATATCTTAACAGCTATATATTAATAACAAACACTGTATGATAATAACAAACATTATAATCATATAATGTTTGTTACTAATATTTATTAAAGCTGTTAAAGTATGTTAGGATGTTAAAGTATAGTTACACGTTGCTTATGAACGTTTTATGAATGCATTATGAATATGCACTGAATGTTCTATGAATGCATTATGAAGGTAAAGCGTTACCCATTAGTTCAATATTATGTATCATGTTACTATATAGTGGTCAACATTTTGTCCTGAACTTTCCTGCAAGGCTGCAGTATGTAGTTTACTTCCAACACGAGGCAGAGTAAAAACCCTAGACCTTCACTAAGCACCACACTTCTGTAGGTTTCTTTCATGTTCTTTTCATTCAAATGTAAATTCACACAATAGCCTAGTGTTTCACAATCCAGTCCACGGGGACCCACAGACAGTACATGTTTTTGCTCCCTCCCAGCTCCCAGAAACAGCAAAAATGTGGACTGTCTAGCAGGGAGCTGGGAGGGAGCAAAAATGTGGACCTTCTGTGGGTCCCCAAGGCCTGGGTTGGGGGAAACAGCAATACCTTATTTCTGGGGACAGCTATAAACGCATTTACAATAGCCAGGCACAAGCAGTTCAGTTTAAAGCAGCATCCGGGAATGAAGGCCTCAGAGGTGGACAAAACCTCATGTCTGTGCTGTGTAGAAAAGCATTTTTTAATCAGTTTAAAACAAAAAAAAGGTCATTTAAATTCTATTTTAAAACATTTAGTGGTCTGATAAAGTATGAATGAAATTTAGATTCATTTTTAGATGTAAAATTTATTTCCTTGTTGTGGAAATAAAATAGTGGTTAATCTCATTATTCTTCAAGAAGGTTTTCCGCAGGGTGTACTCTAAATATTCTGACATGAATCCTTTTCTATTGAAACAACTAAACAAAGATATCCAGTCTTGGAAGCTTGGAATGCTGCATTGTTTTGTTACTTAAGGGATTACTGAAATGGAAATCCCTCAGGAGACAGCCTACAGTCATCCAGTGCCAGGAAAAATTTGTGAGAGAAAAATAAATGAGAACCACTCAAATCTGCATGAGTAAGTAAGTGGAATAGATACCTGCAGGCAAAAAAAAAACATTTGCAGCCATTGTTTATGGCATTAGGCTGTTTGAAAGTAGTCACAATGCTTGTCAGTTGTTCTTTCTGTTGTCATTTGGTGCAGATGTGGCTACCACACCACTGTCCATGCCCTCCCCCTCTCAGTGTTACTTAGCTTGGATCAGGACCATGGAAACATGAGGTACCTCCTTCACATGAGTCTGAGTCAACTGATTTCATACGTACAGCAAAAACTTAAACTCCAGAAGGTGAAGAGAGTAAAGGAACAAAAACTTTGTTTATGTAGATCCAGAGCATACTCCAGATTGCTTATCACAGTAATGCACAACAACAACAACAACAACAACAACAACAGGAGAATTCTCAGTACAGGGGGCCTTTGGGACCACGTATAAGGTACGCTCACCTTCTCAAGCAACGAAGACATGTCCACTGACATGGTAAATAGTACAACAGAGCAGACAATGAAAGGGTGGACGTTTTTAGCTAAAGTGAGCATTTGATGAAAATATGATTGACCTGCAGTTAGCAAAATTACCAGTTTGTCAAGGTGACATTGCTGTGTTTCAAAAACATATTTTAATATTCTAAAATTATATTAATTAGGTGGCCATTTGACAAGGTGGGCGTGTTAAGCTTGACCATAGCCAACTTTAGACACAATGTGAGGAAAAGGAAAAACGTAGAAATACATTCTGAGCATGCAGGAGTTGTGTTTAATTCATTGAGGGAAAGACAATACAAAGGTTGTGACATGACTGATGTTAGAGTCTCTTAAAGGGGTGTTTACCTCAATATGACTGGGTGAACAGCAAATCAAGGACCCACTCAAAATGTTCAATATTACAATGAAAAATACAGCTAATCAAAGGACTTGCATTTTAAAATAAATGTCATTACATGGATACATTCATAACTATTTACCCAGGACGAAACTTGCAATACTTGTATGAAATTTGAATTATTTTACTCTGGCCACCATACTGAAAATGACCCAGTTATACAATATACA